>JBBBDQ010002199.1:1765000-1920000 GCA_037127315.1 Ascarosepion bandense
AGCCTTTGTAAACATTGAATGGGAATAACATTTTCCTCGGCGCAGTTTTTGAGAAAGTCTTTTCTCATATCTAATATGTTATTTCTAATAAAGTTTGTTTTATTAAAGTTTTTTACTCCCCTTTCTTGTGTTGGTATGGTTTTTCCCATTCTTTGTGAAAGTCTATTTGCTTTTTATCTTTAGTACTTCAGCCTTTTCCCTGACGATCCGTGAAACCGCGGTAGGTTTTGGCTCACTTTAGATTTTTCGTGTTTTTGCTCTACTATTGTATTTTAGTACTTTCGTATTGAGCACTTTTTCTTGTGTTTGGTTCCGTTTGGGTTTTTTTTCTTTACTGCGGAATCTTGAATGTTTTGTTCTTGTTCCGCTGGTTTCTTTTTTTTCTCCCCATTTATCCGACGACTTAGTACGCCGGATTATAACGGATTTAGGTTCTGTTTGTTAATGGTTTTTTCGAGAGTTTATATTGGCATAAATTTAAGGAGTGCATTCTTACAGAGTCTAAGCAGTTATTATTATCATTATATATATATATATATATATATATATATATATATATATATATAGAGAGAGAGAGAGAGAGAGAGAGAGAGGAATTCTTTCCGTGAAAGTAGTTTCTTTTTTTTTTTAATATCATACCATTTCATTCCAATACTAGTTGGTATATCCAAAACTTTCACCGGAAGCATTTAATTTAAGTTTATTTAGATACGTCTACTCATTATCTATACCTAGGTTTTAAATTAATTTAAATAAATAAAACAGCTTTCTTGAAGTTTTCAATTTAGCTTTACCTGAAAGCTAAAAGATTCAATTTACTAATTCCACAAAGTAAAATACTCTGGTGTGTATCAAACCAAAATTATATTGATTGAAATCTAAAACTTTTCAGATTTTTAAAAATATTTCAATTTTTCGGCCATTTTTGATCGATCGACACATTTTGTAAACAGAAGCCAAATCTTGGGTTTAAAAATCTTGCAAAAAAAATATACCTCGCTGACACGTTATTTTAGTCAAATGTCCAAATTTAAACTTACGTCAATCTGGTTTGAAACAAGTATTAATTTCTTATAGCCTGAAATGTACGATAAAAGTGCTTCTTAATCACTGTACTCTTCTTATCGGGGTCATCTGAAATGACGAATGATTTAATGACAAATGGAAGCCGTCAAAACAGCTAAGTATGGCAGCCAAACATGACATAATTGTATGTAGCTTCATAGTACGTTTCGTTGATTTGGGTTTTAAATACATAGTAAAATTTAAAATTTAACATAATATTTTCAACAATTATTTAATATTTTATAGAATTTTAGTTAGTTTAGATTCATAGCCTTACGTTTGAAGAGGATTCCGAAAAAATAATAATAAAAATATTATAAAAAATTTTTATAATAATTTTACGATTTAATAACAAAGAATAAAATTGAAATAACTGAATTTATGAAATGTTATGCTATTTATTAAATAATATTTTTAATATATATTTTTCATATTTTTAATAATAGTCATCATGATATTTATATAAGTTATCTTATTAAATTTTTATAGTGCTTTACATATTATTGTTAATTATATATTTGTTTATTTGATTATAATTATAATCTAATATCCTAAACTATTTCTTTCATTGCCTCTTCAACCGTCCTTATTGCTGAGCTGATTCTCCTGATACAGGTCCTGCATCACATATTAAGTACTGGTCGTTGACATGACGTTAAACTTCATCTGACAGTAAGGCCTCTGATTGGGAGGTTTTGAGGAGCATGAAATCACCTCTTAAATGTTGTTGTTCTTAGGTTCACTCTGACCCGGAGTGGTAGCACCTGTTAGGATCCCAGCTATGGGTAAATAGTTAACCCCCAAACTGAGGTCAAAACACTATGAAAGTATAAAAATACACTTTTATAGGAATATATACATAAAAATAAACTTTTATAGAAAAATATACATTTTTCAATGCAAAATATTACCAACAGTACATTTTTGAAAGAAAAAAAATATTACCATAACATAATTTTGAAGGAAAAAATATTCTCAGAAAACTATTTAAATGTCTTCTCGTTTTGTATTCCAAAAAATATTTTTGAATACAAAACTAGAAGACATTTTCAGTTTTCTAAAATAAAACCAAAAGTTTTCATTAAAATCTGACTAAATCAACCTTCTCACTATAACCGAACATTAAAAAAATACCTTAAAACCCTACCTTTTTGGCATTAAATAACACACAGAAGCTGATATGCCGTTAAACAAAACTCAAACTCAAATATAGTCAGTACCAACTTCATATTTGTTTAATTGATAGCTCTCAACTATATCACCGATATACACTAACGGCAATAATTATTAGGACACCCTAGTTTTTTTGTTTTTTTTTAAGAAATGATCTATTTCATACTATTTTTAAGTGGATAATTCTAAATGAAAATAGAATGGTTCTTTTCTTATTATTACTCTGAAATATTTTACAAGGCAAAGAAGCAAAGATGAACTCGTCCGAATCATCCTAAATTTTCTTCATTCTTTCATTGATGAAACTGCATTATAGGTAATTATTAAATATTTAGAAATTCATTTGATGCACATGTTATTGTGCAGTATTAACAAAAGACCCACTCTGTTTTCATTTACAATTATTGGCTTGGCAATAAATACTAAAAAAATAGTATGAAATACATCATTTTTTAAAACATTGGGGTGGCCTAATAATTATGGCCGGTAGTCTAGGAAGTCCTATAAAATGGAGCTCTAAAATTGATCATGTAGCCAATATAATCATGGTTTACACCATCAATTGTCCAAATATGTTTTGTAGTTTGCCAATTATTTTGCAATTTATTATTATTTCTTGTTGGCCTTCTGCATATTCCGAAAACTCTGTGACCAAAAAGAAACACGTTTGGGAAATAAAAAGGATTATGCAACGTTTTTTCAGGTAAGGGAGACAACCCGTGAATCACGTGACCTTTTAATAATATATATTACGTAAAAATAAAATACGGGTCATCAGCATGAACACACACACACACACACACACACACACACACACACACACACACACACACACACACATGTTTAAAATCATTTTAAAAATCGAATAGATCGTTTATTTCTATTAAGCTTTTCAATTTTCGATTAGTAAATATAGTCTTCACGTATTAACTAAACAATCTAAAGCTAAGGATGTTTGAAATTTTATAAATTATTATAAAGCACAATAAAAATGAAAAAATTGATTATTCAGTGAAAAAAAAAGTTTTCTTCAGACTATTCTTAATATATAATGTTTATAAAACTAGTTAAAAGTTTATCTAAATAAAACGTGGCATAGTTTTATTGCATTTTTGTTTTCACAATTTGGAGCAGATTTTATGAAAAAGGGCTAGTTTAGAAAAAAAAGACAGTTGATTAGCATTCTCCAATGACTCTTGAATTCTGGCATATGGGCGAATTCTCACGAATTTCTAGAGCTTTCAGAAAATTAATTGACGTAATATGTAAAAATAAATTTTATTAAGATTTTCTAAAAATAATTATTTTAAAAAATGATTTCATTCATTTATGAATAATTCTTAAATGTTCATCAAAATCCGACCATTATTCGATTTTTGCAAGAATTTCCAAATTAATATGTTTTTCACTGGTCAAAAAGTGATTTGAGTAATATTACGTTTACCGTCATAAAACCTTGTAAAAATTGCGTCACTCACGGATGAAAAAAAAAAAAAGATTTTATATCGAAATTTCGTACTTGCTTGAAAGAATTTAAAAAAAGTTAAAGACTATTTAAAAATGCTTTGATATTTCGTCTTAATAATAACATGAACATTTTGCCGATACAACTTTTTATTTATTTATTTTGGGGCCTTTTTACTTCATGCTATGCTGATTTTTCAGTGAATTTGTGGAGGTACCCAAAGGTAATCGAACAGCTTCTACACTTTAGTTAGAAACAGTTCTAAAGAAATAGAAAGAAAAAAGACCAGGCGTTGGTAATTTTGTCTTTCTTTTATCATTTTCGTCTTTCTTTTTCTCCCCGTCCTTTATTTTTTGTTGTTTTTTGTTGTTGTTATTCCTTTTTTCTGTTCCATTTTAATTAACTCCCGTGTCAAATTTAAGTTCGCCTAGAAGAAAATTATCCAACAAAAGTTAGCGATGACCTTATCAATAACTCGTTCTCGCCCTGGTAACGCAGGATAAATTGGCTTATAGACTACGATAAACAAACAGCTAACCCAAGCGCAGTCGATACTTGAAAGCTTTCGTGTGGAAAATGGCGCCTGTCTTCCGGCCACCACATAGCTACGGGGTTATTCAGTGCACAATTGATTTGCCTTAATATGTCTCTTTCCATTTTCCCCCATTTTCACCGCCTGATGATGTCATTTATTCGCCTGTTATGATTTCTTGCCATCAACTGAGATTTCCGATGTTGTACCTTGTAACGCCCTGACAAAGACCAACCATAATGATCAGTAAATACCGATGTATTTTTTCCTTTTCTCAAAATGGCCGATCATGGGTTTCCATAACTTCCTATATTTTAGCAATATTTGTATCCCTGCAACTCTCTTTCATGTCATCCATTTACAGAATCTTTTAGATAGATTCCTCACTGCTTCTCTCAATATTCCTTGTGAGTGTTAAATTTCTCCAAGCCTCCTTTCTTCATTTTTTGTTTCAGAAATCTAAACCCTCACTTTCTGATTTATAATTGTCATTTTTGCTTTCATTTTCCTTTAAACTTCCTAATTGTTCATATGTTCCGTCCTTGGCATTCCCAGCATCCCTCTGTAGAATCACACATCCGTTGCGTCAAATCTCTTCCTCCGCGAGGTAATCATCCAGCATTTACCACGAAATAGGATGGCTCAGCCTTCTTTACTTTGTTTGTATGACATTTTCTTGTTTCTTAATATGAATAGCTTTTGTAAAAAGCTACTTTTTTAATAATTTCACTCCAAACAAGGTGATAAAGCCACTAAGATGCAAGGAGGTTTCTTTAAAACCACCTTTAAATGAGATATTTGGGATATTTTAGAATAAAATATAAAATTTCATTGCCAAAAGTGTAGTTGCAGTTAATTTTCATTTTTTTCCCGGCTTCTCTTTTTTAATAATTTCACGCCAAACTAGGCGATAAAGCCTCTAAGATGCAAGGGGGGTTTCTTTAAAATCACCTTAAAATGAGATATTTTGGATTTTTTAGAACAAAATATAAAATTTTGTTGCCAAAAGTGTAGTTGCTTTTATTTTTCAGTTTTTTCCCCGGCTTCTCTTACTAGTAAAAGATCAAATTTGGATTTGCCTATCGACGATTAATTTTGCTAAATTATGAATATTTTGTATGAGAAACATTATATTGCGTTTTCACCATTACTCCCCACCCCAACACACACACCCATCCCCACCCCGGTAGACTTTTTATGTCACTAAAATTAAATGTAAACAAATGTAAAGAGACAATTTTATAGAATTTTATATTTATAAATATATATATATATATATATATGTATTCGACTGATGTTTTTTGTTTTAAAATTCTATCATTAAATCATTCTTATCTCCCCATCTACCTAAAATTGTTGCAATCTAAAAATATTTTGTAGCTTTAAATAACCTGCCAAGTGTTGATAAGACGTAAAAAAGAACCAATTCGAAATTTCGCTAAAAGATCAGTACATGATGAAAAAATACCCAAGACTTCATAAAAACAAATTTTTATCATCAAAATCATTATTAAGAAGAATGACGACGGGATTTTTTATTATTCAGTTATACACTTTCTATCCTTCTTAGAAACTTCAAAATCCTGATTCATATTTTTTTTTTCTTACGTCAACAAGTGACCCTTAATTAGTATAGGACATTTTATTGTCTTTTTACTTTCAAAAACACATTGATTTGGAAATTCCTGCAAAAATCAAATAATTGACGGATATTAACTTTTAGGACTTATTCTCAAATGAATGAAATTGTTTTAGGAAATCTTAGCAAAAAAAAAAAAAAAAAAAAAAAAAGAAAATTAATATCTGTTATCCGACCACTTATTTATTTCTATGAAAGAAAAATTCATTTTTGCAGAGTTTATGATTATATTAGTTAATAACAGAAATCTTTGAGAGATTTCAATCATCAATGTTTTTATAAAATACTTTTTGAACCCTAATTAAAGAAAATCTGTCCTGAAATATAAAATTGATAATGTAATAAAACTAAGACGTTAATTAGAGAGAAATACAAAAAGAGTGGGAGAAAAGGAGAGATAGATAAAAATAGATATAAAGAGAAAGCGAGAGACAAAGAGTGAAAGAGAGAGAGAGAGAGAGAAATGTAGTTCAAAATATGTGTGAAAGAAAGAAGTTTTGAGAGTAAAACAGAAAAGTAGATAGACGAGAGAGAGAGAGAGAGAGAGAGAGAAAGAGAAATGTACTTCAAAATATGTGTGAAAGAAAGAAGTTTTGAGAGTAAAACAGAAAAGTAGATAGACGGAAAGAGAGAGAGAGAGAGAGAGAGAGGGAAATAGAGAGAGACAGCGTGTGAGAAAGACAAAGAGAGGGAAATAGAAAGAGAAAGGGTGGGTGAAAAGACAAAGAAACGTAAAGAGAGAGACAAGAGAGAGAGAGAGAGAGAGGGAAAGGGAAAAGAGAGAGACAGCGTGTGAGAAAGACAAAGAGAGGGAAATAGAAAGAGAAAGTGGGTGAGAAAAGACAAAGAAACGTAAAGAGAGAGACAGAGAGAGAGAGAGAGAGAGGGAAAGAGAGAGAGAGAGAGAGAGAGAGGACGAGACAAGAAGAGAATGTGACATGTGGGGAAAGAAATGGAGAGAAAGTCTGAAAGAGATAAAACGGGTGTGAGGGAAACTGAGACAAAGAGATTTACTGGAAAATAACGAGAGAGCGAAAGTGTGAGAGGAAGACAAAGTGAGGGAAATAGAGAGAGAAAGTGAGAGAGAAAGACAAAGAGAAGGAAATAGAGAGAGAGAGAGTGAGGGAGAGAAAGACAGAGAGGGAAATAGAGAGAGACAGCGTGTGAGAAAGACAAAGAGAGGGAAATAGAGAGAGAAAGTGAGAGAGAAAGACAAAGAGAAGGAAATAGAGAGAGAAAGTGAGAGAGAAAGACAAAGAGAAGGAAATAGAGAGAGAAAGTGAGAGAGAAAGAAAAAGAGAAGGAAATAGAGAGAAGGAAATAGAGAGAGAGAGAGAGAGAGAGAGAGAGAGAGAGGACGAGACAAGAAGAGAATGTGACATGTGGGGAAAGAAATGGAGAGAAAGTCTGAAAGAGATAAAACGGGTGTGAGGGAAACTGAGACAAAGAGATTTACTGGAAAATAACGAGAGAGCGAAAGTGTGAGAGGAAGACAAAGTGAGGGAAATAGTGAGAGAGAGTGTGAAAAAGACAAAGAAAGATAAATAGAGAGAGAGAGAGTGAGGGAGAGAAAGACAGAGAGGGAAATAGAGAGAGACAGCGTGTGAGAAAGACAAAGAGAGGGAAATAGAAAGAGAAAGTGGGTGAGAAAAGACAAAGAAACGTAAAGAGAGAGACAGACAGAGAAAAAGACAGAGAGGAAAATATAGAGAATAGAGAAAAAGTGTGTGAAAAAGACAAAGAGAGGGAAATAGAGAGAAAGTGAGAGGGAAAGACAATGAGAAGGAAACAGAGAGAGGAAGTGAGAGAGAACGACAAAGAGAAGGAAATAGAGAGAGAAAGTGAGAAAGACAAAGAGAAGGAAATAGAGAGAGAAAGGAGAGAGAAAGAAAAAGAGAAGGAAATAGAGAGAGAAAGTGAGAGAGAAAGACAAAGAGAAAGGAATAGAGAGAAAGTGAGAGAGAAAGACAAAAAGAGGAAAACAGAAAGAGAAAGTGTGAGAAAAACAAAGAGATAAAAAGTGAGAGATAGATGTGAGAAAAACACATAAAAAGATTTAATGTGTGTGTGTGTGTGTGTGTGTGAGAGAGAGAGAGAGAGAGAGGGTGACATAAAAAAGAGTCATATCTGAACAATGCGCAATTAAAAGAAAAAGAAACAAGGGGTCATGCAGTACAACTTAGGCACGGCTTGAGGGCCGGGCCTTCGCTTGCACACACGTACTTTTTTCCTCTTCGCACCGAACTTACACTCCAGCGGTTTTTATTCGTCCTATTATAACGTCAATCCTCTTTCGAAGAAGGCACCTCACCTGAACTAGTTGATAGCCCTTCGTAATATGAGAGATTAACAAAAAATATCTGGATGACACTTCAAAATCAAGAAACGTCAACATTTATTTTTTTTACTTCTACGAACTGACAACAGCTTTTGATAACAATATGTTAAAACCGCCACGTTATGTGCGCATTTGGTATCTTTACCAATATGTGTTCTGTTGAACCCCGAGGCTATCCAACGTCCCTACTCCTCTACGAAGGGGTAATCTGTAAAATTAAAGTCCCTCTTTGTGTTGAGAACCTGTCTTCTTTTTCTATGTGCCTTGTACTTTCAGGACATAAGCGAACATGGCCTTCCACGTCTCCCTATTCCTGGTAGCCCTTCAAATATGTTATTCGCTGCTTTCTCCTGTCTCTTTTCCCTCTATCTGGCTTGTGAGTTTCAGGTTCTCCAAGCCCTCCTTCCTCACTGCATGTCCCAAGAACTTTAGCCGTTTCTTCCTGATGCTCAGTATTAATTTCCTTTTCGTTTCCATCCTTTCCAAGACCTCATCATTGCTCACATGCTCGGTCCATGATATCCGCAGCATCCTTCTGTAGAACCGTATTTCAGTTGCTTCAAGTCTTTCCTTCATCTTTGATGATATTGTCCAGCATTCACTGCAATATTAAAGAACTGACATCACATGGCAATCCAGTACCCTCTTCTTTGTTTTTTAGAGAAATTGTCCTGTCTCTTAATACTTTATTCAGCTTCTGGAACTCGTCCTTTGCCATGCCAATTCACCTTCGGATCTCTGTATCGCACTTTCCGTCTTCCGTTAGAACACTTCCCAGATATTTAAATTTTTGTAGCTGCTTGATTTTAGTATTTCCCACCTATATTTGGCATATTGGGCTGTCATTTTTACTGATGACCATGCATTCGGTTTTCTTACAGTTTATTTGTAGTCCTTTCTTGTCACTCTCTTCAGCTACCTTCTAAGTTACTGGAAAATAATGATACCTCCCTTCACCCGCCCACTTCATATTCTGAGGACGGAGTAAGAAGAGGGAAAGAAATTAGCGAGCCCATGTTAATTTGTTTTTCAGTTATGAAACCTCATCTTCGCAGAACTCAGCCGCTGAGCCAAGAAGAAGAAAGAAAAGAAAGAGCCTAAGCGAAATTATTATTTTTTATACAAAATGAAGAAAAAATAGATGTTTAAGATTGTATGTCAGAGATGTAGTAAAGTGGGAGTCTGTTTGACGAGGTAGCGATACTTGCTAAAAAAAAATGAGTGGAACAAATGGAACAGGGGTAGAATGGGAGCGATTCAATCCTGTGGTTATAGAATGGTAGATTTTAACTGTAAAGGTCTAAAGGACGTTAAACCCAAAGGGAAAATAGGCTGGAGAATGCAGACTGTTGCTCTTCCTTCATAGGATAGTGTAAAACCGAAAGACATTGAAAAGCTGGGAAAGTATCCGGATATTGTGATAGAACAAACATTTATGAAATAGGACAGTGGCTATCCAATTTATCATCACTGGAGCACATGGAACAGACGGAAAGAGCTTTGTAAACAGACTGGGAAAATTGAAAATTCCATAAAAACTTGAAACCATCTTGAGATGAGAACTTTTTAAAATCGGTAATATCGCCGAAAATACATTTGAAGTCACAAACACTGTTTAAAGAATGTCAAGATCTTCGTTTCTGTTTACCGCATCCAGCGTTGAAATTTTCACCAGTATTATTCTCCAACTATATTATCAGCCTTTACCAAGCACGTGGCACTTCAAAGAAATTTCTTTCAAAAATCTAATTAGGCTACATATTTCAAGCCATCTTTCTTCATCTACTTTGAAACCATATATCCCTTCAGTGAGCAACAAACTCTCTAACATTTGTCTTAAACATTTTTTAATATTATTTTGTTATTTACATTGTTGTCCTAATCTTTATTGTCCTATTCATATTCATGACGTTTCGATCGTTCTACGCTCCGGTCTTCGTCAGGTGATTGCAATTTCGAACCGAACCCTTTGTTTCGATCACTGGAGGAGGTAAAACAATCACCGTCCTCTATGGGATGAAGTTGAAATAATAGAGAACATTATTGAAAATTACGAAAACTTAATGAATCAGTGCATATGCAAGGTCACAAAAAATTCTTAAACCGGCTAAGCATAGAAATGAATACGATATGGGAACCCCCAATACGGCGTGCCAGAGAAAGTCATTAACTTCAAGATTGCAATTTGAGCTCTAGTAAAAAAAAAAAAATATTAGTGAGGCATTAGGTTTTAAGTCCCAAAAATTCATAAACTGCTGTCCTGAAGGACGCATGATCCAATCGATAAAAGCGTTGTTTAGATCCATAAAATATCCGGAAGTAGCATTGCTAATGGATCGAGAACAATATGATCCAAGAGCCTTTAAGTTGGAGGACATCAGCTATAGTTTGACCTGGAGAGGGATGGTCTCTGCCAGGTCTACTTGCCCAAGACATGAACGAATGCTTCTCTGGATTTCAGGCCTGTTATATGTAGGGAATTGGTCTGGTGTGAGTCGCAAGACTAAAAACAAGAATACATGGCCTAGTCGATAAAAGAGTTGGTTGGATCCAATGATTTGATCAAAAGAGTTGTGAGTTCAATATCTGTATACAACAGAGGTCAACAAAAAATCACAGAATTGACTTAAGTATAGATAACTGAGATATCTGGAAGCGGCATGACTCATGGAACGAGAACAATCTGCTTAGTGAACGAAATAAAGAGTTCAGATCAAAATTTTATTTACCTGAAGAAGGTCGGAGCGTACAAGCCGAAACATCGCGAATATGGCAACAAAAATGAGGATAACAGTCCCAACAATGTAAATAACTAGACTACTTCACCTCGAAATAAAAACAAATATTGAAGGATAAAAACAATTGGTCAAGAAGTAAAGCTATTTTTTTTTTACTAAAGTTCACGAAATACAAGTTCCAAGAGCCACTCAAGGTAGACGGTCAGGGAACGAATTGTGTTATATGAAGGGTAAAGTAGAAAGTATAGATTATAAGGATATGGAGGATAGATAAAGGATGACTCTAAATTTAACATGTTTGAGATTTTATGTCCAGAGATGTGGTCAAGTAGGAATCTGTTTTACTTGCTAAGAAACAGAGGGGAAGAAATGGAATAGGGGGAGAATGAGGATGATTCGATCCTGTGATTATAGAATATTAGATTTTAACTGTAAAGGTCTAAACTGTTGAAAGTAAAGACTACAGCTCGTTTAAACATTTACTATGGAAATAGTGGGAGATTATTGCTAGACTTGCGACGTTACGCCCATGAGAATGAAGACCGGTTACGCCAGGTTGGAGAATGAAGACTGTTGCTCTTCCTTCATAGGATAGTGTAAAACCGAAATACATTGAAAAGCTGGGAAAGTATCCGGATATTGTGAGAGAACAAACATTTATGAAATAGGACAGTGGCTATCCGACTTATCATCAGTGGAGCACATGGAACAGACGGAAAGAGACTGGGAAAATTGAAAGCTTGAAACCATCTTGAGATGATAACTTTTTAAAAATCGGTCAGTTAAGTGCCATACGTGTTACACGCTTGGGCGATCATGTCTCGAAAGAGACATGACTGACTGGGCAGAAGATTATCTCGCAGTAGGTTGTCATTGCAACCTACTACGGTAGATACTTTTTCCAAGGGTATTTGCGCGTAACTGAATGCAATGAATTCAACTGGAATTCGAACTCGGCTCCCCGATTTCTCGTTCCGAGCCGATATCCACTGTACCACAACGCACATCCGGTAAAATCGGTAAGATCGTCAAAAATACATCTGGAGTCATAAGGAAATATTTATCAACAGCGAAAGCCACTATTTACTTCCGATGTGAAAAATTCAATGAGTCAAAATCAGTTAAGCTTTTATTGTGTTTTCGGAAATACAAATTTATTTATGTATCAACACTCTAAACAATATTTCCAATAGCAGACCCCCAAATACATGGAAATATATAATAGATTAACCGAAATAATTTGAGTAATTTATATATCCACTATGTCCGTGGGCGTCTCGACGTGGTGTAATGTTTAGCAATCTTGATTTGCTAGAACTTATTGCAACTGAGTAGTGAGTTCGATCCTCACTGGGTTCCTCATACTTGTGCCACATCTTAAAGCGCTTAGAAAATCAAACATCCGCTATGTCCCTAAAATCTGGTTTGAATACAAAAAATAAATGAATAATTTTACAGAAGTGTCTTGTGAGTTATTTTTAATTGCATTAGAGAGGGATTTATTTTACTAATGTTTACCTCATACAAGACCTAAAGAGCCTGTCAAGGTAGAGGTTTACTGTGCCACATCTTAAAGCGCTTAGAAAATCAAACATCCGCTATGTCCCTAAAATCTGGTTTGAATACAAAAAAATAAATGAATAATTTTACAGAAGTGTCTTGTCAGTTATTTTTAATTGCATTAGCGAGGGATTTATTTTACTAATGTTTACCTCATACAAGACCTAAAGAGCCTGTCAAGGTAGAGGTTTACTATATGGTAGTGCATTAGTAAAGGGAAGTGCATTTCATGGGGTTAGGTAGGAAAGGCAATGGTTAATCCTAGATATGAAGAGTCAAGATTGTAGTGGTTTGGCAAACATCTTTATTCCACAAAGCAAGAGTTCTTGGGAAGAAGCCGTGCCAGTGAAACTTCTTTCGTACTAATGGAATACAAAGGGAAACTAGGTCAGCGCTGGTGGAACTAAGGAATGTAGTTAGTCAGAACTCTTGCCCAGGAAATAGCGATAGAGTAGCAAGAGACGTTTAGTCTGTAGGGAAGGTCTTGCTTACGGTCATATCACGTTGAATACACCAGTTCTCGTTAGATCACCGAAGTTAAGCAACGTTGAGCCTGGTCAGTACTTAGATGGATGACCGCTTGGGAATACCAGATGCTGTAAGCGTTTATTGACGGATGTGCGTTGTGGTGCAGTGTCTGTCGACTCGGACAGAGAAATCGGTGAGCCGATTTCGAATTCCAGTTGAATGCCCTGCATTCACTTAAGCGCTAGTATCCTTGGGAAAAGTATTAATCCGTCCCTTCCCTCCAGTTATGGGTTAAATAACAGGATAGGACTTGGGACCCTGCCCTTAAACAAATCCCAATGAGACTTTCTCCGAGGAGGAAGCTGGCTCAAACCACCTAGGGTGCATGCGGCTTGCATACCATACCATAAGGGTATGTAGTTTGGTGTAGCAGTGACTTACCTCGGCGACCCAAAAGTGCTAGAGTCGCGTGTATGTTTTGCAAGGGAGTGTGGAGACGGCGAACCAACGAGCTTCGAACGAATGGTGTGTCAGACAGGGAGGTGTTGGTGTCGCTTATAGCTATTTTATTGACTGGTTCTGGGCGCTCATTAACTGAGTAGTAGCTGGGTTGAGTGTATAAAATATGGTATTCTCATTTCAGAGGGGTTTGAGTTTTTTGTTCGTGTCGGTGAGCAGCGTATCAGAGATAAAGACGAGAAGTGAGAGTTTGGTTTGCCTGGTGAACCTTTTTGGAATTAGTATTACAAATAATACTTTCTTTTCCTGTGTGTGCTTCCAGTCAATATGTTTTTTATTATTGTTTTTTTGCGACAGTTGGATAATAATTCATAACCCACGCCTGCATAGAAGCAACAGCCATGACAATAAACACCAGAAAATCAATAACAATATTTATAAGATTTAGGAAAAACATTCTAAAATCTTACATAACTATAAAAAGAAAAAGCTTTAAATATAAAATGACGCGTGAAAACACGATATATAAAATTGACAGAGCAAAAAAAAATAAAAAAATTAAAAAAAAAAAGCACATTTATGTAAGCCCTTTATCGACTAAACTTTTTCATAATGTTCAAATGTAGTCAGAGAATGGATATTTTTATATTCGAAATATCAGAGGGAACCAGGAAAATAGGCCGAAATAAATATAAATATTAATATTTAAATATCTGTTTTCTATGATAATTCATAATTATTTAAAATGGACTCTTAATTATTCTAGATGGTGTTGAAAAAATGTTAAATTTGTTTAAAAACACTCAATGGTAAAGTTGAGAAATTTTTTAAACCCGTCCATACAATCAAATAGAGAGAGAGAGAGAGAGAGAGAGAGAGAGAGAGAGAGAGAGAGAGATACGAACAACCTGAGATAGATAGATAGATAGATAGATAGATAGATAGATAGATAGTATTCACTGTGCGATGGACAAATCGTCGTCTAAATGAAACAAAAATGAAAATTAACACTGAGATCTCATCGATATATTTACCAAATTTACACAAAAAATATCTTGAAATGAGAAAGGGTAAATTTATCAAAACTTATTTTTAAATGAAACTTTGTCTGTGTGTATGTGTGTCTGTGTGTGTGTGTATCCGTTATCTATAGACTCCGAAACGGCTGAACCGATTTTCTTGGAAATTTACACAGTTGTACTATAATCGTCTGCGAGTGTTCCTAGCTAAGTTTTGCGTCGAGGTACTCCCAATAAATATCGAAAATCGATAATCGAAAAAATCGGGTTACAGAAGGAGTGGTCCGATTTTAATCAAATTTGATACACTCATAGACAGACATAAGAAACGATGTTCAGAAGTTTCAAGGTTGAAGTTTTTACAATAGTGCAGAAAATCGATAATATATATATATATATATATATATATATATAAAAGGCAAGATGTTTGTGTGTGTGTCTGTTTATCTGTCTGTATGTCTTTTATACAGATCCACAATTTTTATCCGATTCTCACCAAACTTCACACAAATATTCTTTAGGCAGAGTCTGCGCTCCCGGACCATCCATTAGTTTTAAAGCTTTCATTACACCCGAGCAACGTCGGGCTATACTGCTAGTTCAATATAATCGCCATTGGCTTCAACCTACAGAAGATTTCGGAATCGCCTGCATCTCTTCTGGGTGGTCTTATTGTTTAAGTTGGCAAATGCTGCCATAACCCTTGCCTTCTGTACATCTTTAGTGTTAAAAGGAGTTTTGTTGGTCTGCCGCTCAATTGCACATCACACATAAGAGGCTGCAGTTTTGAATATTAGGTGGCCAGTTAGGTATATCCAAAATATCGCTGAAAAAAACAGCATAGTCTAAAGGAAAAGGCCTCAAACTAAATAAAAACAAAGTTTTCTCGGCAAAATGTTTATGCTATCATTAAGAGGATAGATCAAAGTATTTTTTAATTATTTTCAATTTTTTAAAATTGTTTCTAACAGGTTCATTTATTGGTAGAAAATCTTTTTTTTCTCTTGTTAGTGCGAGGCATAAATTGACGCCATAGTTTATTACGTCAAAACGTAATATTACGCAAAGGCACTTTTTGACTGTGAAAGGCACATTAATTTGGAAATTCTTGCAAAAATAAAATAATTATCGGATTTCGATAAAAATGTCAGAACTTATTCATAATTGACGGAAATCAGTTTCGAAATAATTATTTTTAGAAAATATTGGTAAAAACATTTTTTCTTTTTACATATGTTACCTCCCACAATTTAATTTCCAGAAATGTCGAAAAATACGACTAGGTCACAACATATAGATAATTTTAATGAAATTCATTGGGGAATGCTAATCAACTGTCTTTTATTCTCCAAAACCTGCTCATTTATAGAAAATCTGCTCCGAATTGCGAAAACAAAAATGCAATAAAACTATGCCATTTTTTTCATTTGGATAAACTTTTAATTGCTTTTTTAAATATAAATTAAAATATCTTCATAGTTACATAAGACGAGAGTGAAGGGTTACAAAGGAGGAAAGTAAAGGTTACATAAGAGGGAAGTGAAGGGTTATATAGGATGAGTGTGAGGGGTTACATAAGAGGAGAGTGAAGGTTTACATAAGAGGAGAGTGAAGGTTTACATAAGAGGAGAGTGAAGGGTTACATAAGAGGAGAGTGAAGGGTTACATAAGAGGAGAGTGAAGGGTTACATAAGAGGAGAGTGAAGGGTTATATAAGAGGAGAGTGAAGGTTTACATAAGAGGAGAGTGAAGGGTTACATAAGAGGAGAGTGAAGGGTTACATAAGAGGAGAGTGAAGGGTTACATAAGAGGAGAGTGAAGGGTTACATAAGAGGAGAGTGAAGGGTTATATAGGATGAGTGTGAGGGGTTACATAAGAGGAGAGTGAAGGGATACATAAGAGGAGAGTGAAGGGTTACATAGGATGTGAGTGAAGGGTTACATAAGAGGGAAGTGAAGGGTTATATAGGATGAGTGTGAGGGGTTACATAAGAGGAGAGTGAAGGTTTACATAAGAGGAGAGTGAAGGGTTACATAAGAGGAGAGTGAAGGGTTACATAAGAGGAGAGTGAAGGGTTACATAAGAGGAGAGTGAAGGGTTACATAAGAGGAGAGTGAAGGGTTATATAAGAGGAGAGTGAAGGTTTACATAAGAGGAGAGTGAAGGGTTACATAAGAGGAGAGTGAAGGGTTACATAAGAGGAGAGTGAAGGGTTACATAAGAGGAGAGTGAAGGGTTATATAGGATGAGTGTGAGGGGTTACATAAGAGGAGAGTGAAGGGATACATAAGAGGAGAGTGAAGGGTTACATAGGATGTGAGTGAAGGGTTACATAAGAGGGAAGTGAAGGGTTATATAGGATGAGTGTGAGGGGTTACATAAGAGGAGAGTGAAGGGATACATAAAAAGTGAGTGCAGGGTTACATAAGAGGAGATTAAAAGGTTACATAAGAGGCGAGTGAAGGATTACATAGGAGGTGAGTGAGGGGTTACATAGGTGAGTGAGGGGGTTACATAAGACGAGAGTGAAGGGTTACAAAGGAGGAAAGAGTTACATAAGAGGAGTGTGAAGGGATACATAGGATGAGTGTGACGTGTTACATAAGAGGAGAGTGAAGGTTTACATAAGAGGAGAGTGAAGAGTTACATAAGAGGAGAGTGAAGAGAAAGAGGAATCAACGAAAATCCGGTTAAAGAGGTTGTCAGAGAATGGATAAAAGAATGTTGGAAATACTACTGATCTGAAGAGAGTTGCGTAAGAGTAGCTTGAAAAGGGAGAACAACAAGATTCAGGGGATGTTGGGGAAAGAATAAGAGAAGAATGAGAGGTAAGGGAATGAGAGATAGCTATAAATTTAATTTTTTTTCTGTATTTAAAGTTTTATTTTATGGTAAATTCTATGAGTGCATTAAATGGTCACGTGTTTCACGGTTTCTTCCCCTTACAAGAAAAAAATTAACAATTATATCACTTGTGATCCCTATAGACACTTAGCTTATCTCGCATTTGCTTGTTGTCACATGTCAAATCATAAGAAAAGTTCAGACAGATCAACATTCCTTGATTAAGAAATAGGTTTATTCTAAATTTCATGCTATAAATAAGTAACACTTGTGTAAATCAGATTAATTTAACATTAAATTGGCTAATTTTCCAAAAATAAAATGTCACAGATGAATATTTTAATTTTGCAAGATTATTAAACCGAGAATTAACTTTTGTTTACAATTATGTTGATCGCTCAAAAATGGCCAAAAAATTGAAAAAAAAATTGAAAAATCTCATTCATGAAAAATTTTTATTTTTAAAAATTCAATTTAAAAGTTAGTTATCGAAAATGAGCTGAGGTACCAAGTATATATATATATATATATATATATATATATATATATATATATATATAATATATATATATATATATATATATATATATATATATATATATATGTACCTAATATATATATATGTACCTAATATATATATATATATATATATATATAAAATTATGAATTAATTGTACGTGTATTAATTTCGACACGGAAATTTCTATGTTTCAAGATAGATTCTCTTTATCTGGTAATGTTGGATGTTGGTTGTGAAAATGATTTACATTAAAAAAAACTACAATAGTAAAACCTAGGATCCGCCTCACCTGAATATATATATATATATATATATATATATATATAGAGAGAGAGAGAGAGAGAGAGAGAGAAATATAAAGATAGAGAGAAAAAAAGAGACGATTACACTTACATAGATAGATAGATAGATAGATAGATAGATAGATATAAACAGACTGAGATAGATAGATAGATAGATAGATAGATAGATAGATAGATAGATAGATAGATAGATAGATAGATAGATAGATATACGGACGTATTGTGATATGAAAAATTGAAGTATATAATTGACACCTATGATAAAACACAGAAAAACACAAGTATCGACAACAACAGCAAGAAAAAGTGCTGATTATTTGGGACGAAGTCAAATACCGAGAACCCATAAAAAAAACAATGAAGAGACACACACAGGAAAATATTTTTTGCCACACAGTTATAGGTGGGCGCCGTAAGTCTGCAATCTTTTGTGCATGACTTGTGGGTCAGGTGCCAGGAGCACAAAGCTCACGGTATTGATGGCGTCTCTGATAAAGTAAAAGAAAAAAAGGGAAATGTAGATTTAAAAAAATTCAGAAAGGAACAGAAAAATCAACATTAGAAAACAAGATCTATCTATCTATCTATCTATCTATCTATCTATCTATCTATCTATCTATCTATCTATCTATCTATCTATCTAAGTCTGGGGCACCTCGATGTGGTGTAATACTAATAGTTAGCAAGCTTGTCTCACTAGAACCTGTTACAACTGAGTAGTGAGTTCGATCCTCACAGGAACCCATACTTTCGGCGTTATGCCATATCTAAACGGCGCTTAGAAAAATCGACTATCTAAGCCTGCTCATATCTACCTATCACTTTTTCTCTCTCTATCCATTAGGAAATGGTTTAAAACGACATATTGAAAAAATAATGTTTAAACAAATAAATTAAATATATACTAACGTCCAAAATTATTAGGCCACCCAGTGTTTTAAAAAAATGTATTTAATACTATATTTTTTAGTATTTATTGCCAAGTGAATAATAGTAAATGAAAATAGAATGGTTCTTTTGTTAATATTGCACAATAACATGTGCATCACAGGAATTTATAAATTTTTGATAATTACCTATATTGCAGTTTCATCATTGAAAGAATGAAGAAAATTTAGGGTGATTCGGATGAGTTCATCTTTGTTTCTTGCCTTGGAAAATTTTGCAAAGTAATGATAACAAAAGAACAATTCTATTTTCATTTAGAATTATCCACTTGGCAGTAAATACTAAAAAATAGTATGAAATACATCATTTCTTTTAAAAAACTGGGGTGGCCTAATAATTATGGCCGGTAGTGATATATATATATATATATATATATATATATATATATATATATATATACTACCGGCCATAATTATTAGGCCACTTCAGTCGTTTTAAAAAAATTATGTATTTCATACTATTTTTTAGTATTTACTGCCAAGTGGATAATTCTAAATGAAAATAGAATTGTTCTTTTGTTAATCCTGGAAAGAAGTCAATTTAAGAAAAAGCCACTAGGGTAACAGCAAAATTTTTTCCAGGATTGAAGGGCTCCACCCACCCTGCCGATTCTACAGATTTAAGGGATGGGTGGGGTTTTGTAGAGGGTGTAATGGTTAGAGGTTCTGTGTTCAATTTCTGGTCAAGTTCGTTACATTCGCTTTCTTACAGATACACCACAAAAAAGTATGAATCCATTTCTTCTTCTCCTCACATATGGGCTAAATAGAAATAAAGACTAAACTCTCTAGCCATGACTTGAAATCAGCATAAGCGAATCGCAACTAGGAATTCAAAACTTTATGAAATCCTGGCGAGGCACATACTTGAACTGTAACTTAAGTCAGCAATTGCTGGGAATACATGGCTCAAGAGTCACTCAAGTTAGAGGGTTACTCTTGTATGGTGTTAAGGGAAGGTAGTAAGATGTACTGATTATAAAGATATGCTAAATAGATAACAGTTGACTCTAGACTTGTAGAAGGTAAGATCATAATAATTATGAAAGCATCCTCTCAGGAGTAAAACGAAGTAAAAGTTGTGGGGAAGACGTTGTCTGAGTGAAACGTACTCTTTATAAACGGAATACTTACGGAATAGAGATGATTATATTCACTGTACATGGCATGCCGGCTCCTAATTGTAAAGGTATGATCAAGTGGAATTGGGCAAATGTTAATCGTCGGAATATTTGCCATGAAAATAGCGATAGACTAGCGACAGATGGACGACGTCGTCAGCAATTGTAGGTTGAAAAATAGCTTCGTCGCCAACGAGCCCGTGTAAACGGATTTTGAATATTGTCATAAAAGGAAGGTCATCGTTTTTTGTTTTTTTTTTTTTGGTTTGATCTGACTCTTGACAACGAAAAAACATAGTAAGAGGGGTAGGTTGTTCTCGTTCCGTGAGTCATATCACTTCCGGATGTCTCAACTATCTCCCTTTAATTCAACTCTTAATTTTTTTTGTTCACCACTGCTGTAGCCAGGTATTGAACTCACAACTCTTTGGGTCAAGTAAATGGATCCAACCAACGCTTGTCAATACCTGTCTAAGCAGTGGTGAACAAGAACCTTTGATTTGAGTTAAATAAAGATTACTAAGATCCGAAAGTAGCATGACTCATGGAACAAGAACAATCTACCCCAGTAATCGAAATAAAGGATTCAGTTCAAAATTTCAATTACCTGAAGAATGTCGGAGCAGGGTTAGGGTTGGGTACAACGGCCGAAACATCGTGAATATGGCACTAAAGATCAGTGCTGTATTTACATTATTCGGACTATTGTCCTCATCTTTGTTGCCATTTGTACGACGTTTCGGCCGTTGTACTCTCCGACCTTCTTCAGGTGCTTGAAGTTTCGAACCGAACCCTTTATTACTGGGGTATATAAACTCAATTCCTTGCGTAAAGCCTCGATTGCAATATGAACTCTGGTAAAAAAGGGTTTCTGGACATTAGGTTTATAAGTATCGAAAAATCCAGTTGTTTTTGTCCTTAAGGACACGTGGACAAGTGGATATTTCCTGACTTGACTCTTAGAGTTGTGAGTTCAATACCAGGCTGCAGCAGTGGTGAACAAGTAACTTGCAGGGTTAGAGGAAGATAACTCATAACTTTTAATCGAGGCTTTACGAAGGGAATGGAGTTCATATACCCTAGTGATTGTAATAAAGAAAGCCGGCGCGTACAACAGCCGAAACGTCGTACAAATGGCAACAAAGATGAGGACAATAGTCCGAATAATGTAAATACTGTAAATACTATCTCATCTCAGAAATATAGACAAATAGAATGATCTCTTATTAAACGTCGTACAAATGGCAACAAAGATGAGGACAATAGTCCAAATGATGTAAATACTGTAAATATTACCTCATCTCAGAAATATAGACAAATAGAATGATCTATTATTAAACGTCGTACAAATGGCAACAAAGATGAGGACAATAGTCCGAATAATGTAAATACTGAAAATATTACCTCATCTCAGAAATATAGACAAATAGAATGATCTATTATTAAACGTCGTACAAATGGCAACAAAGATGAGGACAATAGTCCGAATAATGTAAATACTGTAAATACTACCTCATCTCAGAAATATAGACAAATAGAATGATCGATTATTAAACGTCGTACAAATGGCAACAAAGATGAGGACAATAGTCCGAATAATGTAAATACTGTAAATATTACCTCATCTAAGAAATATAGACAAATAGAATGATCTATTATTAAACGTCGTACAAATGGCAACAAAGATGAGGACAATAGTCCGAATAATGTAAATACTGTAAATATTACCTCATCTCAGAAATATAGACAAATAGAATGATCTCTTATTAAACGTCGTACAAATGGCAACAAAGATGAGGACAATAGTCCAAATAATGTAAATACTGTAAATACTACCACATCTCAGAAATATAGACCATTAGAATGATTCTATTAAACGTCGTACAAATGGCAACAAAGATGAGGACAATAGTCCGAATAATGTAAATACTGTAAATACTACTTCATCTTTTAGAAATATAGACAAATAGAATGATCTATTATTAAACGTCGTACAAATGGCAACAAAGATATAGACAATAGTTCAAATAATGTAAATACTGTAAATACTACCTCATCTTAGAAATATAGACAAATAGAATGATCTCTTATTAAACGTCGTACAAATGGCAACAAAGATGAGGACAATAGTCCAAACAATGTAAACATTGCAAATACTACCATCTAGAAATATAGACAAATAGAATGATCTTCTTATTAAACGTCGTATTAAATGGTAACAAAGATGAGGACAATAGTCCAAATAATGTAAATACTGTAAATACTACTTCATCTTAGAAATATAGACAAATAGAATGATCTATTATTAAACGTCGTACAAATGGCAACAAAGATGAGGACAATAGTCCAAATAATGTAAATACTGTAAATACTACTTCATCTTAGAAATATAGACAAATAGAATGATCTATTATTAAACGTCGTACAAATGGCAACAAAGATGAGGACAATAGTCCGAATAATGTAAATACTGTAAATACCACTTTATCTCAGAAATATAGACAAATAGAATGATCTATTATTAAACGTCGAACACATGGCAACAAAGATGAGGACAATAGTCCGAATAATGTAAATACTGTAAATACTACTCCTCATTCTTCAGAAATATAGACAAATAGAATGATCTAGTTATTAAACGTCGAACACATACAACAAAGAAGAGGACAATAGTCCGAATAATGTAAATACTGTAAATACTACCTCATCTCAGAAATATAGACAAATAGAATGATTCATTATTAAACGTCGTACAAATGGCAACAAAGATGAGGACACAGGTCCAAATAATGTAAATACTGTAAATAATGTACCCCTATCTCAGAAATATAGACAAATAGAATGATCTATTATTAAACGTCGTACAATGTATAACAAAGATGAGGACAATAATGGTCCAAATAATGTAAATACTGTGAATACTACTCCTCATCTTAGAAATATAGACAAATAGAATGATCTCTTATTAAACGTCGTACAAATGGCAACAAAGACAGGACAATAGTCCAAATAACAAAAATACTGTAAATACTACTACATCTTAGAAATAGACAAATAGAATGATCTCTTATTAAACGTCGTACAAATGGCAACAAAGATGAGGACAATAGTCCAAATAATGTAAATACTGTAAATACTACTTCATCTTAGAAATATAGACAAATAGAATGATCTATTATTAAACGTCGTACAAATGGCAACAAAGATGAGGACAATAGTCCAAATAATGTAAATACTGTAAATACTACTTCATCTTAGAAATATAGACAAATAGAATGATCTATTATTAAACGTCGTACAAATGGCAACAAAGATGAGGACAATAGTCCGAATAATGTAAATACTGTAAATACTACCTCATCTCAGAAATATAGACAAATAGAATGATCTATTATTAAACGTCGAACACATGGCAACAAAGATGAGGACAATAGTCCGAATAATGTAAATATTGTAAATACTACCTCATCTCAGAAATATAGACAAATAGAATGATCTATTATTAAACGTCGAACACATGGCAAATAAAGATGAGGACAATAGTCCGAATAATGTAAATACTGTAAATACTACCTCATCTCAGAAATATAGACAAATAGAATGATCTATTATTAAATGTCGTACAAATGGCAACAAAGATGAGGACAATAGTCCAAATAATGTAAATACTGTAAATACTACCTCATCTCAGAAATATAGACAAATAGAATGATCTATTATTAAACGTCGTACAAATGGCAACGAAGATGAGGACAATAGTCCAAATAATGTAAATACTGTGAATACTACCTCATCTTAGAAATATAGACAAATAGAATGATCTATTATTAAACGTCGTACAAATAGCAACAAATACGGACTTACGGCCTATCACGTTGAATACACAGGTTCTCGCTCGATCACCGAAGTTAAGCAACGTTGAGTCTCGTCCGTACTTAGATGGGTGATCGCTTGGGAATACCAGGTGCTGTAAGCGTTTATGGACAGATGTGCGTTGTGGTGCCGTGGATATCGATTCGGAAAAAGAAATTGGTGAGCCGAGTTCGAATTCCAGTTGAATACCCTGCATTCACTTAAGCACTGGTACCCTTGGGAAAGGTATTAATCCGTCCCTTCCCTCCAGTTATGGGTTAAATAACAAGGGTATGACTTGGGGACCCTGCCCTTAAAAACAAATCCCAATGAATCTTGATACTCCAAAAGAAAAATGTATTATTAGACACAAAAACTTATATAAACAACAATAAATTTTTGAAAGAAAAAGGTATTACCAGCAATAAATAAAGTTTAGTTGGCAATAAATGACTCGCCGACGTTGATTTGCCATAAAAACAAAACAACCAAACTTTCTAATATGTTCGAAATCTTTGACGAAAAATCTCGTTTTGATTTTCGATAGAGGGTAAATAATTCGTTACGAGTGTTTAAAATGGATGCTGTAATATTACGTAACACGGTTTATTCCAGTGAAAAACCCATCAATTTGGTAATCTTTTGGAAAAATCAAATAATTGTCGGATATTAATAATAGTTTCAGGATTTGTTCTTAAATGAATTAAATTATTTTTGAAATTGTTTTTGAAATTATTGTTTAAAAAAATTTCGTAAAAATATTTTTTTGCATTCTTCGATGTAATTTCAAGGAATTTTTAAGAAATTAAATTTTGTTGGGAAAATTGGTTTTATTAATCAAACGCAGGCCTCATTGAGGAATATAAGTCATCTTATTTTTCAAATATCTGGCCTTTATTTCCGAAGATCTGCACTAGTAAAATAAAAAATGCAATAAAACTATTACAATATTTGATTTGATAAGCTATTAATTGCTTTAATAACTATTATATATTAATAGACATTATATTTAGACATTATAGTCTAAATAAGTTTTTTTTTTCGATGAATAAAGAAATTTTAAAAGAATTGTTTTCATTTCTTTTAAATTATAATAAATTTTAAAGTTTCAAAATATTTAAAAAATAATTCCAAGATTTGTTGGGGTTAGGTTATGAAGTTATTAAAATTAAATGAAGTTTATATTTACAAATGGAAAATTGAAAACTAATACAATTCGAAAAGCCTTTCTATTTTTAAAATAACTTTTAATTTTTTGTATATCTGAAGATTTTTTTGTATGGTAATTTCTGTGTGTACTTTAAAAGGGTATGTGTTTCACGGTTTCTTCCCTTTACAAGAAAAAATTGAACAATTATGGTTGCCATACACTTATTTTATCTTGCATCTGTCTGGCTGTCATCAAGTGTCAATATATACGGTGAAAGGCTGGAAAGATCAACACTCTGTGTTTAAGAAATAGTTTTATTCTAAATCTCATGCTATAAATAAGTAATACTTGTGTAAATCAGATTAATTTGACTTTAAATTTGCTAATTTCACAGAAATAACGTGTCACAGATGTGTATTTAATTTATGCAATACTTTTAAAACTGCGTATTAACTTTTGTTTAAAAATGTGTCGATCGCTCAAAAATGGCCAAAAATTATTTTTTTTAAATTTCAAGATTTTAGATTCCAATCAATATAATTTCTGTTGTAAAAGCACCAGGGTATGTTGCTTACTGGAAATAATTAATTTAATCATTTAGCTTTCAATTAAAACTAAAATAAAAGTTTGAAGAAAACGCTTTTATATTTAAAAATTCAATTTAAAAGTTATCGACAAAGAGTGAAGGTGCATATTCTAGATGAATTTCTACGCAGTTTGCAGAGATCAGTTTGCTCTGCTATTTAATTTATTTCTCAAAATTTTATTTAAAATTTTAATTTTCTATTTATTAAAAATAGAAAATTTACTTCTAATGGGTACTGGAACTTTGATAGCATAGGAGCAGGCTAATGAAAGAAATTTAAACATTTTTCTAATTTTCAGCAATTTTATTGCATTCAATTTCCATGAAACAGCCTAAATAAATGAATAAAAATGACGGTATATAGCAAGTATAAATTGAAATTAAATTTGATTTAATTTGAAACCGATCGAATTAAGAAATAAATTTAATCTGGACGAGATTAATAAGCCAAATGATGTTTTTATTTTACCTAATAAAATACAGTTGTGTTCAAGTGTCGAGTTAAGTCTGACTCAAGAATTGTGTCTCTGTGTTGGCGAAAACGCTGATTGGCTCTTCGAAGAAAAAACAAAATCCTCTTTGAAAATTCATAATTCTGTGAACGAATTTTTCTTTTAGGAGACAACAAGTCTCGACTTCAGAAGGTCTCGACAAGACTTCCGGTTTTCTGTCTTCCTGTGTTCATGACGCGAGCCTTTTGCGAGACAGGATATGACCTATCGTCTTTCTCTTCATTTTCTTTCTTTTTTTTTTTTAACGAGCATGTAAGCTTTCCGTTTCCTAGCAAGGTCTTGTAGGTTTTCGGGATATAAACTGCGTTTATATCCCGAAAACAATTTTAGGCACTTTGTTAGAGGTTTACCAGTACGTAAACAGCATTGAGTGCATCCAGGCTTCAGTTTTAGTCCTACATACTAGGGTGGGAAATGTTGTTATAAGATACATATAGTAAATAAAATCAATATTTAATCCCCACCTCATCTGTTGGAGAATCCGTTAAAAGACCTCTCAAGCACCCACCCATTTCAGCTGTTTTGCTCTTCAGCCTTCTTCAGGTAACCTTGAGGTAATCTTCAAAACGAAGATTCCATTTAATCTTCCACTGTTCATGTCAAAGGATACATTATTATTATTATTATGTCATTTTTCATCATATTTCGATTTCTGCTTTGGTCTCACTACCAACCAAGTCTGCGGGGAGACCTAAGGCAGGTAGTGGCGTGTTGTTATGGCTCCATTTCATGTTTTTCTATCTTCCCTATGCTGGATGATGTTCATACCAGTGTTTGTTTACAGCTTTTCCATAATGTTTGCACATTGTCCAATGTAAATATTACCCAACTCTATCGTGGCGATTTTTATATTCGTTTGGGGCAAGCACAGAACAGCCTGAGATTAGGTGGTCTATTGTTTCTTGGTGTTTATCACAAAACCTGCATTTTGGATCCATATTATTATGCATAATATTTGCCTGAAAGTTTCTCGTGAAAAGACTTTGGTCTTGTGCTGCAAGTATAAATCCTTTATTATTCTTATGTCATTTTTCATCATATTTCGATTTCTGCTTTGGTCTCACTACCAACCAAGTCTGCGGAAAGACCTAAGGCAGGTCGTGGCGTGTTGTTATGGCCCCATTTCATGTTTTTCTATCTTCCCTAACATCCCTAGCGTTACATAGATAAACTTTTCCTTAGTATGTGGGCTGTACTTAATAAGACAATTTTTTGTATTTCTCTTAAGCTGGGGTTTCCAGGGATTTTTTCAATGTGTTGTTTTGTTCCATTTTTTATCATTCCAAGTGCATCTACTATCACTGGCACAACTCTTGTTTTCAATTTCCACATTTTTTCTATTTCAATTTCCAGGTCTTTATATTTTGACAGTTTTTCAAATTCCTTGATTGCTATGTTACAATCCGCTGGACAAGCCATATCAATTAATAGACAAGTTTTCTCTTTCTGGTTTTTAACAATAATGTCTGGCCTGTTTGCTTCAATTTTTCTGTCTGTGTAGATGGTGTAATCCCATAGAATGGTGACATCTTCTATTTCTGTAACCGGTGCTGGGTGATGTTCATACCAGTGTTTGTTTACAGATTTTCCATAATGTTTGCACATTGCCCAATGTAAATATTGCCTATTATTATTATTATTATTATTATTATTATTATTATTATTATTAATATTATTATTATTTAATTTCTATCGTTTACTCATTTCCTTCAGGGTCCTAACAGAAGACCTAGGGTCAAAAATGGCATCATGACATTTTCCATTAAGCATTTTTGGAAATAGCAAAAATCTTCCCTTAATTTTGCCCATTTATCTAATCGGAAATCCATAATATGTCATCACTGAAACATTTTATGGTATTGAGGATACCCTCCAACTCATTGTTGTCTTTGGTAAAGAGTTTGAGATCATCTATGTAGAGTAAGTGATTTGTATTATTATTATTATTATTATTATTAATAAAAATGTTTCCTTGGATTTCTGTTATATATACGTTTCCTTCAGGAACCTAACCAGATTACGACCAAATGGCAAGAGTTGTGGAACTCCTGCAAAAATAACAAACTCTATAAAATTAAACCCATCCTCAAAGAATGGATAGAAGTTAAAATTTCCAATAGAAAAATGTCAAGAAGAGAAGTCGTAATGATCACACTTCAAATATACCACACCGCTGTCAGCCATTCACACCTACTAAAAGGTGAGGAGGCACCAATTTGTATTCCATGTCAGGAGCTCTATGCAGTGAAACATATACGAAGAAACTGTATAGATCTTGAAAAAATGCGATTAAGATACTATCAAGAAAAAAATCTGAAAGACATCTTCAACAAAGCTGACCCTATAACAATATTTTGGCGGAACGGAGGTAATTAATTTTATTAACTAATTATTAACTATAACTGGAAAATCTTCTAATTACGATTATAGATCAGAAGAAAACGTACTAAAAGAAATTTTCTTTATTCTCCGAATATGAGCGAAGAAAAACGGAGGTAATAAATTTAATTAATTAATTAACTATAACTGGAAAATCTTCTAATTGCTATTATAGATCAGAAGAAAACGTACTAAAAGACATAACAAAGAAAACATAAAAAAAGATAACAAATGACATTACTTTAAACCTGAGAAAGGGAGAGAGGAAGAAGAGGAAGAAAAGAGAAATGGATTTGTTAAATGTCATAGAGTGTCACGAACAATGTACGTTGGTTTTGGCGCACCCATGAAAGCTAACAATTGTCATTCTAAACCTAAGAGAGAGAGAGAGAGAGAGAGAGAGAGAGAGAGAGAGAGAGAGAGAAATTCAATTGCTATTTTTCGCTGGACATTAGAAATCTGAAACATAAAACTAACCACATGGTACTAGACAAGTATTACTTTTTATTGTTGTATCCAAAAGGCATTGTCTGCGTGAATTGTGAAAATAATTAAGATAACAAATATCTAATTCCGAGTTGAAAACTGGATTAGTAATTTAGAAAAGAGACCTTTGGCATGACATCGGGCAGGAAGGAAGTGTAGAGCAGATAAAAATATTTTCCGTCACCTGAAGTGTCTGTGACTTAGAAATGGATATTAAAAACGCAGATGCGGAAAATTCTTATCTAAATGACAATGTCAACAGACCCTTGTCAACTTGTTTTGGGAGAGACAAGTTCAAAAAGGTTAATAGTGATTGATTAAGAAAAAAATCCCCGAAATCTTTTCGTGAGAAAGAAAATTCGGCGGTTAAGTCCAGCCCAGAAAAGGGGTATATGAAGATGACGTCATAAGACTGAGAGGAATCTCATTGGTCCTGTGAACCAGCACACGAAAGGGAGAGACGACCAACAATTGACGTCATAGAAAGAAGGCTAATCTCATTGGGTAAACCAAAGGCAACAACAAGTTGCAGCTAACCTCAGCGTTCTATTGGTTGCCGATATGAGGGGTTAGACACCCAGCGTCCGTCGGCCCCACATCATGGTATGGGTATAAATACAGGGTCACAGGGGACCAAAATCAGTTCGAGTCGGAGTGAGTTAGAATCAGCGGCGGTTCGAGGCAGGTCGCAGTTAGTTGGAGTTACCGGCCCAGAGATATAACGACGAAGATAGATGCCATGTTGTTGGGCGCCAATCACAGGGCCTGCTGGCCAACCAAAGTTAAAGACAGACGAAAAATGATTTTGCAGACAAAGTTGCAGTTGGAGTGGAGTTGCAGTTGGAGTGGCAGAGAGTTCGAGTTTCCGGTCCAGAGACGGAATAACAAAGAGATAATCGTCACACAGTTGGGTGGCAACCATAGAAAAATCACCGCCTGCCAAAGACAGTTCCGAGCTGAAGAAGGAAAGAGACACAGAGATAATTGCCATGCCGTTGGGTGCCGACCATAGAGAAGCCTGTCGCCAATCAACCAACAAGAGTTTTTTTTAGAGTGATCCAGCCCGGAACAAGAAATCCACCTCGATTCCGATTCCGAAGACGAACCGCCCAACCTACCCATAGCACTTCGGTAATTTCCGCAACATTCCGGAGAACCAGAATCAAGTTGACTAGACTGACGACGAACTTAGAACTCCGTTCGGAGCAGCGTGCTGCGGATAGCCAGATTTCTCGTTTATTGCTTAGGAGGACAATTCTATTTACTTAAGAGACTCCCGTTCCGCTACCAGCTTGATAGAAGCGGGGATTGGGAATTATTCAAAAGACTATTGTGTGAATTCTTCTCTGTATATAAAGACGTTATTTTATAACACTTCAAACGTCGATCCATTTATTTTTTTGTTTTCGTGCCATATTTCTTTCTTTTATTATTCAATTGTGTGCACGCTTCCCGGTTTGGTTTAGTTCGGCAGAGAGACAGCTAGTGGAAAACTCACATGACTACCTTGTGATTAATCAACACAACGTGGGACAAGGGAGATCACCGTGACAGAGTCAATCTACGACCAGCTATCTGGATCGAAACCAACAGAGACCAACCGGGAAGTGCCATAACCCAAAAGACCTTTTAGAATTTTTCAAAGCAACAAAATTATATAATAAAATATAGTTGCAAAAGAAGATAGCATATGACCATCACACATCAAATCATAACACCTCTATTTATATCTCAACAGCAATACTCACAAAAGATCTGCAAACAGTAAACAAAAGCCAAACAAATTCTTCAGCTTTAAATGACCAAAAATGGGTAGATATGTTGGTAAAACAAACAATTAAAGTAAACTAACCAGACACATAAAATCATTCCCAGTCATTAATTTTGTAATAAATAAATAAATAAAAATAATAGCTGAACCCACTAATAGGAAGGTTGGCTCACTGTCTCGGGCCAAGATGTTTTTTCCGCCTTAATCCATCCTGCATATATACAAATCAACTATTCGTCCGTGCATGGAGTACTGCTGTTATATATGTTCAGGCGCCCCTGCCGGTTCATCTCAGTGTTCTCGACAGGCTCCAAAGGAGAATCAGTAATGTGATAGGTACCGACTTGGCAGCTCGACTTCAGCTACTTCCCCACCGACGGGATGTTGCTTCCCTCTATCTGTTCTATACATAATTTCATGGCTTCTGCTCCAACGAACTTAAGTCACTGGTTCCTTTGCAACAGGTGTTTACTCGTGCAACAAGACTGGCAACTAGGTTTCACCCATTCACAGTTAGATCAACCAAATGCAGACGATAATTCTACTCCTGCAGCTTCTTTTCTCGCACTTTCCGACTGTGGAACTCGCTTCCATATTCTTGCTTTCCTGACGGCTACAACCTCCAGGAATTTAAATGCAATGTCAATACTCATCTTTTACCCAGTTGACTCTAGTTCTTTCTACACCACCCTGTATATCCTTTCCTTTCTCTCCACCTTTGCAACTGTCATCATACCTGTATTCCCATATTTCTTTTGCTCCTTTCTAACTGGTTCATCTTTATCTTTTGACTTTGATGTAGCTCCCTGCACATCAGTGGCGTTACCGTCTTGCTCAGGGTGATACGATTAAAAAAAATGAAAGAAAAATATTAATAAAAATAAGACAACGAAAGACCATACCCCTTTTACCTGAATAAAGCCCTTCGTAAGATGTGAACAGTACTTGTGAGTAGATATTTTGTATTTCTTGCCAACTACCGGGAATCCTTTCAATCAGTCAATCAGAACATGTTCCAATCAATCCAAGTACTCCAATTACAACTGGAATTATTGAGGTCCTTATGTGCTACATTTTTTGAGATTTCCTCTTCTAGTTCTTTATTTTGATAGTTTTTGAATATCTTCAAAGATGCATTACAATCTACAAGGACTGCCATGTCAATAAAAACGCACATTGTGTTTTTATGATCTTGGATCCCGATGTCTAAGCGATTAGCTTTGATTGTTCTGCCTGTGTTATTAAATTATAAATATGCAGGTTGTGTAGCCGATATTGACGGTGGAAATATAATTTACACGAAAAAAGAAAGTCAGTAATCTAGAAAAATGTAAAAATAGGTGTAAAAATAAAATAAAAGTAAAGCCGGGGAGGGTAAAAACTAAAAAAAAAAAACTTCGAACATTTCACAAAAAACAATCAGCAAAATAGTCGTAAGAAAAATTAAAGATCAAAAACTGAGCTTAAAGATGACAGCCCTTCAAGCACAAAAAGCAAAGTTTCAAACAGTGGAGCGACAAAATCTAGTTTGGTGCTTGACGAGACTTGAACTGATCTGTAATAAGCACAAAAACTAGACTGACTTTAATGATGTAATATCTATTGTACCTTGTACAAATGCGCCACAAGGGAACGATGAGGAATGGGCAAGGTTTGTGTTGTGGGGTCTCCCCTTTTTCCAGGATAATAGACTCGTCTAGAGTATACATATATTCTTGCCATAGAAGCAAGACGTCAGATAACGTTTAGACATCGAAAGACATCGAGAAATCCGCGAGATACCGAAAAATACCGAGAAATACAGCGTCAGTAGTTCATGGTAGCTCTGAGCTCCACTCAGCATAATATTATTATAAAGCACCCGTCAGCTTCCCAGGTGAACATACTAATTCTACTACGGCTTCACTTCAGAGTCATTGTATATATTCATCTTACTAACTGTATTCCTGGATTACTAACATACGTTCAAGTTTGTATTCTTTACGTTTAATATACTTATTTTTCTATCTCAAACTCTGTTTGTTTCTCCTTTATTTTGTGCGGTTCCCATTCCCGGGATCCATAACAGTTTGTCTTTATCTCTTCATTGATAACTCAGCCTCTATCGCTGACCTAATCTTTTGTATATTGTTTCTTTCACCAAAACATTTCATCCATATAACGCTACCTCTCAAAATCACCATAAAGCCACATGCACTTTTTGAATTCCTACCTAATCCTATATGTAAAATCTTTGTGGAGGGCTGGGTTGATAAAAATTCAAAACAAAATAATTCTCCGGTGATCATGATTTACAAATTATCTATCTAACTAAAAAAAATAAATGTTACTATGGGGCTACCCTACAGTTTAATCATGGCAAAGATAACAGTTGACTGGATGAAATATACTGTGGGATTAATAAATCAATTTCATGCCCGCGTTCTAGAATCAGCCACACTATTACTTACATATTTAGACACAATAACAATAAAGAAAACTCATCCTCGGAACGAAAAAGATCTCACAGTTATTTGTTACGAGGATGCATTTATATATAAAGATAATATTAATAATGTCTAAAACGTTGTAGTAAAGAACTCTATTGAGTCCTACTTGTTGTTACAAAAATGTTTTAATTCAGAAAGTAGTCGTAAAAATAAGGAAATTAGAAATAGAACGTTTGGAAGATTGTAGAATGTTTCAGAAAGTTCAAAAGGTTCTAGAAGTATGCAAATTAGGTGTTAGCCCCTATAAAAATAGGTTTTGGGAACGGAGCAGTCAGTTGACAGCAGAATGACTTGACCTCTACAACTCCGGTTAAGATTCAGGATGTATATCCAGCCGAAAGAATCCCTAAGTCGACGACAAAAAAACTAAAACTTGAAACAGTTGATAAAAGGATGTACTGACCTCATCAGCACCGGTTTCGATTCAAAGAAATATTCCAGCTGAAAGAATCTCTCTAGTCGACGACAAACAAAAACTTGAAAGAGTTGTTAAAAAGATTTTGCTGTCATATCAACCCCGGTAAAGATTCTAGGATCCATATCCGGCCGAAAGAATCTCAGAGAAAAGTCCGAACAACTAAAATCTGAAAGAGAACCTCATGGAACTATCTGGGTAAATACATCTTTTTGCTTTATTCGTTGACCAAGCCAATAATTAGTCTTTATATTCGCATTTAAGGATTTCCAAAAAGTATAGCACTTAACTTCCCCACCAACTTACCTGGGTAAAGATATTTGACAACTTACTTTCCCCTTCTCTCCTGGTAACCCTTCGCCTGCCAGTAACAAACTCTATGTTTCTATTTGAATGTAAAACTGTATATTTGTAAATATCTTTATCTAATGTTTTGTGAATTAAATATTTGTTTGTATTATCTCCAAGTTTTGGTCAATCATATTTTTTTTTCCTTTTGTTACACCTGACACGTAACATATTATAAAACTGCCATCCTTGTCAACTTAGAAAAAGAGAATAAACAAAAGATGAAATGGGGAGGGCGAATAAAAGTACTGGTAACCATCCATACCTTCAGTTAAGTGCCACACGTGATACACGCTTTCGAGACATGATCGCCCAAGCGTGTATCACGTATGGCACTTAACTGAAGATATGGATGGTTACCAGTACTTTTATTCGCTAAGTTAAATTCAGTGGATCTATTTTATGTTGTTCGATAATGGGTCTCCCGACTTATACTAAGTTAAAATTTAGTAAGAATTATTTTTTATCTTATTATTTATTTATTTATTTTTCTTTCTTTCTTTATTCAATTGAAGTAGATGGGATCTCCTAACGCCCGGTTCATACCTCTTCCCCTTCCCTTCAACAGAAGTAGAGACTCATCCCTTGTTTTCTTATTAGGCTGGATTCCCGGTTCTTTTCCTCTTTTCAGGTCTTAACAGTGATGCTCGCGAATTTTCTGTGATATGTGTAGACAGTAGCAACTTCTCTTCATGTTGGCAGTTCTCTGTTTGCTGCATCCGATGTGTAGTTAGGAGCCTTAACTCTTGCGCAGCGTCTACAGAGGCTGCTCAGTTCAATAGTTGCGTAATACCAGTTCACTTCCTACATCTCACATTTGATGACCGTCTGTTACTATTACTCTAGGCACTCACCTTTCTAAAACAATCAAAACATAACAATCTACAACCAAAAATGTAAAAATAAACAAAAAACACCTAAACCCCTCAACATTTCTTTCTCTAACATCCGTAGTATGTGTACCAACTTTTTTGCAGTGTGAAATCGTTCTTCTACAAAAGATCTCCAGATATCCAAGCTATCTGTGAAACCAACCTTAACCCTACAATCCCCTCTTCTGATATCTCGATTGCTGGTCACCTTTCTCTCTTTAGGGCTGAAAATGGTCCGTCATCTCACATCCCACAACCTACTCTCTGACAAGAAGTATGGCATCTGCTTCACCAGGTCTACTGCTGAATATATACCATGCTCTTGATAAAAATGGCGAAACCCAAGTCCAATTGTCAGATAAATGTCTCAGACGTTTGGTGTCATCACTGCAACAGTTTCATACAATTTGCAGAGTATTGGCAAGGTGAAAAAGCTTGATAAAAGGGTTCCTCATGATCTCAATGAAGATCAAATACTTAGGCATTTTGAAGTGTGTTCGGTGCTCTTTCTGCGTACCACCAATGATCCATTTCTTGACCGAATAATGATGAAAAGTGGACACTTTATGGTAACTGTAAACGATCAATAGCTTGATCGTGATAAGCCCCCTAAACATTTCCCAATGCCAAAGTTGCATCAGCAGAAGATCATGGGGAGTGTCTGGTAGTCTGCAATTGGTGTTATCCACTCAAGCTTTTTTGGAAGTCGATCAAGACATTAATGTAGAGCTTTACAATCAGCAATCAACTTCCTGAAATGAATAGACACCTGCAAAAACTGAGGCCTGATTAGTGAATCGACGTTGTCCAATGATAATGCACGGTCACAGACTTTGGATATGAGAGTTTACCACGTTCTCCATATTCTTCTCGTCTTTCACCTACTGATTGTCATTTTTTAAGCACTTAAGAACATTTTAAATGGTAAAACTTTTAGGTCTAAAGAAGAGGTGAAGTCAGCTTTTAAAGATTTTAATGTTTCTCAGCCAATAACTTTTTATCAAGGACGAATAAATAACATTGTCCATCAACCAAAAACATTACTGAGCAGAGAAGGACCGTTTCTGGGGTAATTTTTTGCGTAGATTTACGAAAATGACACGCATTTATGCCTAAATTTTTTCGTAAATCGTGATTGAAATTTTTACATTATTATGTAAATTTTACACTTACACGTAAATTTCAATATTACTCAATATATTTTAATATATATATGATATATCCCGGAAAAGAATATCAGTGTAAAAATTAGTGAAAGAATGGTACTCGACACAGGAATACGATATAACGGATTTATTGTACTACTGTACAATTAACAATAAGAAACAGGTAAGCAATCAACGAGTAGGAGCGGAATAAACTATCAAATAGAGAATGACTTCGCTTAAGACGTTTGCTCTCTCCGCTTGTCACCGTCCTTTATAGTCTAGAGCATTCCATTCTCGGGGATGGCAGGATGTTCCACTATAACAATATATATTTTTATTTTCAGGTAGATATAATATTTAAATAAATTAAAATACCCAGAGGAACTTGTAATAATAATCCAGATAATTTTTGTTATACTTATGGATGTGTAACGACAAGGGCTTACAAGCGAAAAATATCAAATTACGTCAAAAGACTATAAAATATATTTCGAAATTGAAGTGGGAGATCAATACCAGAAATGGGAACCACATGTATGCTGTTCGTTTTGTTTCCTTGCTCTATCAAAATGGGCAAATGATTCTGGAAAAGGCCTCAGATTCGGTGTTCCGATCGTCTGGAGAGAGCCGCAAAATCTCACTGAAGATTGCTATTACTGTCTTACTAAAGCACAAGGTAAATATATAAACTTCATATTTTTAATTAAATTCTAGCTTTACTCTTAGTCTTACTTCTAAATAAAGTAAAATGGTATTTCTGTGTTATTTTTATTTCAGGTATCACGAAAAAACTAAAAAAAAATCTGTCGAATACCCAAATCTTAGATCAGTGATCTCTCCTGTGCCACATTTTGAAGAAATTCCTGTTCCACCAAGACCAAAGGCTGAAGATTTATTAGAATTTTCCAATTCCGAACAGTCAGAACCAGAAAGCGCATCTTCATCTAAGCATGATGAATCTTTAGAGACAGAAACTTCAGAATCAAAACCAAGAACTCGTTACAAAAGAAAGTGGAGCCCAGTTATGTTGGCAGATTTTATCTGGAGTCCACAACGTCATGAGTTTGGTAACAAGCGTAAGAAGAATCCTAAGTACCGTTAAATATAGCTCCCAGTTTAGATTTCTCTTGTGTATGCCTTTTTCTTGCAATTTAAGTTAATTTTAAAACTTTTTCAAACATTTTATCATGTGAAATCGTAAAAATAAATTGTTAAAATAGTATATTTTCTTTGCAAATCTAAATATAGTTGTATATATTTGTAATATATGGTAGACAATCATTAAAATTTTCATTAAAATCACTTAAATTAATTAAATGAAGCTAAAAAGCCTTAATTTACGAAAGAGTAAAAAATTCTACTATTCGATTTTCAAAAACTTGAGACCTGATAAAGAAAATCAGTTTTCAGATTCGGAATCAGCCCACCCGAATTATTAAAAGTCACCTATTCTTAGCCTAGTAATTTTTTGAAAGTTGAAAATTGTTGGACAGTGTAATCTCATCTCGTCTCATCTCGTCTCATCTCGTCGATCGATGGCAGAAGTGAATAGATGCTCAAGATTCGTATTTAATTAATTTCAACATTTCTAAAATTAATTTTTCAATAATAAAATTATGTTTCTCAAACCTGCTAAAATTTTTGTAAGAACCTAATAAAAGTCACCGAGACCATATAAGATTTTTTACACCTTATAATTTCAGGCGCTTCAGTAAAGCTATCCTCCACCAAAAGATTATGATATCCATTGGCCAAGGCTGTAATTTCATGCCAGGTAATTTTGCTGCCATAGGACAATCTCTGCAGGCGTTTAATACTTTTTAATTACCTTGTTCTATTTTAATCCTGTATACATAGCTTGTCATAATGAATTCCTGGATGCCTATTATGTAATTCGTTTGATATCCACTTTTGAAATAGGCTAGGTGTTTCGACTCTTTGTGTTACTAGCAGTATAACCCGGCGTTGCTCGGGTGTAATGAAAGCTTTAAAACTAATCCATGGTCCTGGAGCACAGACTCTTTGGACGTTGGCACGAAAGACTAAAAAGCAATAGTTGTTTCCAGTTAAAGCGAAACCGTAGACTGAAAGAAAAATGAATGGATGTAAGTCAAATTTTGATTTCCTGATATCGATATCAAATAAGTTTTTTTCGTCGTAAACAGAATTTTGAAGGCTAAATAAGTCCTCTGAGTAAATGGCATCATGGCTGAGACTAAGAACTACAATTATACCGACTTAGAGCCAAACCGGAAGCAAAAACTAAAATAAAAGGGCTGAAAAAATACAGACATACAGGCAGATAAATAGGGACACACAAAAACATCTTGCCGTTTATATATATATATTATCGATTTTCTGCATTATTGTAAGAACTGCAACCTTGAAACTTCTGAATACCGTTTCTTATGTCTTATGATTTTTTCGATTATTGATTTTCGATATTTATCGGGGTACCTCGACACAAAACCTAGCTAAGAACACTCGCAGACGCTTATAGTACAACTGTGTAAATTTTCAAGAAAATCGGTTCAGCAGTTTCGGAATCTATAGGTAACGGACACACACACAGACACACATACACACACACATACACATACACAGACACACTTTCGTTTATAAGATCACTGATAATCTAAACTTATTATACATGTTATGATACATTAAGTGTCCATATATTAGATTATCCGTGATCTGTCTTATAGCAAGAAAGGATTCACGTCAAGATTGCATTCTTTATTACTTTTTTTAGTTGTTTTTATTGTCGCAATAATTACGTCTTTTTCTGCTTTTATTTTTATTTCTTCCAACTGGTAATTCACGTACAACATTGAGTAATATATTTTAAACTTTTATTTCACTTTTAACGCTGCAATTAACTGCGTTCTCAAACGGTCCCGCAATTTTATTATCACTCTTGATAAACTATTCGCTTGTACTAATTTTTAGGCTCTTGATATTCTATGTGTTGTAATCTACTTGCTTTATAACGAGGAATTCCTTTTCAAACAATAGACTGATAATAAAATTATGATCGATAGAATAAAATTACAGACCAATTTCGCAAGTCAATGAAAAATTCCGAGATAACATGAGGCGCCTTTAAGATAATCTTAACGTGCTAATGTGAAAACCCCACCGCAAAACCATTTCAACTTGGTGGTCAGCATTTCATTTATTTATTTATTCATCTGTTTACCCACTTATACACGTGCTGATATAAAAAAAAAACCACCAATCCTCAAAAATACTTATTTACTTAATTATTTATAAACGACACCTTGGCGAACAGAAACAAAAGGAACTCGATGCGTAAAGTCACAAGTTTATTCGTCTGAAGAGAATCAACCTTAGACTCAAAACACGTGTAGCGTCACAAATACCATTATGGACACTGAATGTATCATAACATGTATAATAACAACAACAATAAATATACACTTTAAACAAAACGTTCACGGCCTCTCAAATGTTTTATTCTATATATAAAACATATTAATATATAAGCTTATTTATGAATGGAAATTTGTCTGTGTGTGTGTGTGTGTGTGTGTGTCCATAAGAAAAGGTTTTCAGAAATTTCAAGGTTGCAGTTCTTACAATAGTGCAGAAAATCGATAATATATATATATAAAAGGCAAGATGTTTGTGTGTGTCTGTTTATCTGTCTGTATGTTTGTATTTTTTCAGCCTTTTTATTTTAGTTGTTGCTTCGGGTTTGGCTCTAAGTAGGTATAATTGTAGTTTTTAGTCTCAGCCATGATACCATTTACTCAGAGGACTTATTTAGCCTTCAAAATTCAGTTTACGCCGAAAAAAACTTATTTGATATCGATATCAGGAAATGAAAATTTGACTTACATCCATTCATTTTTCTTTCAGTCTACGGTTTCGCTTTAACTGGAAACAACTATTGTTTTGGAGTCTTTCATGCCAATGTCCAAAGAGTCTGAGCTCCAGGACCACGGATTAGTTTTAAAGCTTTCATTATACCCGAGCAACGCCGGGTTATACTGCTAGTTAATATTAAGTGAAATGAATGACTCAAACAACCATCGTATGCGCTTTTAACAATGACACTAAAAAATAAAAGTAAAATTTCATACTTCCCCGTAAAAAAACCTTTGAAGTGATAAGACACTTTTCTAAGGTAGAACAGGGCAGGAAAGTTTAGAGACGATTGATAAAAGTTATTTATGAAATCAGTAAATAAGATAAGGCACACGAATGTACAGTCTACCTTCAAGAAGATACGCCTTTCTTGCTTTTCAAATTATGTTTTATTCATTTCAACTCAGTTCTTGTTTCTTATAGGTTTTGTATCCTAATTAGTTTCAAAACCCGTTTTTTAAGAACAGAGGTTAAACTGGAGTAACCTGATCATCTATAAACCACGGGTAATTCGTAGATTATGATAATTTCATTGCTAGAGGTAACCGTAAGTTCTATACTAATATTTTCTTCTTTCACATTTCTCGCTTGTGTATCTCTCTTCCGTTTTCTTGCTTCCCTGGTAAGATCTAATCATTTTACAATTGAAATGGCTAGATACAACCGTAAGTTCTATACTAATAGTTTCTTCACCCACCCTTCTCACTTGTGGAACCCTCTTCCAGCTCCTTGCTTCCGTGACAAGGTCTCATTATTTCACAATTGAAATGGCTAGATATAACCGTAAGTTCTATACTGATAGCTTCCTCACCTGCTCTTCTCATTTGTGGAACCCTCATCCGGCTTCTGCAATGATCTCGATTATGTAAATCATATTGTCCTTGTAGCAAACATAATCGAACCCCACAATTTATAGATCAGAAGGTGCAGAGTAGTGACAAAAACATCGAAGAAATAAAAAGATGTCTTTCTTTTATAATAAAAAGGAAGATTATTTATTTAGAAAAAATTGCTATTTATAAAAATTATAACTGGGTTTTAAAGTTCATCGGGAATTTTTAATGCAGAAAGCCGATTTTAAATTTCAGTTCTTTTGAATTTCGGAGGAAATGTTTTTGAATAAAGTCTTATTGTTATGGATATCCACTGCACCACAACGCACATCCATGCGTTGTGGTGTAGAGGATATCGGCTCGGAACGAGAAATCGGGGAGCCGAGTTCGAATTCCAGTTGAATTCACTGCATTCACTTACGCGCAAATACCCTTGGGAAAGGTATTAATCCGTCTCTTCCTTCCGGTCATGGGTTAAATAACAGGACAGATTGGGTTCTATAGCCTTGGCTGGCAACCAGTCTACTGCAGAAAGCAATGGAAACCTACTGAGGGATAATCTTCTGCCCAGTCAGTCATGTCTCTTTCGAGACATGATCGCCCAAGCGTGTTTCACGTATGGCACTTAACTGACTGACCGACTGACTTATTGTTATTTGTGCGTGTTTGCACGCATAGTAGTAAGCATCTTAAATTGATTTTTTGTTCCTCTCTTTTTTCTGTTGTTGCTAACTATATTTAAAAAAGAAAAAATGTTAAGAACAAAAGAATTATTGCACTGAGAAATTTCTTTGTCGTCTGCTTTTTGAGAGGCCGCACAAACGACTCTTGTTCTTTCTATCGTTGCATAGGAAAAAGGCGAGCGTAAGAAAAATGCGTGTCAGGCGTACAGTCAAGACTCGCGACTCTTTTTCTTTCGCTGCATGAGAAGATGAGAGGGTAAAAAATACAGGTCGCTGTGCTCGAAAGTCCTCTGAAGAAAAAAGACAAAATCTCGAGTATATGAGCATTTTCGTGACCAAAAATGGGATCAAGTTTTCCGTCTTCTAATTCAGTATACATGATTGTGTATCTTATTTATTCTGGACGACGTTCGCATATGGCAGAATTTGTAAAACCAACTGTCTAATAAATAATTATTTATTATTTGTTAATCAAAAAATATAACACTTCTTTTCATTGGCTCCTGAAAACATACAGTACTGAGCAAAAGTATAAGGACAAGAACTATTTCATCTTTTATGAGGCATATTGACAGAAAATAAACAATTTGATTAAAGCAATTTTATTTGATTTAGTCAACAATTGCTTTAACAAGAAAAAATACTTGTTACAAAATAAATTTAATATTTAGTATAATAGCCTTTTGCTTTGATCACAGCCTTCATTCTGTCAGGCATTGACATCACAAGCTTCTTCAATATATCTAATGGTATCTCCTGCCAAGCAGCTTGTATTTGTTCCCAAAGTGTGTCTTGCGAAATAACATTAGATTTATCAATTCGAGAGGGGGAATAAGAAAAAAGTCAGTCATCTCCAAAGATATGACTGACTTTTTAATACATTTCTTTTATACCTAGTTTTAAATAATCAATAATTATTAGCAATTTACTTGGCTTTTCACCCTGTAGTTGAATTTCAGTAAGGTTTTTAGGAAAATCACGCCTGTCCTAATACTTTTGCACACTACCGGTAGTGTGCAAAGGTGTTAGGACAGGGGCGATTTTAAACTTTATTTTGATACCCCATACAAGATAAAATAGTTCTTGTCCTAATACTTTTACACAGTACTGTATATGCGAGTGTAAAGTCGGATTTATTAAGCAATCAAGATATGAAGAAATCCGACAGTTTTTGCTTTCCTGTCATATACGCTCTTCAAAAATGTAACTGAAATGTCAATCGTCATCTTCTGTCTCATTGAAAACCTTTCTTTTGCTATTGTTGTGGAGTTGCTGCGAAACTTCGCCGCAAAGTTTTAGTGACCGGTTTGTGCCGGAAGAAAGACAGGGACAAGATGGTAGGTTCAAAACAGTGTATTAGTATAACATGAAAACAAAGTATTCAAAGAAGTGTCAATAATCATTAATATAGAAATAAATAAGTCCGAAGGTATTATTACGCTGCCTGACTAGTAGCTGTCGTTAACTGCTCTCGTTAACTGCTTCTTAACGGCTCCTGTTGGCTGCTGTCTAGAGGTCATGCAGGTAATTTTATATATATCAAGAGGAAGAGTTCATTCCTCGTAGGAGGGCACCATAATAATTGTCCTCTGTTTCTTTAACTTTCAGTGACTTGAATCTTAGTGACTTGCTTGGGGGTGAAATGATTAAAAAATGATTAGATATAGCTGAAATTTGAAATCCGCTCGACAATTCCATTATCTGCATTAATAACCACAACGCTACTTACACATACGAACATCGCATAAATCGTATTTTTTGCCTTCAGGACGTTAGTAATCACGGCTCTTCACAACTTCCGTTTTTTTAAGCTATATTTCGCTGTTCTAATATAACTTCAATTTTCGATGTCACATTTTCCGTTATCTATAATAAAACAAACCAAATTGTTAAATACCTCTCCTTGCATGATTTTAACATCTCCATTTCAGAGCATCTTATGCTGTCCGTCTTGCTAATGGCGATACATTTTGCCTTTTTACAATTAACAGTTAGTCTTTTCTTCTTGCTTTCTTTTACTATGTTACGTAAGAATTCCCGTATATCAGTATATCTGTGAAAATTGTGTCAATCATTATTACATTCTGGTGGGATTTTTAGTTCGCTGAAGATCGCCTAGCTTTTAAGGTTAAAATCAGTATCAATATCTATAAGAAAAAAGCTGGAAAACCCTTCGACAGCTAAGATATTTGAAAAATATCCATGCCATCTGTACTTTTAAAGTAATGTTGTTCATCTGGATTCCTAGCCATGTTGGAATTCAGGTCAATAATAAAGCAGACAAAAGTGTCCAATAGGCGTTAAGACTATTTCCTAAAAATGACCAAATCCCATAAACTGACCCAAAATCATTATTGAAGAAACACGGGCAAAAACAATGGCAAAAATAATAGAGCAGAAAAACACAAAATGAATTAAATACAGTATTTCCATTATTCGGACTATGGTCCTCATCTTTGTCGCTCGACGTATTAAAGCTTCGATTGAGGACACATGGCCCCGTGAATATAGACGATGATTAGTTCTTGTGACTTGATCCAAAGAGTTCCGGGCTACAGCAGTAACATGCAGTGTTAGAGGGAGATAACTCATGACTTCCAATCGCGGCTTTACGCAAAGAATGAGGATGATACACCCCATTGATTGTAAGGGTTGGGTTCGAAATTCGTAGCACCTGAGAAAGGTCGGAGCGTACAACGGTCGAAACGTCGTACAAATGGCAACAAAGATGAGGATAATAGTCTGAATAATGTAAATACTGTAAATACTACCTCATCTCCGAAATAGAGACAAATAGAATGATCTATTATTAAACGTCGTACAAATGACAACAAAGATGAGGACAATAGTCCAAATCATGTAAATACTGTAAATACTACCTCATCTCCGAAATAGAGACAAATAGAATGATCTATTATTAAACGTCGTACAAATGGCAACCAAGATGAAGACAATATTCCGAATAATGTAAATACTGTAAATACTACCTCATCTCAGAAATATAGACAAATAGAATGATCTATTATTAAACGTCATACAAATGGGAACAAAGATGAGGACAATAGTCCGAATAATGTAAATACTGTAAATACTACCTCATCTGAGAAGTATTGACGAATCAAATACAATCTTATCAAACATCCCCACCCCCCCAAAAAAATAATGCGAAGATGGAAACTTCCGAAGGGAAGAGGTTATTCTAATACGACTTGGAATAGGTCCAACTATAATTACGCCATTCTTTCTAACTAAAAACAAGAAAAACCACCATGTTGTCCTTCATGCCAAAGACAATGTGCAATAAAACATTTTCTAATTGAATACATTGCTCTTGAATTCCAAAAGACACAATTTCTTCAACGCGAAGTTATAAGATAAAAAAAGCACTTATATTTTACTAAATGCAATCTTACCAACCCCAAGGAAAAAAACCCTGCCATTATGAAAAATCCCGAAGGAAAGAGGTTACTATAACACGACTACGAACAGGTCCCACTATAATAACGCCATTATTTGTTACTGAAACAAGAAGAACCTTCATGGGGTCCTACATGCCAAACACAATATAAGGTAAAACATTTTCTAATTGAATGATCTTGATTCCAAAAGACACAATTTCTTCAACTCAAACAGCATAATACATAGGTTTCCAAACTTTTTGCTGCGATTACCCCAAAATACAATTTCACTATTATCCATTACCCCAAGGAGCAAATACCCTTAATATAGGAAACTATATTAATGACAACAATTACCAAAATTTGACTATAATCACAGTACTATTATCTGATGTCTAAAAAGTGGAGAAATTTTGATCTTTGTTCCACAAGGCTTGAAAGAAAGATACTTTAAGAGAGATTGGGGTAGGGGGAATTCTTCCTTGAAATGCTGTCTCGTTAATAATTTGGCACAGTGTGAAATTATAAGCTCTTCCCAAACCAAACATCCATTACCCACAAAATATGGGATCATTACCACACTGGGACAATTTACCCCGGGGTTGGGAACCATGGACTTAAAAGAACTCTTCGAAAATATTCAAATAAATAGAATTATAACATTCCTCAAATTAGTTTTATCATATCTGAAAATAAATTTAAAAAAAAAAAGAAAGATATTTTAATTTCACTAAATATAAACCAAAATAAACCAGTTTTGATATAAAATGACTCTAAAGAGTAACAGGGAAGAGCTTTGGTAGGAAGGCTTATTTTTTCGTTTGTATTTTCTCTATTATGAGTATTATTGTATCTATGATATGATAACACTTTATTTCACAGACAGAATGGAATGACTGAAAGAAAAATGAATAACAAATACGTTTGGTTCTCAGAAAGACTTATATAGCATTAAGCCATCGTCGTCGTCCTGCGGCCTTGGCCGAGATAGAACTCACTACGCCCCTCCAGTATTCCCTGTGCATTTGGAACCCAGGTACAGTTTATAGCGAAATTCATAATCTTGTCAATAGCTGAATACTTGATGCTTCGCCAGGGCTACCAAGGGTGCTTTTATTGTGACACCAACACTGGATGGGTTGCCTCCAGGCCCCATCCCGTTATTAACCCACAACTGGAGGGAAGTGACGGATAAATACCTTTCCCAAGGGTACTAGTGCTTAAGTGAATGCAGGGTACTCAACTGGAATTCGAACTCGGCTCCTCGATTTCTCTTTTTGAGCCGATATACACTGCACCACAACGCACATCAAAGCCATACACATAACTATATATAAATATACACATGTTCAGGCAGACAATAATGTATAACATATCTACAAAGCAAGCAGAGTGTAAGGAGAAATGTTAGGACTCCCGATTTAAATGGGCTAATTCATTTAGTACGTCCGAGGCGAGGACATATTCCACGAAGGGGAAACTGGGAGATATGGGTTTTCCCAAAATGAGGACTGTGAGTCGGTCTTTTTTCTTTTTTTTATATGCGGGGAAGATATATTGCCAAAGAAAAACGGTACCATTGACTTATAAACTGTAGAATTTCTTGGAGGAGGTAGATTTAGCCTTAGCTATTGCCACTTGGTCCAGGTTAACCGTTCGATTAGGCAGCTGTAAACCATCTTAATGACTGGCCACACTTCTCACTCTATCAAATGACGTCACTAAGAGGTTGTCGCGTGAACCATGCGACTTATTTCCACTAAAAGAGGATAATTGACTTCTGTACCGTTAAAAATCGAGTTAACCTTGAACTTTAAGTTTAAATAAACCAGGTGCAAAGAGACACGTCCTCGTTTTACGCCTCTCTTTTTGTTTTGTGATCTTGTTTTATTCATATACCGGCGACTTTCTCCCTGTAAATGGTTCGGATTATTCTACTATTCCATGCATGGATTTGAGCACAATAACGGCGATACCTTGTTTAATGGAAGCTTCATTATTTGATTGATCTGACTTTGGCCTTATCGAAGCTTTAATACGTCGAGCAATTGATTCCTACAAAATCCAATTCTGAATGACATTTTCCCTGTAAATTGTCGCTTTATAGTCTTGTAAGATGTCACTATCATCAGTAAACAATGTTTGTACCAAAATAACAGTCTTGATCGCTCCGAATACTCAAGTAATCCTTGTCATTAACTCTGCAATGTAGAAAAAAAAAACAAACTAAAAGACTAAGGGAATTCCATTATATGGCTTCCCCCCTCATCACAGAGCGACCTCAATGTCTCAAGTTAAGAGGATCAAACCGTCAGCATTGAAGACTAATTTAAACTCACCTCGAAAATAGGAAAACTGGTTAATGATGGCTTTTCACAGAAGGTAACATTATTCCATTGAGACACTGAGTAATTCTAGATGCCATTTCCCCACTAAACAATGTCGCACTTATTAAAAGAGATAGGGAACCCGAGGTGATGTAATGGTTAGCTAGGTTGTCTTGCTAAATCATTTACGACTCAATCGTGAGTTTGATCCTCACTGAATGCACCATTCTTTCGGCCTAGAACCACATCTGAGCTACGCCTAGAGCATCACCTTATTGAAAGAGGAAGGGACTTGCTTAAAAAGTTATTGAGAGGCCGCTATCGAAACTTACTAAAATATAAATCGGCGACCCCATTTTTTTTCAAATATCTTTTTTTTAATATATACATATCGTACCAAGCAAATGCATTTTACTGCCACAGGGGGTTACATAGGAGGGAAGTTATGAGAAGAGTGACAGGAAGTGGGTAAGAGAAGGATGATGTGACCATAAATTGAGGGATCAGTTTATATATTGATTGTAATATAAAATTGATCCCCTAATTTATATCCACATTATAATAGTATAGATTTTTTTTTATAATCATATCGCCCCATGCAAAGCATTTTACTGCCACTGTTTTGCAGGGGGTTACATAGAAAAATGTTATGAGAAAGAGTAACAGGTTATAGGGGTTGTCAGGAAATGGGTAAGAGAAGGATGAGAAAACTGATGATAGTGGAGTGGACGGAGAAAGGAGCATGAGAGAAAGGAGGCAGGTTAGTGAGATAGGAGATGACCATTGACTTTACATTTTAATTCTTGGAGATTGTAGCTGTCGGGAAAATAAGTAAATGGAAGGGAATTCCACAACCGGGAAGTGCGAGAAAAGAAGCTGTTGGAGTAGAATTTGCATTTACTATTTATTGGTTTCACAGTAAAAGGGTGGGACCTAGTTGCTAATATTGTGGCTCGAGTAAATTTATATATAGGGGCCACTAGTGTGCTAAGTTCATCAGAGCAAAAGCCGTGAAAGTATTTGTAGAAGAGACACAGGGAAGCCACATTGCGCCGGTGAGAAAGTGACTGTATCCGAGCTGCCAAGTCGGGATCTATCACACTATAGATTCTCCGTTGGATCTTGTCAAGGAAACCCAGCTGGATAGCAGGAGCACGCGACCAGATATGACAGCAATATTCAATGCACGTGCGGATGGTAGATTAATATATGTGCGGGATTGTTTCAGGCGGAAAAAAACTTCCTCGGCCTACGACTTTCGTAGCAGCGGATTTTGCTATGGATTCTACATATTAATTCCACTTGAGGTCTGTTGTCAGAGTTAAGCCGAGGAGGCGCAGTGTTTTGCTTTCAGGGAGACTAGAATGAATGATCCATTCTAATGGGGGTAGAAGCGGTAGTCTATGACTCCATCCCTTTAAAGAAATAGGTCTTTGCCATGCCAACATCAATGACTATAAAAATGTGAAAAAAATTAAAAGAAAACAATTAATTCATAAACTTTTATCTAGAATATATAATACAGAATTTAACCCAAAACTAAAATGATATAAATAATAATTATATTATAAAAAAATTATTTAATGAATAAGATATATCAAAAAGACGAATATCTTATGAATAAAACCTTTTCGACGAAGACTGAATTTTTGCAAGAATTGATTTCATTTTTTTTAATATAATAATTTATTATATACTAGCAGTATAGCCCGGCGTTGCTCGGGTGCGTCCCTGTTTATCTACCTGTATGTCAGTATTTTTTTCAGGCCTTTTATTTTTGTTTTTGCTTCAGGTTTGGCTCTCTAAGTAGGTATAATTGTAGTTCTTAGTCTCAGCCATGATACCATTTACTCAGAGGACTTATTTAGCCTTCAAAATTCGGTTTACGACGAAAAAAACTTATTTGATATCGATACCAGGAAATCAAAATTTGACTTACATCCATTCATTTTTCTTTCAGTCTACGGTTTTGCTTTAACTGGAAACAACCATTGCTTTTTAGTCTTTCGTGTCAACGTCCAAAGAGTCTGAGCTCCAGGACCATGGATTAGTTTTAAAGCTTTCATTACACCGAGCAACGCAGGCCTATACTAGCTGTATAAATACACTGCTCAAACAAATTAAAGGAACACTTCGAAAAAACACATTAGATCTAAACAGGGGAAAAATGATGTTGAGTATCTTCCTGATAAAAAATAGGTGATGTATTAGGAACAAAATTATGCCACATAATTTGATAGAAATGAAACTCATTACCCTATAGAAAGGGAGAAACCAAAGACACCTCACAAATAAAAGTGAAAAGATGATGCAGCAGGCTGGTCGTTTTTGCCAAAATGTCATTTAGAAACTCAAAATGATTCTCAGTAGTTTGTGTGGTCCCTACGTGCTTGTACGCATGCCTGACAACGTCGGGGCATGCTCCTAATGAAACGACGGATGGTGTCTGGGAGATCTCTTCCCAGATCTGAACCAGGGCATCACTGAGCTTCTCGACAGTCTGAGGGGCAACCTGGCGGTACCGGATGGACCTAAACATAATGTCCCAGAAGTTTTCTATTAGGTTTAGGTCAGGTAAACGTGGAACCAGTCAATGGTATCAAATCTTTCATCCTCCAGGAACTGCCTGCATACTCTAGCCACATGAGGTCAGGCATTGTCGTCGAGCAGGAGGAACCCAGGTCTCACTGCACCAGCCTAGGTTCTGACAATTGGTCCAAGGATTTCATCCCGATACCGAATAGCAGTCACTGACCCACCACCAAACCAGTCATGCTGAATGATATTGCAAACAGCATAGCATCTCCAGACCCTATCACGTCTGTCGCATGTGCTCAGATTGAACCTGCTCTCATCGGTGAAGAACACAGGGCACCAAAGGTGTAGTTGCCAATTCTGGTGATCTATGGTAAATGCCAATCGATTGTTTGGTCAGAAACATTAACACCAGTGGCCTGCTGGAGTTCATTTTGTAGGGCTCTGGCAGTGCTCATCCTGTTCCGCCTTGCACAAAGGCACAGTTACCGATTCTGCTGCGGGTTTAAGGATCATCTACGGCCCTGTGCAATTCCCCTGGAATAACTACCTGTCTCCTAGAATCTCCTCCATGCTCTTGAGACTGTGCTGGAAGACAGCAAACCTTCTTGCAACTGCGCGTATTGATGTGCCATCCTGGAGGAGTTGAAAAACAACAGCAGTAGAAAGTCAGTCGGTAAAAAATCAGCCTTAAGAGATGAGAAGGGAAAATAAGTATTAGTGCCCTCAGCCATTCCTGTTTTGGGGAGTGTCTCATTGTTGCCACTCTGAACCACCTGTTGTCGATTTCATGAACAATAAAGCAGCTGAAACTGATTAACAATCCCCCCTCCCAGCTCCTTAAGTGACCAGATCAATATCCTAAAAGTTTGACTGATAGGTTGCTATACTCTGATTAAAAAAATGTTCCTCAAATTTTTTTTGAGAAGTATATATATATATATATATATATATATATATATATATATATATATCGGGCATGTATAATGATAATATACGCGCTAAAAAGTCTGCCTTCTTCTACCGAGCGCCCATATCTCAGAGGTAGAATCGCCGACTGACACCAATTCGGTCGGATTTCAATCCTGGGTTAAAACCAATCGGAGTCTAATCGTAGTGATGAGCTGTGATACAGTGAAACAGATCTGTCTGCGGGCGGATGACTATATATATATATATATATATATATATATATATGCATGCATGTTTGATTAAATAATATAGACAAGTCTTTCCTATTTATTTTATGTAAATTTTTTTCATATTCTCTGATAAGCTTAATAGCATTATCATTAAAGGAAGAAAGAAAATTACAATATTGATACATAATTTTTTTAATAATCCAATCTAAGCTTTCGGCTTACATAAGCCATTTTCAAAATGTCAATTACATTATATATTATAAACACAGACAAACCATAATGACAAACTGTTTTTGTTTACATGGAAGATTTCCAAGCAACAACAAACTCGTGCATTTAAGAAAACAATAAACAAAAACTCAAAATTCTCGAAGCTATATACCTTAACCAGTTGAAATCTAACCTGAACAAGATAAACTGTGAAATCTCCACAAATATCCTTAAATGCTTATAATTAATAACAGAAGCCATTGGTTCATGTATATATATATATATATATATATATATATATATATATATATATATAAATTAAAAATATGCAATTGAATTAATATTATATGGCTTCTAAATGTTTCCAGTAATAAAATTGCATATTTCAGCTGTATATTAAAATAAATCAGCGGTGGCACTTGATATAATGTATCCGTTTTTATGATACACACACACACACACACACATATATATATATATGTAGAATGAGAGAGAGAGAGAGAGAGCTTATAAGATGTAATCTTGCAGATATAAATTTCGAACTCCGTCGTTTAACAGATGGACTCGAACGATTTCCGCTGTGCACCACCGGAAATGACGTTTAGTAAATAACTTGTTCCGTCGGTGACAATCCTCGCACGCCACCTTGACATCTCTCTTTTCCTCCCTTTTTCAATTACATTATCCCTCATCTACCATTACTCCCCGACGCCCCATCACCAGATAACCTACCTTATCCCTCCGGCGGATGTTAATTCGTCTTACCCCGCCTACGCCATTTCACCTATTTCGTCTTCCTCTCAACTGAAAATTCGCCTGGTTGAAAAAAAAAAAAAAGTAAGATTTTACACCCGGTCACCCCATCGTCTGCTATTATCACGTGAACCCGGAAATGGCGGTAAAACAAGCCAGTCGTTTGACAAAATGTCGACTCTCGGGGCATGTCGCGCAAAGCAAACGATTATTGAGGCTTAATGGTTTTTTTACGAGATCTCAATGGCTCCACTGATTTGATGGTAGTGTTTGGACTTGCTGAAACGGTTTCAAGTCCAGCTAGCGAAATATTAATTTTTCACTCTATTAGCCTTGGTAAATGAAAGTCCGTATGTAAACACGGACAGAGACTGAAAAATTCTTATTCAAGTGAAGAAAACTGTTTTATATTTGAAGTCGTTTCTTCTAATGTTATAGGTAAAATCTAGTGGATGCAATTGAAACTTGTACAATCATTGGATTACAATAATCGTTTCACCCCAAGCAAGGTGGTACCGCCACTGATGCGCAGGGGGCTATATAAGAGTAAAAGTTTAGACAAGAAGTGAGTTAAAAGAAAGACGAACCAATTACAGGGGTGTCAAAGAAAGAGCAAGAGAAGGGTGTGAACACAGGTGTGAAGACAGTTGCGAAGGTAGAGAGAAAGGAAAAGAACAAGATATAAGGGATGATGTAGAAAGGTCTGCAGTCAAGTGGATAAGAGACGGATATTGACATTGCATTTAAATTCCTGGAGATTGTAGCCGTCAGGAAAGAAAGTATATGGAAGGGAGTTCTACAGGTGGTAAGTGCGAGAAAAAGAAGCTATTGGAGGAGAATTGTTGCCTGCATTTGGTTGATCTAACTGTGAAGGGTGGGACCTTGTTGCCAGTCTGGTTGCCCGAGTAAATTCTTGTGTTGGGGGCACCAGTGACTTAAGTTCGTCGAAGCAGAAGCTATGAAAATATTTGTAGAGTAGACAGAGAGAAGCCACATCCTGCAAGGGAGAAAGTGGCTGGAGTCGAGCTGCCAAGTCGGGACCTATCACGTTACAGATTCTTCTCTGGAGCCTGTCGAGAACACTGAGATGAACAGCAGGGGCGTCTGACCATATATGACAGCATTATGCAAAAACGAGTAACTAAAATAAAAGAGCCGAAAAAAAATACAAACATCGGACACACACACACACACACACACACACACACACACACACATCTTGCAGTTTATATATATATATATATATATATTATCGATTTTCTGCATTATTATAAGAACTACAACCTCGAAACTTTTGAATATCGTTTCTTATGTCATTGTCTATGAGTGTATCAAATTTGATTAAAATCAGACCACTCGTTCTATAACCCGATATTTTCAATTATCGATTTCCGATATTTATCGGGGGTACCGCGACACAAAACCTAACTAAGAACACTCGTAGACGCTAATAGTACAACTGTGTAAATTTTCAAGAAAATAGGTTCAGTCGTTTCGGAGTCTATAGGTAACGGACACACACACACACACAGACAAAGTTCTATTTATTAATAAGTTTAGATTTATACCATTCATATATATAATTTATACCATTCTTTATAGTCTAAATATAATTTTACATTGCCGACTCTGACTAGGATGGGGTAATGATCCGTTGTTCCAAAGTAGCACCTGTGTTACTTTTTCATTCGCCTCGTCCAGTAATAATGAAATCGAAATCGTTACCGTCGACAATGTAACGCCTTGTATCCAGTGATTAATTGATTGACTGGTGTTGAAACCTTGAAAACAACAGAAGAGCAAATAAATGAAACCAGGCCTAAGGAGATAGAGAAAGAGAAAAAGCAAAATACAAAAAATAAATAAATAAATAAATAAAATAAAATGAAAATAAAATAAAATAAAATACAAAACTTTTAACGAATATATTTCAACTTAATAAGACAAAACGTGCTCAATAATCTCGAAAATTCCTGGTTGAAACCCGAGATTGAATCTAATTCCCAAAATGTGAGAAATGCGAAAACTACATCATGTTTCAAACAATGATGCAATCCTCAGACGATATCTCAGTCGAAAAACAGAAAAAAAAATCGTATAGAGTTAATCCACGTGTAAAAACGTAGATTTTCTTTTAATGTTTGTGTAATATAACAATCTGGCCCCACCCGAGGAAGGCTGATGCAAGCGAGGGTGTTTCCGGTCGTTGAAAGGAGCGGATGTCATTTTGACCTTATTTCCGGCAGCAGCGGAAATAACTACAGAGGCAAACAGAACAGGTGTCTCTGAGAATTACGTGGGCGTGCGTGGGCGAGGCAAAACCGGAAGAAAAAGTCCCGGTTCTGGAAGATTATATAAAGACCTCGGTACACGGATTCGCCAGGAGTAGTAGTAGAGGAGCGACAGAGATCGGCCGGTGAAGAGAGACACAACAGATACGACTACACTCCCGTCAACCCATTAGAGGCGCACTCACTCAATTCTCTGTCCCCTATGCTACACGGTTCATCGTCATTAATAAAAATATAACTTTATATTTTTATATATATGCGTGTTTGTTGTTTGTCGATATACAACATTTGAAACTTCATGCTGAGATAACAGCCTGAAAGATGGATTAGTATTTAGTTAATCATTTGGTAAAATGCAGAACAATGCCCCCTCCCTGCATTTGCACATGCATGAAATTTAATATTTTATTAAAAAATTTGTACGAAGAACTGGCGTAAATTTAAAGACAATCCTTAATTTTCCTTTAATTATTTGGAAATTTTAAAATATAATTTGAACACTTAATACTTACATTTATAAATCCACATATTTTTTTTCAAATCGATTGAACATTTAATTTAAAGATATGTAAAAATCTGGCCCGAATCAGAAAATAAAACTTGTATCATAGTTTTGTTATTAATCATTTTAAATAATTAATTAAATTATTTTAACTAAAATATTCTGTAAACTTTTGGGTTGTAAAAAATCGTCGATACATTTTTTAAAAAACTATTTTCTTTTATTTAATTAGCATTTTTTTTTTTAATTTATTTATTCTTCTGAATAATTCTGAATTGTTCTTCACTATTAATGTTTTCATAATTAAAAAATATAACGTTTAACAGGGAAAGTTCATGATGTATTTGTAGCTACACTAAGAATAGTCAATTTCTGGTCGGATGCTCCTGCTATCCACCTAGGTGTCTTTGACCAATTACATTACAGATTCTCCGTGATCGATCCCGACTTGGTAGCTAAGATACAGTCGCTTTCTCACCGACGCAGTGTGACTTCCCTGTATCTCTTCTACAAATACTTTACGGCTTCTGCTCCGATGAACTTAGCTCACTGGTGCCCCCTGTATATAAATTTCCTCGAGCCACAAGATTAGCATCTAGGTCCCACCCTTTTACTGTGAAACCAATAAATAGTAAACGCAAATTCTACTCTAACAGCTTCTTTTCTTGCACTTCCCACCTGTGGAATTTCCTTCCATTTACTTGCTTTGCCGACAGCTATAATCTTCAAGAATTTATATGTAAAGTCAATAGTCGTCGCCTATCTCACTAACCTGCATCCTCTCTCTCATGCTCCTTTCTCCGTCCACTCCATTCTCATTAGTATTCTCATTCTTTTCTTACCCTCTTCCTGACACCCCCTGTAACCTGTCATTCTTTCTCATAACATTTTTCCTATGTAACACCCTGCACAACAGTTGCAGTAATATGCCTTGCTTGGGGCGATATGATTATAAATATATATACATTATTATGTAAATATAAAGTGGGAGATCAATTTTATATTGTAATCAATATATAAATTGATCCGTCACTTTATGGCGACAGTCATCCTTCTCATACCCTCTTCCTGACAGCCCCTGTAACCTGTCACTGTTTCTCATAACATTCCTCCTATAACCCCTTGCAAAACAGTTGCAGTAAATTGTTTTGCTTGGGGCGATATGATTTTATATATATATATATATATATATATATATATATATATATATATATATACTGCTGATATGCTAACGACCATTACCGAGTACATATACCGGGCACTTGACAAGAATGGCGAAGCCCGAACCGTTGCCTTGAAAAGGACCTGCAATCCGTAGTGGCCTGGGGTAGGAAATGGCTAGTCAATTTCAATGCTTCTAAAACGAAGCTGTTATCAACTAACCACGATAGACAATCGCATCTACCTCCCATTAGCATGGGACAGGCTTGCCAACCAGAAAGTAAAACACTACGCCTCCTTGGCCTTACACTTTCGGTGGACCTCAAATGGAATGACTATATCGAATCCATTGCCAAATCTGCCGCTAAGAAAGTCGGCTCTCTGTGCAGGGCCCGGAAGTTTTTCCCACCTGAATCTACCCTGCACATACAAATCTAACATCCGACCGTGTATTGAATATTGCTGCCATATCTGGTCGGGTGCCCCTGCTACTCTTCTTGGGCTTCTTGACAAAATACAAAGGAGAATCTGTAACGTGGTTGATACTGACTTGGCAGAGCGGCTGCAACCACTCTCTCACCGGCGTGATGTGGCTTCCCTGTGCCTCTTCTACAAGTACTTTCATGGCTTCTGCTCCGATGAACTTAGATCACTGGTGCCGCCTAAGCACGAATTTACACGAGATACTAGATTAGCAACTAGGTCCCACCCTTTTACAGTTAAACAGATACGATGTAACCGTAAATTCTACTCCAACAGCTTCTTTTCTCGCGCTTCCCGCCTGTGGAATTCCCTTCCACAAGTCTGCTTTCCCGACAGCTACAATCTCCAGGTGTTTAAACGTAGGGTCAATAGACACCTCCTATCACACTAACGCCCAATTATTCTCACAACACTCTCATCTACCCAACCCTCATTCTCGGTATCCTTACCCGCCTATCACCCACCCCCTGACATTTCCTATATTTAATCTTCCTTTCTCCACTCTATGTAGCCCCCTGCGCAGTAGTGGCAGTGACATGCCTTTCTCGGGGTGAAACGCTTATAATATATATATATATATATATATATATATATATATATATATAATTATGGAAATATAAAGTGGGAGATCAATTTTATATTACAATCAATATATAAATTGATCCCTCATTTTATGGCCACAGTTATCCTTCTCTTACCCACTTCCTGACACCCCCTATAACCTGTCACTCTTTCTCATAACTTTCCTCATATGTAACCCCCTGCACAACAGTGGCAGTAAAATGCCTTACTTGTGGCTAGACGATTATAAAAAAAATAATTAATCTTTCATTTTGTATGTATATGTAGGGAGACTGTTTACTTTTACATATTTTTGTGTTCTATTAATTATTTAAATATTTCTATCTACATTCGCTTCTTACTCAACTGATTCATGATCACAACACTTACGATTGCTATATTTTACAGGTCACAAATTGCTGTTAGGCTAAATTAGTGGGCGCGGAAAATTAATATTCTGCAGAGCAATTGCAAACACGGGTTGTAAAAGTAATATTTTGTGGGGGCGATATTAAAATGAGCCATGTGGTATCCCTTTTGTGATGTTAAAAGATAGTAGTTTTATACTTTTTTATCCTTTTCTTCGCTTTCGAATTCTCGCGAGATTTGCTACTTGTACTCCCGCCATGTTCTTCAAAGAAATGAGAAGAAATTAATGAAGAACAGACGCGTGGAAATTGTCTGCTTCCGATGACCAACGGAAAATTGTTTTATCTTTGACGGAAATAAAACAGAACATTTCATATTGTATTTATTCGGCGCTTGAATTAAATATAGAGTCATTTTTGTTATATTCCACTTAATACATGGACTAAGAGCCACTTAGAAGCTGACTGAACGAGGTTGTTAAGAAGTTCTGTTGATTAGGATATGTAGGAAAGATAATAGCTAACCCTAGACTTGAAGAAGTTAAAGCTGTAATGCTCAAATGGAAATTACTTCTTATTAATGAAATATAAAAAGAATATCGTTGATTCGTTGTGTACACGTTATGTTGAGGATCTGGAATGGTGAAAGCTCGTTAGAACTTCTTCTTCTTCTTCTTCTTCTTCTTCTTCTTCTGTGTGCCCTGTCCTTTCAGGACGTAGGCGATCATGGCTTTCCACGTCTCCCTATCCCTGATGGCTCTTAGTACGTTTTCTCCTGTTAACCACGCAACCCCCGTTCTGTCATCCACCTGCTCAGGCCCTTCGAAATATGTTATCCGCTGCCTTCCTCTGTCTCTTTTTCTTTCTATCTGGCCTGTCAGTATCATGTTATCCAAGCCCTCCTTCCTCATTGCATGTCCCAGGAATTTCAGTTGTCTCTTCCTGATGCTTACTATTAATTTTCTTTTCGTTGCCATTCTTTCCAACATCTCATCATTGCTCACGTGCTCGGTCCACGATATGCACAGCATCCTTCTGTAGAACCACATTTCCGCTGCTACAATTTTTTCCCTCATCTTCTGTTTAGCATTCACTGCCATATTGAAGAACTGACATCACATAGCAATCCAGCACTCTTTTCTTTGTTTCTAGTGAAATTTTCCTGTGTGTTAGTACTTTACTCAGCTTCTGGAATGCATCCTTTGCTATGCCAATTCGCCTTCGGATCTCCGTGTCGTACTTTCCATCTCCTGTTAGAACACTTCTTAGGTATTTAAATTTTTATACTTGCTTGATTCTGGTGTCCCCGATCTGTATTTGGCATTTTGGGTTGCTCTTTTTGTTTATTTTGCTGATTAACATTTTATCTTAAATCGAACTTGCCCCAAGCAAATCAGTAAAGCCAATAAGGAACAAAGGGTTACTGCGCGCGGTAAAATGAAAAACTGACACATTATTAATGAGCCGGTAAAAAAATACAATAATCAGGATGACAGTAAATAGCGTTTGGCATTGTATTTCAAGTTTTTGAGAATAAAGTTGGCTGAAAAAAATTCCTATTGAATTCGTTTAATTCACTTAAGCGCTGACACCCTTGGGAAATATATTAATTCATCTCTTCTTCCTCCAGCTATGGGTTGAATAACAAGACAGATTGGGTTCTACAGCCTTGGTTGGCAAACAGTCTACCGCAGAAAGTAATTGCAATCTATAGCAGAAAAATATTATTCCCGGTCAATCAGGTCCCTTTCGAGACATGTTCGCCTAAGCGTGTATCACGTATGGTACTTAACTGACTGAATAGCATGGAACCGGAAAGGAGTTCCGAAATTGCGAGAAAAGAAACTATTAGCATAGAAGTTACGGTTACATCTAGCCAGTTCAGCTGAGATCTCGACGTCAGTCAGCTCTTAAGTCTAGGTAACGTAGCAAAGAGCTCGTGCGAACAATTACTGTGAAAGTATTTATAAAAGAAACACACAGAAGCAATCTTACGGTGGGGAGAAAGTGAAGCCAAGATACTAGGTCAGGACCAATAATATTGCTGATTCTTCTTTAGATTATTATCAAGGAACTCCAGATATATAGCAAGGGTACTGGGCCATATTGCCCCAGCGCAGATATGGCGGAATTATAACATTTTGGGTTCTCAATTGACACTATTAAAGTTAGAGAAGTCAGACATTTTCTGGAGTTGTACTTTTTTTTTCATTAACTTTACCGATGGATCGGACAGATGTGTTCCAATTATTGTCTCATTTTTGTTTTAGATTGTAAGAATTTTTAGGCGATAATAATGACTTACGGATACAAACCATACTAATTAACCCATCGCTGTGGGAAGAACAGGTGGATTCCCAGGCCTAATTGTGCGTAAATGAGTATAACAAACCCGACGAGGATTGGAATTAAATTCCATAACCGGAGGGAAGAGACAGATTAACACCTTTTCCAAGGATATTCGTGCGTAAGTTAAAGCGAGGAATTCAACTGGAATTCGAACTCGGCTCCCCGATTTGTCGTTCTGAGTCGATATCCACAGCACAACGAGAGCAGGTGACCCAAAAACAACAAAAAACAAAAACAAAAAAAAATCACCCCATCTCTCTCTCTCTCTCTCTCTCTCTCTCTCTCTCTCTCTCTATGGGCCGTGTCATTTCAGAACGTAAACGTTCATGCCTCTCCACAATATCCTAGCCTTTGCAGCTGTTAATAAATTTTGTCTTTTTGTTATTTCTCCTTAACAATACTCCACCATCCATTTACTTGTGGTCATTATTCTTCTATGTGAAGTGACCATTCAGGACAGAGGCAATCATGGCTCTCCACAATTTCCTGTCCTTTGTGACTCTTAATAAATTGTCTTTCTGTTATTTCTCCTTGACCATACTCCACCATCCATTTACTAAGTAGGCCATGTGTTGTTTTCCTCTGTCCCTTTTGTTTTCAATCTCTCATGTGAGTATCGGATTTTCCAAGCCCTCTTTCCTCATTTTGCGCCATAGAAATTTCTTCCTGATGTTAAGTATAAGTTTTCTTTTTTGCTTCCATTTTCTCTAAAATTCTCTCATATGCTTGGTATCCTCAGTATCTTTCTGTAGAACCACATTTCTGTTGTTTTAAGTCTCATGATATTCAAGTCTGATGATATGAGCAAATTAAGCTCATTGAAATGAACTATAGTTTATAACTAATATGATGTGTTGAGTTTTCCTTTATAAACTATATATATATATATATATATATATATATATATATATATATATATATATATATTGATTAATTGTTTAATTACTTATTTTCTGGACATAATAAGATTAGACCAGTGCACATTTGTATTAAAAAGTGTTTAATACAATTATAGAACTTTTGAATATTTCCATTTGTAAACGTGTTGTTATGTGATCTAGTTTTCTACCATGAGTGGTGTCTTCAGGTGATTTGCAACGGATTTTACCGTTTATCGTTTTCTTTAAGAACGCTAAGGTCACGGTGTTTGTTTTAAGAACGTGGTAAGAAATTTTTGAACGCACAATTTTTAAAATTACAAAGTATTATGGCGTTTTCATCAATGGTTGTATGAACCTATGAGGTATTTTTTAGTATGGTTACACTTCGTCATAATTTCCGTTCTTTCATTCAATAGTTCGTTTATGTTTGGGAATAGCATAATCTCTAACTTTTCTTCTTGGCACACTCTCCATATTTTGACACCGTTGTAAGGCCTGGCTGTTTTTACTATACTCCACGTTATGTCTGGGTCTTTTCCATATTTTGATTTTAATTTCCATACGTGGCTAGCCAATTTTGTACAGTTTTTTTAAGTTTTCTATTTTGAATGTAGACCTGTGATTAAACCACCTGGTCTTAAAGGTGTCTTTGTTTGAACCCAAATAAATTTTATTTTGGCCATTTAAGTCATGTACCTTTGTCTTGTAAATGATTTCTTTTGTGTTGCAAAGTCCTTGAAGTGAACATTTATTTTTGTCTCTGCAGTTACATTCTTTATTAGTGCTTTGTTTTGTACAATGCTATCTAAGTTTCTGGCGTTTTGTTTGCATTCTTTATTATATATATGAAGGAAAACTTAGCACATCATTTAGATTAGTTATAATATAAATTATAATTCATTTTTATTAATAAAATTGGTTTGTTTCATCAGACCACATTATATTTATTCCATTTGGTATAAATATTTTCTCGAAACCGAATGGAACGAATATAATGTGTTCTGATGAAACGAGCCAATTTTATTAATAAAAATGAATTATAATTTATAACCAATCTAAATGATGTGTTGAGTTTTCCTTTATAAATATCATATTACTATGGATAACTTCCATTGAGCTCCCTATAGAGATCTAATATATTTTATATTAAGTAGATCTTGTTGGATTATTCTTACGATTCATTTTGTTAAACGTTGTTTGCTTTTGACATAGATGGACTCGAGGATTTGAAGACTTTGTTTATTATTTTAATTGTGTAGTATATTGGTTTTGTTAACAAGTATTTTTTTTTTCGTATTGTGAAGTTATACAGGAATTTGTCTTTAAATATTGTTAATTTAAACTGATATACAAAGTTGGTTTTTCCCAAAAAGCTATTTGACGAAGAAGAGTTATTACGTAGAATTAAGTTTGTTGTGTTAAATTTAGTATAGTACAAAATTAGTTTTATTTTTTTACTGGGATCAGTGGGAAATATATTAGTACTTATGAGATTTTTAGAATTTGTTCATCTTGTTTATAATTAGAATGCGTTTGGTTACAGTAAAGTCTAGATTGAAATGTTTAGATTATTTGATGTAGTATTCCTTTTGATTTATATTGATATTTCTAATGGATCATCTAATTTCTTGGTCAAATTTGTGAAGTCTTTATTATGAAAGTTTGTTTAATTCAGTGTAGAGAATATTTTAGTGAAATTTTCAGACATTTTTTAAAATTTATCTAAGGGTAAAAATGATCTTATACACAATTTATCAAATGCCTTAATGGTATAAGACGTGTGAAATGAATAAAACAGTAGCTAATGTAATATTTTTAGATGAGGCAAGGTTGAATAAAAAAACAAAATAAGAACAATAAAAATAAAATATTCGTCATAAAGGGTTTTGTTAATATGAAGAAAAAAACGAGTGTAAAGAAAGAGATGTAACTCGTAGAAGTAAAATTTACAAGCATAATTACTAGATTATAGATGACTAGCAGTGAAAGTGAGCGTACTCAACGATGGGATAGTTAATAACGTTTAGTTTTAAGGTATATATAATTAATTAAACGGGATAGGTTTATGAATTATAGCAAATAATAAAGATATCGAGATAATTTTAGATATATTAAGAGTGTGAATAATCTTGTGGTGACGGCAAGTAGTAATTTCATTACGTTGTTTTAATAAGTTAGTTCTTGTGAATTTATATAGTGTTTTTCTTGTAAGGTAAGAAAACATTTAATGTAACGATTTACATGTTCTAGCTTTTGTTCATTCATTTTACTGCAGAAGTTCTATTTACATATTTCAATTGTCAATAGTATTTTGATAGAGAAGTTGAGTTACTACAGAATTCATTATTAAAGAATAGCTTATGCTGATAAAATCGATTCTTAAAAGTGTTCTTAGTACTTCCGCTATAATATTTGATAAGATTTGGATTTTTTGTAGTGTTGATGGTAGCTTGGTATACTATGGAATTAGAAAGGCATCTATTTTGCAGAGAACAATTGTTTGGGTCACAACAATTGCAAGTATTAGTATTATAAATCGTTATTTTATAATAAGTTCTTTATGGTTTCTCATTTTATATTGTTTTAGGATTTTATTGTGGTGTTTTTTTATCATATTAAGATTATCAGTGCTGCTATAAGTATGTTTCAGTGTCTTCTTATTCAAAATTTTGTTAAGGAGGTTAGTAGTTGGGAAGTGTTTCTGAACTAGGTTGAGAAATTTATTGCCTAACTTAACACTAACCATTTTGTTAAACGGTGGTGTGTACCAAATTATTTTTTATTCCTATTACGTTTGGTATTATTATTATTTTGCTTATAAAATTTAATGTCATTGCATTTATAGCCGCTGTTTTTAGGGTAGTATTGTAATAATGACTGTGTTTATAAAAATGTCTTCATTTGAGTAATTGTTGTTTATCCTGTGTTCAACAGAATATAGTATGTGTTTAATAATAGACGGTGGGTGATTAGATTTGCGATGTATGTAGGTAGGGTTAGCATTATGTTTTATGTAGGGTGAGTATGCGTTATTAACTAAATCTTGAGTAACTTATGGGAAGTCAGTTTTTTAGGTTAGTTTGCAATATTACTTTAAGACTAAAGTTTTTCATTAGGCTATGTATTCATTTACGAATTCTCTCTACTTTAGTGTTTGTTGAATTATGAATAATCATGAGACCATCGTCTCTATATTACCCAATGGCTATATCAAAATAACGATGCGCAGTTAGATTGTATAAAATAAGTAAACCTACGAGATCCGATGTTTCTGCAGAATCTAGTGTTCACATAGCGATGTCGAATAGGTCCTTGGAATTAGACTTTGTCTACTGTTCATTGTTGTGGATGAGAACCGATTGTTTGGTGTTTAATATGCGTTGAAATTTAACTTCTGCGAGTTACATCTTTTTATTTACAATCATTTTTTATTGTTCTTATTTTATACTTTTTTTCAACCTTGTCGCATCTAAAAATAATACATTAGCTACTGTTTTATTCTATTTCCCCGTAGTGGCTGGTTTCTATTGCTACACTTTGCCCCAATATTCATTGGTCTTCTAACATAATTCTTTCAAAATTTAATAAAATTCCACTCCATTACAATCATCTAATACAGTGGCATTTTTTCATTTTTCATTTTTTATTTTTAAGTTTAATTTTGTTATTTCAAATCTCATTATCAATATATATATGAGCGAGTAAATGGACCACATTTCACTGCCTGGTGATGGCGTATTGAACACCGAAACACAATAGCTTTTATGCTACAGTATGCTATTATTATAATATCTATCTATCTATCTATCTATCTATCTATCTATCTATCTATCTATCTATCTATCTATCTATCTATCTATCTCAGTTTGTTCATTATCTATCTATCTATCTATCTATCTATCTATCTATCTATCTATCTATCTATCTACATACACATACACACACACGTATATATATATATATATATATATATATATATATATATATATATATATTGTGTATTTGGGCAGTAATCTCTCTTTTATGCAGGTTTCATTAAAAATGACGGACAAGTTATTAATGGTTAAGTTTTTTTATGTAATTTTTCATGCGATCTTTTTTTTCCTTTTTTCAGAACATAAACTATATAAAAATTCTGCCAATGTTTTGTTTTTCCGAGCGCTTTCGTCTATACTTTTAGCCATCATCGAAGATGGATTTTATTTTACGTGTAACTGAATATATATATAGTATTAAGTATGTTTGTAGAGTAGTGTGTATTTTTTATATTCCGAACATGGTAAGCACGTGTTCGTTGCTGATATTATAGATTTTTGTTTTCTTCTATCTTTAATAATTATGCTTTCATTATTCTTAGCTTTTTTTTTACACGTAGATGATACTATATTTGTGTTGTCAACAAGTATGTTACCGATAGTCTTTGGTATGTCTCCGTGTGTTTAAATGGGATCGAATTGTGCTATGGTCTTTAGTTTCGTAGACGTGTGGCCGATATAATTACTCACGAAATTCGGTGGATCAAAGGAAAATGTAAATTCCTAAAATATATTCTTTTGTATAGACTAGATCTAGTATGTATCTGAAAGGTTTTTTTCTGTTGCTGAGGTGATGTGTCGTTCCCCGTGGGGATCTTCATATCGAAATGGCCATTCAACATCTTTGAATTAATCCTTGTTTAATATATATATATATATATATATATATATATATATATATATATATATATTCATAAAGGAAAACTCAACGCGTCATTTCAAGTGGTTGTAAACTATAGTTCATTTCTATGAGCTAATTAGCTCATTTCATCTGACCTTACAATATTCCTTCCATTTGGTACAAAAACTTTTGCCAGAATAAGCATTTTCTTTAACTGAAGAGAAGGATAAAAATAAAAAATGAAAATGAAAATAAAATAAGAAATAAAAATAAGATGAAAGAAAAGGGAAAGAGTAAGGAGAAAGAGGAAAAGAGAGAAAGAGTCCGGATTTAGGCATTGGCGTCAGATCTGTCTGGGATTGCCCAAGCCGTCGTGATGAGGCTGACCTGTAAAGGAATTTCTAAATCTTTGGACGCTGGTGTTTGTTTGACCCCATAAAACCAACCCATTCATTTATACTAACTTATATCCATATATACATATGGGTACATTCCCACATATACTTACAAATGTGACTTGTTGGATTATCCTCCCCGTTTACGGACTGGACACACACACACACACGTGTGTGTGTGTGTGTGTGTGTGTGTGCGTGTGTGTACAGGCGTTTTGACAATGCCAGCAAGGCCTCTGATGAAGATGTATTGAAGAGTTCCCATTGCTGTTGTTCCCAGGCCCACCGATTAGGGTCCAAGCTATGGGCAAATAGTTAACTCCCAAACTGTGATCAAAACACTATGAAAGTATAAAAATGGATTTTTCTTATAAAAATATCAGCAATACATTAAAATATCATATAAATAAAATACTAGCAACGCTTTAGAAAAAAATAGGAATACATTTGTCGCTCGACAAAAACCTTTTTAAAAAAACACGTCAATGAAACCTTATCTACAAACTGACTTCTCGCAAAGATGACATATTCTGTTCATACAAATCTATCATAAAGATCTTGTCCGCATTAAATAAGCCATTGAAATTGATATCCCATAAATTGAAATAAACCAAATATATACAGGGTGTATCAAAAATACTTTTACAAACTTGGTGATGGGTTCCGCACGCCAAAACAAAGACAAAAGCTCATATAAACATATGTTCTCAAATTATTCGTTTTTGAGTTTTTAAGTTTTAAGAAAGTTTACAATAGATGGCGCTGTGTTAGCACATAGACTAAGTTACATTTGTCAGTTGTGTACATTAGTGGCTAGACAGATTTCAACGTTTAATGTGAGTGATTAAGTAGTGTTCCGCTTAACAATGACAGGAGATTCATATCATGAGCAGGCTGATTTTTTTTTTTTAATCATTTCACCCCGAGCAAGGCGGAAACGCCACTGATGTGCAGGGAGTTACATAAATGTAAAAAGATTAATTAGAAAAGAGTGAGGAGTACAAACTAGTTAGAAAGGAACAATAGAAAGCTGAGAAAGCAGGTGCGATGACAGATACATAGGTGGAGAGAAAGGGAAGGTTATACAGGGGAGGGGAGAGAGCTAGAGGCCAGTGGTTAGTAGATGAGTATTAACTTTGCATTTAAATTTCTGGAGGTTGTAGCCGTCAGGAAAGCAAGAATACGGGAGTGAGTTCCACAGGCGGGAAGTGCGAGAGAAGAAGCTGCATGAGTAGAATTGTCGTCTGCATTTGGCTAACCTGACTGTGAATGGGTGGGACCCAGTTGCCAGTCTGGTTGCACGGGTAAACACCTGTTGAGGAGGCATCAGTGACTTAAGCTCATCCGAGCAGAAGCCATGAAAGTATTTATAGAAGAGACAGAGGGAGGCCACATTTCGACGATGGGAAAGTGGCTGCAGTCGAGTCGCCAGATCAGTACCTATCACATTACAGACTCTCCTTTGGAGCTTGTCAAGAACACTGAGGAGAACGGCAGGGGCACCTGACCATAAATGGCAGCAGTACTCCATGCACGGACGGATGGTTGACTTGTATATATGCAGGATGGATTCAGGTGGAAAAAACATCCTGGATCGACATAGTGACCCAATCTTCTTAGCAGTAGATTTTGCTATGGATTCAATATAGTGGTTCCATTTGAGGTCTGAGGACAGGGTAAGTCCGAGGAGGCGTAGTGTATTACTCTCCGGGAGAATCACCTGGTCCATGCTGATGGGAGACAGAAGAGGTTGCCTGTAATGGTTGACAGACAAGAGCTTGGTCTTAGAGGAATTGAAGTTGACAAGCCACTTCTTGCCCCAGTTCACCACAGAGTGTAGATCCCGCTCAAGGTCAGCAGCGACGTTATGTCTGTCCGCCACGACAGGTTTCTTACTATGATTTTTACATACGGTTGTGTGAATGGTGACGGCACATCTCTATCAGATTGCGTTTACAGACCGATGCCAGCCGAATCATCCAACCTTTACTGCTGTTTGTTGTCGCATTGTTGAGACAGGATCAGTGGAAGATCGAGGAAGACTGAAATCGGTTCACACGCCTGATCACGATGAACGCATAGCACTGGCTGTCGGCGACGATCCATGTATCAGCGCACGTCAAGTGGCCCTAACATGTACATATAATAGTAGCGTAGTGAGGGTAATTCAAGAACAGCTCCTGTATCTGCATCATTTGCAACGTGTGCAGGGTCTTTCATGCTCTAATCACTTACCACAGGAGAACTTTTGCCGATAGTTTACTGAATAAATTGATAATCCAGTGTTTGTTACTACAGTCTTGTTTACGGATGAGGCAACAATTGGAATAACAAATCATTGGCGGACGGATCTGAATCCCCATCTTACAATACAGGCTAGGGACCAACGCCATTTTTCGATTAATGTGTGCGCTTTAATCTTAGGTGACTGTCTGGTAGGTCCATATGTTCTCTAAGTACGTCTTACAGGAACTCCCTACAGGGACTGTTCTGAACACACTTCAAGATCGACTACCCCTGTTAATTCGAAGACGCATGTGGTTAATGCATTTTAGCCACATTGTTCACAATGCACTGGCTTACATCTACGATGAAAGATGGCTATGTAGGGAAGGAACGTGCCACGAAATCAATCATTTAGATTTTCATCTATGGGGGTCATCTAAAAACATTCGTGCATGCAGCAAACATTAATAATTCAGACACGTTTCATCAACGTGTCATGGGGGCGTGCGAAACCATTCGACACCGTGTTGAAGTATTCGAAAAGGTCCGCCAGTCATTGATCCGACGGTTATTTGCGTGTATAAAATCAAGCGAAGGACATTTTGAATGTTTTTCATGAGTTGCTGTGTTGATATACAACGATATCTTTTAGACATATGTTTATATAGACATTTTAGGTTGTTTGTGTATCAGGAACATGCCCAAAACTATATATATATATATTGTAATTTTGTTATTACAATGGTTTATAAGAGCATAATATCACTACATAAAATGTTTCAGAACAAAACTGTTCCTCTTCAGGTGATATGTTAAAATAAATGGTGAAAATGATTTATTTTTGAAAATATAAGGTGACTTCATGGTTATTTAGAAAATTAGGAAGTGGTAGTTGGAGGAAATGCTTTAGGTGTGTCAAAATTGTTCAGTCAAAATTGAGAATTATATAACTATGGAGATTTAATATTTGGGTTATGAAAGGGGGCAGAATAGCTTGGATCTAGACATGTCACTTTTTAATTTTGTCTGGGTAAGATATAGAGTGGGACGTTACATATATATACATATATATATAAGAATAATTAACGCAGACACGTTATTTCATGGCAATTCGGAAGTATAGGCCTATTTCAGGCGAAACATCATCAACTTCCGTCTTGATTGTACAAAGGATTTTACACGAATCCTTTCTACGATAGAGACGGAAGCTGATGATGGTTCGCTTGAAATAGGCCATACTTCCGATTTACCATTTTACACGAATCCTTTGTACAATAAAAACGGAAGCAGATGATGGTTCGCCTGAACCTTTTTCGTTCAACAATTTATTGTTGTTTTTATATAAGTTTTGTGTCTAGTAATACTTTTTTCTTTTCGAGTATCAAGAAGGGCAGGGTCCCCAAGTCCTACCCTGTTATTTAACCAATAACTGGAGGGAAGTGACGGATTAATCCCTTTCCCAAGGCTACCAGTGCTTAAGTGAATGCAGGGTATTCAACTGGTATTCGAACTCAGCTCACCGTTTTCTCTTTCCGAGCCGATATCCACTGCACCACAGCGCACATTCGTCACTAAAGGCTTACAGCACCTGGTATTCCCAAGCGGTCACCCATCTAATTACTGACCAGGCTTAACGTTGCTTAACTTCGGTGATAGAGCGAGAACCGGTGTATTCAACGTGATATGGCCGTAAGCACGCACATCCGTCACTAAACGCTTACAGCACCTGGTATTCCCAAGCGGTCACCCATCTAAGTACGGCAATCTTAAACATAAATTATGGAACCCCGAAGATGTGTCTCTCAGGGTAAAGATCGACATATACAGATCATTTGTTCTCTCAGCCCTTCACTATGGTGCTGAAACGTGGACCCTATACCGGAATCATATAAACAAACATAACGCCTTAAAAAAGTGCTGTCTTCGTGCCATATGTTGTATAAAATGGGATGACAGGGTCAAGAATAGTGCAATACTGAAGAAATATAAAACATCGCAGGCATTGAAACCAATCTAGCAAAGATACAGTTTAGGTGGGCTGATCATGAGAGTATGGGTGAGCGTAGGTCTCCAAAAAGATGATGTCTGGACAACTATCAAAATATCAGCATTCAGCTGGACGTTCACTGTTACGCTACAAATACAATTGAAAGACAACTAGAAACGTCTCAACTTTGATCTGAAAACTTGGGAAATCCAAGCTTCAGACCGAAAGGAGTTGAGAAAGACATGTCTCGTTAAGTTGAAGGATATTGGAGAGAGTAGACTGTGATCAGCTTCGTCAAGCTCTGAAGCAGAGACGCCATCATAATCCTGCTACAACAAATTTCATCTGCCTGTGTGGCTTTGTAGCCCGAAGAAAGACTGGGCTAGCATTGCACTCAAGATAATGCAAATGAAATGTCTTCTTACCAGATTTTCTTCAAAATTTCACAAAGCAAGCATGCATAAGTGTGAAACGAATGACACCATCCAGTACTGACTCTCATATAGGAAAATACACGATATATATATATGTGTGTGTGTGTGTGTGTGTGTGTGTGTTTAATGCAAGACATATGACACTTTAACTGAGCCAGCTCTTTACATTAAATATATCAATGCTCTATCTTCACCAAATACTGAGCACTTTTTGTTTAAATGACCTGCTTTGCACAATAACTTTTATCAGTAACACTACTGAAAAAAAAAAATATATATATATATATAATGAACACACACACACACACACACACACACACACACATATATATATATATATATATATACTAGCAGTATAGCTCGGCATTGCTCGGGTGTAATGAAAGCTTTAGAACTAATCCATGGTTCTGGAGCTCAGACTCTTTGAACATTGGCACAAAAGACTAAAAAGTTTCCAGTTAAAGCGAAACCGTAGACTGAAAGAAAAATGAATAGATGTAAGTCAAATTTTGATTTCCTGGTATCTATTTATACATGTATATTATCGATTTTCTGCACTATTGTAAGAACTGTAACCTTGAAACTTCTGAATATTGTCTCTTATGTCTTTGTCTATGAGTGTACCAAATTTGATTAAAATCGGACCACTCCGTTTTTTTTTTTCGATTATCGATTTTCGATATTTATCGGGGGTACCTCGACACAAAACCTAGCTAAGAACACTCGCAGACGCTTATAGTAGAACTGTATAAATTTTGAAGAAAATAGATTCAGCCGTTTCAGAGTCTGTAGGTAACGGACACACACACACACACACACACAGACAAAGTTTTTTTTTTAATCGTATCACCCCGAGCAAGTTGGTAACGCCACTGATGTGCAGGGGGCTACGTAATAGTGAAAAGATTGGAAAAGAGAAAGCCGGAAACCACATCCTAAACAAGGAACAAGGGATGAGCCTCTTATTTGTTGTGCATTTTGCTGATTACACTTAACCATACCGATGGGGGGAGGAAGGTGATGTCTTGATGTTATTGATCTGAAGGGGATCATCACAGCGTGCATCGCTTTTGCTAAATTCCTGGAAACCATACCAAGCCCTGTAAGTGAAATTGGGTAAACAGCTTTCTTTGAGGAGTTGTTGTTGTCGATGGTTGTGCTAGCTCGAAGTCACAAGTCATCGTGACCGAGGGTTTGAGCGTCCTGGCATTGTTCACACTGTTCCATTTATAAATAAGTTTAGATTATATATATATATAAAAAGTTCGTTTTATTTATCTAGATTTAAAATAACACTTGATTTTATTGTCACCAAGCAATAACAATGGTAATGCAAATTTCTTGATTAGAACATGGGCACCTACACGTGGTGCAATAGTTTACAAGCTTGTCGCTCTAGAATCATTACAAATGAGTAGTGAGTTAGACCCTCACAAAGTGCCCCCATACTTTCGGTCTTGTGCCTCTCTTGATTTGAACTTACTGTTAAAAAACAAGGATTATTAAGAAAGAATCCTGCTTTTGAAAATCATTAAATGCAAAAAAATTTTTTTAAAAATGTAAAAATGCAATACTGAAGCAAAAGAAATTAAAAGTAATCTATAAGCGACCTCTTCTCCCTGTTTGGTAATGATTGGTTCTACTGTTATGGTAACGCGTGGCATGTTCGCATTGAGTAGCGTTGATTAATGCCTCGTATTAAGATAATGAAATTATCACTAATGTGATATTTCATTATTTTCTGAGGTCAGATATCATGTGACTGATAAAAGTACAAAGTGCAATTGTGGTATATATATATATATATATATATACATATATATATATATATATATATATATATATATATATATATATAATTCTTGGTGAAGAGAACTCAAGGTTTTATTATTTTGAGTGCCCCGGCATTTATTTTATTATGAAGAGTGCTCAATATAATAAGTATTATAGAGCTTAAGATAAGCTGCACAACCAACATCAAACATTGCCTGATGATGAGAATCTATCTCGAAACATAGAAACTTCCGTGCCGCAATACACAATTAATTCTTAACTATATATATATGAAAAGGACATAAATACTGAAAACAGAAATAGGGCTTGTTCCAACGAGAGAAATTGGTATAGGCGAAAAAAGTGGGAGACGCCTGGAGCGTTTTGCTTAAAGTGTAGATTTATTATTATTATTATTATTATTATTGTTGTTGTTGTTGTTGTTTTTGCTGTTGTTGTTGTTGTTGTTGTTGTTAATATTACTTATCTTTTGTATAATGCATTTAGCATCCATAACGCGCTACAATCGCTCTTCTGTCACTCAGCGCCCATAACTTAGAGATAGAATAGTCAACTGGTATGATATCGGTTGGGTTTCAATCTTGGCTGGAAGCAATCGGATGTTTAACTTCACTGATGAACCGCGAAAAAGGACTGTCTGCGAAAGACTATATGTATTTTTACGTATAAAACTTCGAAAATTACGTATATAGAATGACATCTTAGCGAAATAAATTCGTTTCGTCAACGATCTTTTTTATGGTTTGAGGTGTAACGTGATGCCTATTGAGGTTGGGTGTCGTCGGTTTCTGGAACAGTTATTTCTTTCCTTTCAAAAGTAGGCATCACTGGCCGTGGTTTAAAAAGCGCTTCACGCCGCATTCGAACAAGGGTACAGAACGCGTCAAGCTGGATTTGGTCGAGATCAAAACAACAAGCAAACAAAATTCGCGCAACATCACGATCTAATATGCGCAAGTGAGATATTTGTGTGGTCATCTATAACGTTTGTGTGTGTGTGTGTGTGTGTGTGTGTGTGTGTGTGCATACTTGTTGAATTTTAATTTTTTATATTATATTTTATTTTTTATGTTTTATTTTTAAATTTATATTTTATATTTTATTAATTTTTATTAATTTTCTATTAGTTTTTTATGTTTTTAATTTAAATCTAGTTTTATATTTAAATTTAAATTGTATGTCAAGATTTCCCAAAAGATTTTTCTATAACCTTCATTCCATTTATTTAAACCAAAAACCGCTATGATTTATTTTTTCAACACGATTGTTAACAGTTTCTATGGAGATGCATTTTTCTTTTATTTTTTTTCATTTCTTTTCTTTTCTTAGCTTACTTCCCTGTCAACCACCCCCTCCCCCTTTTTACTTCCTCCTTTTTCTTTTTATTCTTCCCCTTACCATTTCTTTGAACCAGACAAGGCTAAATTTAAACTCGACTCAGTTAAGGAGTAGGGGTTTTCAAAAAATCTAAAAATAAAAATAGACATATGTTTCTGTCTACTTTCTTATTAATCCCAGCCCTTTAATTTTCCGAGATTAAATTGTTTTTTTAACTTCCGCTGGTAAAATATCTTTGTTCATTTTGTCATTTGGTTTTTTGTAATAAAAATTTGTTTGCTGATGATACGAGGAATTTCTCGTAGACATTTCTCGTAGAAATGGCCATACAACGGATTTGAACATCGGAATTTGTTTTATTTTATAATTGGCTCTGTAATTTGAATATAAATTGCATTGAGATCTCCACCTTGATCAGTTTCAATATTAATGTAATTATTATTAATTAGGATCGTGTTTTGGGGATTTATCTACCAGCTTTTCTTTTTGGATTAAAGTTATATATATATATATATATATATATATATATATATATATATATATATATATAACGTAGAACACTTGGTATATTATTCAGGTAAATTCCGATAGAGATGAACCCAAAAGGACTTAATGTTAAATTCATTTATTTAATTTAACAGAGTAATATATTTTAGGAAAAATTTTAGATATACTACAATTTCATGGGTAATGCATATTATTCCGCACAATGATGACCTTGCAAGGGCATCATTGTGCGGTGAAATATGTACTACCCATAAAATTGTAGTATATCGAAAAATTTTTATAAATTATATATATATATATTTTTTTTTTCTAAACATATGCTGTTAAATATAAGAGACAATGAATGTCTATTATATTTAATCATGAGCCGTTCTAAACGTCGTATTTTGGCTTTAATTTCAGTTGAAAATAAAGACAAAAATTCTCCAACATTTGGATAATTATTTATTGATTTGCTTCTAAGCTTTCGGCTCACATGAGCCATCTTCAGAGAGGTTGTTTAAACTGAAATATTATAAAATCCACCATCACCGACGATTTTATTTTGTGTTGACATAAAACTCCGCTTAAATCCGGACATAACATATTACATTGCATTTGACTACATGGTTCTGTTGTCATTTCGCGCTATCACGCGGTGTGACGTCATAAAACCGCATCGCAAATTTCAGAACTGCGTTTATTACTTTTTGGTAACTATTGCCGTTGCCAAGCGATGATACAAATGATACAGGAGGAGAGCTCAGTATAATTAAACTTTTTTTTTATTTCCATTTTGAAAGACGGACGTTGCTGAGGATACGTAAATTCTTTCTTAGGGATTTTATGTCGAAATGTTCATTCAACATTTTTGAATTTTGAAAATTTATTTTACACTATATACATATATATATATTATAAATTATATTTTAGAACATGTACATAACTTTTCTATATAAAATCGCTACAAAGGTACGTCCGTTTCCAGTACTTTACACATTGCATGACGTTGCATTGAGGCTTCAATGCTGAAAATGACGTACCTTCGTAGCGATTATATATAGAAAAATTATGTAGATGTTCTAAAATATAATTTATAATAAATATTCACAGCTCTATATATTATAGATCGAGCACTGTTTTAAATTAATGTTTTGGACGTTGTAAGAATTCTTCGTTCTATATTCACTCGGTTATATATATATTTATATATATATATATATTCCATTTGTAAACGAGTTATTACGCGACCTAGGTTTCTACCATGAGTGGTGTCTTCAGGCGATTTTCAATAACTGATTTTACCGTTTACAGTTTTTTTTCTTTTATTCACTTCAAGCAAGGTAGAAAGGCCACTGGTGCGCAGTGGGATTACAACGAGAAACTAAAAACGGTAAAGTGGATGTCGTAGAAAAGATAAGAGATGGATGAGAATCAAGTGGATGGCAGTTGACGTTGCATTTAAACGTTTGAAGATAGTAGCTATCAGGGAAGCAAGCAAATAGAAGCGAGCTACACAGACGGGAAGTGCGAGAAAAAGAAACTTTTAGATTAGAAGAGATGGTGATATTTCGCTATTTCGACGGTAAAACGCTGGGACCTTAATGACAATCTGGTATCACGAGTAAATTCATGTGGTCGGGTTACCAGGGAAAAGATCTCGTCAGAGCAGTTTTTATGAAATACATTGATGAGAAAGTGACTGAGGCTGAGATGCCAGGTCATGATCGATTATATTGCAGATGAATAGCAGGAGCAGTCGACAGTGTTCAATGCATGGACGAATGGTACATTAATAAATGTGAAAAATGGATTCTTATGTGAAAAAAATCTCTGGCCCGACACAGTGAACATTCTTAGCAGTCGATGCATGTATGGATTCAATGGATTCACAAAAATCTCTGGTCGTTCTAGAAAGTGAGAAAGGTTGGCAACGAGCCCCGAGTTACGCTTAAAGAATTTTAGGGAGGACTAGAATTAATTGGAGTAAACGTGAGTACGGATAAAATTAGTCGTTCATGTTGTCGATAAGACATCTTCTCAAAGACTCCAAAGGGGGAAAAAGACACTTCCTAAGCGAAAGAATTTCTTCGAGCCACAAGATTAGCAACTAGGTCTCACCCTTTTACTGTGAAACCAATAAATTTTAAACGCAAATTCTACTCCAACAGCTTCTTTTCTCGCACTTCCCGCCTGTGGAATTCTCTTCCGCATACTTGCTTTCCTGACAGTTACAACCTCCAAGAATTTAAATGTAAAGTCAATAGTCATCTCCTGTCTCACTAACTTGCATCCTCTCTCTCATGCTTTTCTACATCCACCCCACTCTTATCAGTACTCTCTTCCCTCTCTTACTCTCTTCTTGACACCCCCTGCAACCTCTCACTCTGCAATATCCATCCTATGTAACCCCCTGCACAACAGTGGCAGTAAAATGCCTTGCTTGGGGCGACACGATTATAAAAAAGAAACAAAAAAAGATTCATGCTAGACTGGATTTTTGAAACGAGCATTGTATCAAACCCACAGCATTTTGGGAAAATGCACTTTAGTCAGACGAAACATAAATTGAAGTTTTTGAGAGAAATGCTGCGGCAAATGTATGGTGCCTCTGCTATATATTTAGAAATTCTTGACAAAACCCAAATCTGCAATGTTATCGGTTCTGACCTGGCATCTCGTCTTCAGTCTCTTTCCCACCGCCGTAACCTAGCTTCTCTGTGTCGTTTCTATAAATACTTTCATGGTAAATATTCTGATGAACTTTTCTCTATGGTACCCAGAATTTGTGAATTTACGTTCAGTACTAGATTGGCGGTGAGGTCTCCTCATTTTACACTTAAAATGACGAGATGTAAGTTAACAGTTTCTTCTATTGCACTTCTTGCTTGTGAAATGACCTTCCGCTTTCTTGTTTCCTAGTCAACTTTGATTTTCAAAAATCTAATATCAATTGTTATCTTCTGTCTTCTTAATTTATTTTCTTTTTGTCCTGTCTCATTGATAGTTGTTTTTTCTCATATTCTCTAACAATCAGTAACCTCTTGTGCCTTAGTGGCTTTATTGCCTTGCTTAGAATGAAATAATAATAATAATAATAAGAAGAAGAATAACAACAACAACAACAACAAGTATGATGATATAGATGATAAAGTTAAAAAAATAGTGACCTGATACATTTTGACATATTCAAGGCGATTTTCATACCATTTTCCCTTGTTTGTTGAACCATAATACGGCTATTTATCAAGAAAATCTAAATATATAGCAGGAGCACCAAACCCGATGCTGCAGCAATACACAAAAACAAGGGCAAATGGTAGACTTATATATATATATATATATATATAGTTGGTTAGTATGTATTCTTTGGGGCCAAATCCCAAAATGAATCTCCACTCCGATTAGTCAAAAGAAACACACATGTAAATTTTATATCTTCCCACATACATACACAGCAAACCAAAGGTTCTTGTCATTTAAATGTAAATCATCTGCACAACTAACATCAACATTGCCTGATGATGAGTATCTATCTCGAAACATAGAAATTTCCGTGTCGTAATGTACAATTAATTCATATATATATATATATATATATATATATATATATATATATATTATAATCGTATAGCCCTAAGCAAGGCATTATACTGCCACTGTTGTGCATGGGGGGTTACATAGGAGGAAAGTTATGTAAAGGAGTGACAGAATACAGGGGTGTCAGGAAGCGGGTAGGAGAGGGATGAGAATACTGAAGAAATGAGATGAGAGCATGAGAGAGTGGAGGCAGGTTAGTGAGATAGAAGATAACTTTATATATATATATATATATATATATATATATATATATATATAAGATAAGGATATGTAAATTTTTATATATCAAGAACGGCCAAATCTTATGATGTCGATCTTTGTATTTCTTTGGTATTATATTTTCGTTCCTTTATTATTATAGTTATAATTATTATTATCTCATTTTTCATTATAATTCGATTTCTGCTATGGTCGCACTACCTACCAACTCTGCAGGAAGACCTAAGGCAGGTCGTGGTGTGTTGTTATGGCTCCATTTCATGTTTTTTCATATCTTTCTAACATCCATAGCGTTACAAAGACAAAGTTCTCCTTAGTGTGTGGGCTGCACTTAACAAGTCAATTTTTTATATATCTCTTAAGCTGGGGTTTCCAGGGATTCTTTCAATGTGTTGTTTGTTCCATTTTTTATCATTCCAAGTGCACCTACTATCACTGTTACGATACTTGTTTTAAATTTCCACATTTTTTCTATTTCAATTTCCAGGTCTTTATATTTTGACAGTTTTTCGAATTCCTTGGTTGCTAAGTTACGATCAGCTGGATAAGCCATATCAATTAATAGGCAAGTCTTTTCTTTCTGGTTTTTAACAATAATGTCCGACCTATTTGCTTCAATTTTTCTGTCTGTGTAGATGGTGTAATCTCATAGAATAGTGACATCTTCTATTTCTGTAACCAGTGCTGGGTTATGTTCGTATCAGTGTTTGTTTACATATTTTCCATAGTGTTTGCACATTGTCCAATGTAAATATTGCCCCACTCTATTGTTACGATTTTTATATTCATTTGGGGTAAGTACAGAACATCCTGAGATTAGATGGTCTATTGTTTTTTGGTATTTATCACAGAACCTGCATTTTAGATTCCCATTATTATGTATAATATTTACCTGAAAGTTCCTAGTGAAAAGACATTGGTCTTGCGCTGCAAGAATAAATCCTTCAGTCTCAGACTTTAATCCAGCTGCACGTAACCATCGATGAGTATTAACTTTATCAACATTGGATTTATTAGCACGTTCTGGATATTGGCCATGCAGAGGTTTCTCTTGCCAGCGTTGTTTCATCTGTTCAAGAGATTTATCCTTGGTTTTCTTTTTCATATTTATGGCGCGATAGTTGGTTCTTGGCTTCTGTTTTGCTTTTCTACAGAATCTACTAAATGTAAATCGTGTTTGTATTTACTGCCTTCTTTCATTATTGAATATTTTTTTCTGTTTTCATGTTGTTTGACTAATTGTATCATCCAGTTCTTTGTTGATTCTATGCATATTAATAAGCCAATAGTTGTTGTCTTGTATGACAATTCTAGCTGAATAGGACCTCTTCCACCTTCTTTACGGGATATGTATAGACGGTCTAGATCAGCCTTTGGATGATGCATCTTATGCTTAGAAAGAAGCTTTCTTGTTTTAGAATCCATTCGCCTGATGTCGTTTAGAGTCCAGTTTAAGATGTTTAAACTATATTGGACAACTGGGATTGCAAGGCTATTAATGGCCATAATTCTGTTCTGACAATTCAATTCAGTTTTTAATATCAGTCGTAACCTTCTATAGTACTCTTTACGCACTATTTCTTTCATTTTTTTATGGTGAATGTTTTCACTCTCACTCACACCTAGGTATTTATAAGCTTCTTCTGGCTTTAATTCTTTTATTGTTACAGCAGGGTCTAAGCTAATTCAGGATGTTTCTTGTAGTGATCCACGTAAAACTGTAGCTTTAGCACATTTATTATTATTATTATTATTATTATTATTATTATTTTTTAGTGGTATCATTTTTAGCAATGATTGGAATAAGGACGATGATATTGTGTGGCAGTCATAAATATGACTATTGCTAGGATGGAAGTTGTTGCAATCACCACGGCGATGATGATGAGTCTGAGGTGGAAATATTTCTGTCACTAAGTGCAGAACCAACCAGCTTCATCCTCAAAAGATGTTGGGTCAAGAGGTCACAGGGAAGTGAAATAAAAGAGGAAGGAAACAGTTATGAAACCAGGAAGCAGAAAAAAAAAAGAAAGTGCACTTGATTACTCTTTTGAAGAGAAGGTGACCTTGGGTTGGCAGGTGATGGGGAAAACGTTTCAAGACATTTTACTTCGTTTTCATTCATGAACTCCCCGCCCATACTCAAAACCGCAAAAAAAAAAAGAAAAAGAAAACATGCAAAAAAAAAAAAAGTAAGCATCTACTAAATATTATTTATTTTTTCGATGAGGACAATTTTGTTATGAGACAACATTACCGAAAAGAACCAACGAGACATTGGTTGATATCGATGGTTATAGCTAAGTTCAAATTCTGGTGAGGCTCACTTTGTTTACACTGATTCTCATGGAAAAAGGCATGAATTCAAGTCTGAAATTGATTTAATGAATTATTGTTTAGTTAGTATCACGTAAAACAGTGTAACCTATCGCATGTCAATAAGAAGGCAAGGTTATTGCTAAGTAACGCCTTGTCACAATAAATATCACGAGATATCGATTAAGGGATTTGATTGTTGGGTCTTTTCGGTGAAGCCAGCCCAAATAATCTAAAATTACTTATCGCAAATATTCATTTACCCAAGAAATTATAAATTTCAAATTAAAGTTTGTTTTTTTTTATTCAATATTGGCACTCTTTTGAAATTATGAATTTTAAATAAAAGATTCTTTAGCTTGCCTCGCAACATCTCCAACCCTCAGAATAAAAATTACCAAAATGTCAGGGAGTTTTCTGTTATGTCGCCAAGTATAAATGAATAACTCAACAACAGAATCAGAATATAAGTTGTATTCCGCGGAAAGACGGTTAGTATGTACAGAAGTGATTAGTAATATTTACAATAGAAAGATACAAGAGTCCAATCCGTTGTAACACGTGTGCATACCTGATTACTTCCGGTACGCCACCGGAAGTGGGACTAACTCTCCACTGACTCTCAAGTGACTCTCTACGACTCTGTACGAACCCGTACGACCCTCCATGTATAGAATCCACCATTGCTATATATAACAATGGGGACAGTCTATTATGTAGTCAAAATAGGGGCGGCGCCTTAACATTTTCTCATTCTAAGCATAAATCTCTTTTTTGTTACCATTTCCCTTGAAAGTTCCTCATTGCTCAATTTCTTCGTCCATTGTATTCTTAGCATCCTTTTTTAAAAGCGCTTCTCTGTTGTCTCGGCTTACGGCCTATCACGTTGAATACACCTGTTCTCGCTCGATCACCGATGGGTGACTGCTTGGGAATACCAGGTGCTGTAAGCGTTTTGTGACGAATGTGCGTTGTGGTGCAGTGTATATCGGCTCGGAAAGAGAAATCGGTGAGCCGAGTTCGAATTCCAGTTGAATACCCTGCATTCACTTAAGCACTGGTTTCCTTGGGAAAGGTATTAATCCGTCCCTTCTCTCCAGTTATGAGTTAAACAACAGGGTAGGACTTGAGGACCCTGCCCTTAAAAACAAATCCCAATGAATCTTGATACTCGAAAAGAAAAATGTATTACTAAACACAAAACTTGTATAAAAACAACAATAAATTGTTGAAATTAAAAAGGTATTACCAGCAATGAATAAATAAAGTTTAGTTGGCAATAAATGACCCGCCGAGTTTGATTTGCCATAGAAACAAAACAACCAACCAAAAATCTATTGTCTCAAATCTCCTAATTATTCTGTGAGGAAATTGTCCAATATTCACTGCCATATTAGCGGTTTGATATTGCACCGGAAGTTTCCCGTTTCTTAATACTTTGCTTAGCCTCTGAAAGGCGTATTTTGCCATTCCAAACTGCCTGTCACATTTTCCATTTTGAGCTGAAACAAATCCTGAATATTTAAATTTCTATCATTGCTTGGTATTATCTTCTTTTCAGGTTATTTAAAACTAAACAATAATTTAAGATTGGAGGTATTCTTTCAAAAATAACATTCAAGATACTTCAATAATGATTTAGTGATACAAGTCTTAAAAATTAACCCATATCTGGGGAGACAAGGTGGATTCATAGATTTCCTAAAGTTATTTGTGCGGAAGTGAAAATAACGAACCCAAATGGAATTGGAATTTAAATTGGAACTCAGCTCTCCGATTAACAATTCAGAGCTATTATCCGTGACACCACCTACACATCTAAGCTTACTCCACTTGGTATTTCAAAGGGGTCACCGATCTAGGTTGGTGTCTATAAAAACTTCACGAAAAATATTTTATTATTAATCGGAAATTCTTGAGAAAAGTTTAAGATTATTTCATGTTGTTAACGTTTCTCGACGCTCACATAATCTTAGCTTTAAGCAATTTTAAACACTAACAACCCTAACCCTGATAATAACAAAAAAAAAAATTAAAAAAGAACATCAACTTACTCTACCTAAAGCAGACACACTTTAATTATGAACAAAATGAAAAAGCCATTAATCATATAATTCGCCGGTACAAATCACTTAGCGATCCCAATCAGTTTTTTAATCATTTCACCCCTTACGATGAGATAAAGCCACCAAGACGCAAGAAGATACTAGAAGTGAAAGAGACTGAGTAAACTTTAGAAAGAAATGGAAACTTAACCCTGAACAGGAAATCAAGTACAAACACAGTTCTCCTGTTCAAAAGATCGGGGAGGAGTGTGAACCGAACGATAGGCACACCTATCTACAACTATTGAGGAAAGAAATTATAAAAACGGAAAATAAGATGATATAAACATCACATTTGCCAGCCTTTCTGGCTGCAATTTATTTTAATGATTTAATTCTTTATTAGCTAATTTTATATTCGAATAGAATTGGAATAGAATGGAATTAGAATTACAATGTAACAGAATAGAAGAAAGAAAAGAAGAAAATTATAATTAGAGTAGAAAGAATTAAAATAAGATAGAATAAGAATAGAATTAGAATTAGAATTTAATAAAATTGGTTTGGAATAGAACTGAATTAGAATTATTACAAATTAGAATAAGAATACGAAAAGAATTAGATTATAATAGAATTAAAATAGAATAGAATTGGGATTAGAATAGAATTAGAATAGAATAGAATTAGAACAGGATAGAATGGAATTGTTGTGTTGCTTCGTTTTGGTATAATTAGAAGATAACACAAACTTGAATTAATGATGCTTATTTTTGGTATAAAACTTTAGGTTTTTACATCAAGTTACAACCTTTAAATTTTTGTGTGGATACAGGAGCAGACTAGCTAAATTCTCTTCTCTGTGGGATGCTAGAAGTAAACGAGCCTATCCCTTCTGGACTCTAGTGGTCAACTGACTAGCGTTTTCTCCGACACAAAACTACTGTCGTTAACTCCTACTTCTTACTCCTACTCTTACTCCTACTCCTACCAAAAGAAACGGTTCCTTATTTTGCCGCCCAATTTTGAATTCTTGGCGTCAGTGTGTCTACCTTTTTCTATTTTTAGAACACTCGCCATTTTATAAATCATAACAGAATTAAAACACAATTGGGTAGAATTGTTCTATTTCGTATTTTTACTCAATTCACCTCAAAGAAGACGATAATGCCTCTGAGAAGAAAGGGGCTAATGGGACTGGAAGGGAATGAATAAAAACTTTAGAAGGAACCGGGAACCCAATTCTAAACAGGAAACAAAGGATAATCCTTTATTCCTGTTCAAAAGACCTTGAGGAGTGTCAACTGGACGATCTACACACAAAATAAACACCTTAGATTTATCTTTTATTATTACGGCTTTATCTCCCTTTAATTTAACTGTCCAAGTTGTTTGTTCATCACTGCTGTAACATGGTATTAAACTCACAACTCTGGGTCAACTCACTGGAACTAACGATTCTTGTTTTCAATTTCCACATTTTTCTATTTCAATGTCCAGGTCTTTATATTTTGACAGTTTTTCAAATTCCTTGATTGCTATGTTACAATCCGCTGGACAAGCCATATCAATTAATAGGCAAGTTTTTTCTTTCTGGTTTTTAACAATAATGTCCGGTCTATTTGCTTCAATTTTTCTGTCTGTGTAGATGGTGCAATCCCATACAATAGTGACATCTTCTATTTCTGTAACAGGCGCTGGGTGATGTTCGTACCAGTGTTTGTTCACATATTTTCCATAGCGTTTGCACATTGTCCAGGATAAACATTGCCCCACTCTATTGTGGCGATTTTGATATTCATTTGGGGTAAGTACAGAACAGCCTGAGATTAGATGGTTTATTGTTTCTTGGTATTTATCACAGAACCCGCAGTTTGAATCAACATTAAACTGTATTAAGCTCACAACTCTGGGTCAACTCATTGGAACTAACGAACATCCGTATCCACTGGCTATGTGATAAGTTACTTTAGATAAAATTTCTGTTTTATATAAGTAAAAAAACGCACTAACTAGGCTACAAAAATCTCCTAAGCCGACCAAGCATAGAAATGAATACAATCTGGCAACCAGTAATACAAAGTACTAGAGAAAATCATTAGCCCCAAAAGATTTCAATATGAGCTCTGGTAAAAAATACTAGAGAAAATCATTAACATAAAAAATTGCAATATGAACTCTGGTAAAAAATGGTACTTTAATAAAAAATACAAAGCGCTAGAGAAAATTATTAGCCCCAAAAGATTTCAATATGAGCTCTGGTAAAAAATACTAGAGAAAATCATTAACATAAAAAATTGCAATATGAACTCTGGTAAAAAATGGGTACTAAAACATTAGGTTTATAAGTTCCAGAAATTCATTTACTCTTGTCATCAAGGTCAGGTGCTGGGAATTTCGAAAGAAACCCTTTATTGTGATCACAGAGGTATATCATTTTCATTCCATGTGCCATGCCACTTCCGGATGTTATATAATTATCTCCCTTTAACTGAAATCCCCATGTTATCCGTTCAGCACTGTTGTAGCCATGGATTGAACTCACAACTATTTGGGTTAAATAACTGGATCTAACCAACGCTTTTATCAACTGAGCCACATGTTCCTGAAGTAAATAATGTGCAGTTGTATAACTGAAGATAAAAGCTGGTTATTTTGTCTTCAAAATGTATTGTTTGGTCATTTTACTATGCGTTATTAATTTCTTATAGAAAAATGTATTGCTGGTATCTATATATATAAAAGGCAAGATGTTTGTGTATGTTTGTCTGTCTCTCTGTATGTCCTTTATACAAATCCACAATTTTTATCCGATTCTCACCAAACCTTACACAAATATTTTTTAGGTTTCCGGTCAGATCAGGGGCTACTTATTTTTTCCGATTTTTCCCCTATATCGGAAATCGATACCCTGATATCCAATCAGGTCTGATCAACATCAGAATTTCAGCTCTTTCATCGTGATTCTTGCTGCAGAACTTGCTCTAACTTGGTAAAATTATAGTTTTTAGATCTTCTCAGACGATCCATTATCCCCGATATCGAAAATCGATACTCCCAATATTCTATCGAATCTGATCAAAAACGGATATTCAGCCATCAATATGGCTCATTGTCTCCAATTTTACTCCCGATTGGTACGATAAGTTTTCATGGAATTAGTTTATCCTTGGATGACATATTTAAACCCGATATTGCAAATCGATACCACGATATACTATCGGGTCTGATCAAAATCAGGTTTGCAGCCCTTTTATTTTGGTTTTTGCTTTGGGTTTTGCTCTAAGTAGGTATAATTGTAGTTCTTAGTCTCAACCATGATACCATTTACTCAGAGGACTTATTTAGCCTTCAAAATTCAGTTTACGACGAAAAAACTTATTTGATATTGATACCAAGAAATCAAAATTTGACTTACATCCATTCATTTTTCTCTCAGTGTACGGTTTCGCTTTAACTGGAAACAACTATTGCTTTTTAGTCTTTCGTGCCAACGTCCAAAGAGTCTGAGCTCCAGGACCATGGATTAATTTTAAAGCTTTCATGCTACTAGTTTTCACTATAAAATACAAATGTATTTTTATATTTTCGTAGGGTTTTGTTTGGTGTTCACTATTGGCGATGGAAAATATTGATTTGGAAATTCTTTCAAAGATCAAGTAATTGTCGGATTTTTATTAAAGTTTTCAGGATTTATTCAAAGATAAATTAAATTATTTTAGAAATAATTCTTTTAAGAACATCTTGGTAAAAATATTTTTTAACATCGGTTACTTCCCACTTATTTAATTTTATGAAATTTCGAAAAAATTTTAAAATTATATTAGGTATAAGCAGAACTCTTTGAAAAATTTAAATCATCATTTTTGTTTTGTATAACAGGATCTCCAGTTAACAAATATATATATTTTTTTTTTTAATCATATCACCCCGAGCAAGGCGGTAACGCCACTGATGTGCAGGGGGCTACGTAATAGGGAAAAGATTGGAAAAGAGAAATCCGGAAACCACATCCTAAACAGGGAACAAGGGATGAGCCTCTTAACCTGTTCAGTAGACGTGGGTGGATTGTGAACCGAGTGATAGATAGATCTATCTACTCCAATTGAAAAGAAAAACAAAAACAAAGTGAGAAGATTGGAAAAGAGAAAGCTGGAAGCCACATCCTAAACAGGGAACAAGGGATGAGCCTCTTAACCTGTTCAATAGACATGGGTGGAGTGTGAACCGGGTGATAGATAGATCTATCTACTCCAATTGAAAAAAAAAAAAGAAGAAACCAAAGTGAGAAGATTGAAAGAAAAAAGAAAAAAAAACATGGTAGTGAAAGTCCAGTCAAGAGATTTCTGCTAAAATTAAAAGAAAAGAATTAAAGAAAACCAATTAAACATCAAAAGTTTTTATTTTAAATTAGGCAGAAGGAAAAAAAATACTTACTTTAACAATATTTTGCTCTGAATCATAAACTAAATAATAATAATTATAATAAACTTTGACATTAATCAATTAGAATAATTTATAATTGTTTTTAAGATATATTATTGACACTATTCTCATCAGAAAAAATAAATTTCCGGTGAATAATTAATTTTTAGATCAATTTTTTCATTTTTTTATTTTAATTCGAATAATTTATAAAATGTTAAATTTATTAAAATTCTGTATAATTAAGAGTAATCTTTTACAGATATTTTCCCTGTAAAAAAAAGTTTTCAAACAAAAGTCTGTTGAGGTATCTTAAAACCTCATAAAAAAAACTTACCTCCGCATTTAAAATTTATTTCTGCAATATTAAAAATTTAACGTAATATTTGTTTCATATTAGATTAATTAAACTTTAATCAGGTAATCTTCCTTAAATAAATTTTCAGAAAAGTATATTTTATTTTGGAAATATTATTTTAAACAAATTGTAAAAATGCTATTTTAAAGAATTGTAAATATGACCAAACCTGACTAAAAATCAGTCATTTTTAGCGAGTTAAAGAAAACCTAATTCTAATCAATTTAAATTCGTTTTTAAATAAAGCAAAGTATTTTGCTTATTAGAAATATTAAATTTAATCTATTAGCTAAAATTAAAACTTCAGAAAAAATTTCTTCATATTTAAAAATTTATTTAATTGTTAGGTTTCGCTTTTCTTTCGCTTACATATATATGTAATGATCTCGACTGAAATTCGAATTGATTCCACAATCTGTGCTAGCAAACATAAACGCACACACATACACAGTATATACACACGTGTGTACGTACTGTGTGTGTATTGTGCATGTGTTTGTGTGCGTGTATTTGTTTGCGTGTGCTCGCGAACGCACATGTGTGTGTGTGTGTGTGTGTGTGTGTGTGTGTGTGTGTACAAGCAGAGATTAAGGAATCGAAGAGCCAAGTTCGAATTCCGATCGAGATCATTACATTCACGTACGTGCAAAAAACCTTACATATACTTTCTGAAAATTTATTTAAGGAAGATTAGCTGATTTAACTGCATATATATTGAATATGACCAATAAATGCTTTATATATATATATATATATATATATATATATATTGTCATCTGCAGACAGATCTGTTTCGCTGTATCACAGCTCATCAGTACGGTTAGACATCCGATTGCTTTTTAACCCAGAATTGAAACCCGACCGAATTGGCGTCAGTCGGCGATTCTACTTTTGGGCTATGGGCGTTCGGTAGAAGAATGTAGACTTTTAGCATGTATATTGTCATTATATATATACATATATATATAGTGTAGCGAGGCAGCAGATAATTTTCTGAACATATACTGTTAAATATAAAAGACAACGAATGTCTATTATGTTTAATCATGAGCCGTTCTAAACATCGTATTTTGGCTTTAATTTCAGTTGAAAATAAAGACAAAAATTGTCCAACATTTGAATATTTTTTTATTATGTTGGTTCTAAGCTTTCTGCTCTCTGAAGTTGGCTCATGTGATCCGAAAACTTAGAACCAGCATAATAAAAAATATCAAAAAGTTGGAGAATTTTTGTCTTTATTTTCACCTGAAATTCAAGCCAAAATACGACGCTTAGAACGGCTCATGATTAAACATAATAGACATTCATTGTCTGTTATATTTAACAGTATAATATATATATATATATATCGATACTCGTATTTAAGTAGATATTCTGTTTTTAATTTTTTTAAAAGTATCGTAAATAATCAGGCCAATAGATATAAATATATAATACTGTTTAAATTAAAAACAGAATATCTACTTAAATACAAGTATCGATAAAAAAAAAATAATGTTCAAACAATTCATTTCAAATTGTCGGTTGTTTATAACCAAGTTTTGTTCAAATTCGTTAATTTCCGTAATGTATATCTATATATATATTTATACACCCGCTACCTTATATATAAATCTAGGGTCGGGGTGTATAGATGCGAAAAAATTAAACTTGTGGTTGCGTTCTTTTGCCTTCAAATCTGTACCAAACCCACGAGCTTTTCTATTAATGATATCTCGTTTCTTCCCGGAAATATGTCATTGGTATGCGTAAGTAAATTGCACTTAAACGTTTAATCAGACTAGGATTGGGCAGGCCAAATCTAGAAAGCACATCTGAAATCATGGCAACCCCATCGAACACATGTTGATAAAACATCACTACCTTCGGGTGAACAATTAAAGGAACGTACGCATTTCCTGTGTCTAAAGCACTTTTATACGCCCATCAACCGTGATACATCAATGAGTCTAAAGTCTGAACATGAAAAAAGTGCATTGATTTTACAACAAATATTTCTCAACTTTATATATATATATATATATATATATATATATATATATATATATATGACTAATATATTATGCTCTCATTACGATTGAGCTCTCTGGAAAAGAAAATTTTTTAAAACAATTTCCACTTCTGCTATATGCGTGACTCTTCAGAAATGAATTGAGTTCTTTCGGTGACTGGCGTGTGTATACACTGCTTATATACAACACATTAAGATTTCCCTTCTCTGATTCCTTGCACCTATGGCTTAGGGAGTAGCAACTCCGACTGACACCAAATCGGTCGAGTTTCGATCCCGGCCAGAAGCAAATGGATGCGTCTAGCCACACTGATGAGCTGTGATGCAGCGAAACAGGCTTGTATGTGGATGACTAATATATATATATATATCTATATATATATATATATATATATATATATATACGGCGGAACCGTATTTGGGACGAGTCCATTCCGAGGTAAGGTGTGGTCCCTAATCTTTGTTGGGACATGTTGCTTTCTTCTCATGTCCAGACGCTGAGTGGTTCTCCCCATGTAGTCGGTTCCGCAACTACAATTATATTTGTAAATAATGGAATTGTATTGGTAGGTAGAGAGAACATCCTTGCGCCCTGAATATAAAATGGGCCGGATTTGAAATACTATACATGCCTCGGCCGAGAAAAAACAACATAGAACATCTGATGAAATCTATCCAGGGAAGTCTCAGATAAACGGCGCACTTTTTAACTGTAATGAGCTCATCCTTATATATATATATATATTAACGAAGATTAACGAAACTTGGTTATAAACAACCGACAATTTGTTTATATAAATTGTATTTTGGCTTTAATTTCAGATGAAAATAAAGACAAAAATTCTCCAACATTTGGATAATTTTTTATTAAGTTGGTTCTAAGCTTTTGGTTCACATGAGCCATCATCAGAGAGGTTACAGTGACGTTAACATAAAAACATCCACCATAATTTCAGTGTTGATTAGTTGTCATTCTTGTTTGGCTGTGTTTATTCGTCTTAGAAAGCTTAGAACCAACTTAATAAAAAAAACTATCCAAATGTTGGAGAATTTTTGTCTTTATTTTCACCTGAAATTAAAGCCAAAATACAATGTTTAGAACGGCTCATAATTAAACATAATAGACATTCATTGTCTCTTATATTTAACTGTATATGTTTAGAAAATTATCTGCTGCCTCGATACACTATATATATATATATATATATATATATATATATATATATATTCTTTTTTTTTCTAAACATATACTGTTAAATATAACAAACAATGAATGTCTATTATGTTTAATCATGAGCCGTTCTAAACATTGTTTTTTGGCTTTAATTTCAGGTGAAAATAAAGATAAAAATCATCCAACATTTAAATAATTTTTATTTTTTGTTATGCTGATTCTAAGCTTTCGGCTCACATGAACCATCATCAAAGAGGTTACAGGGACGTTAACATAAAAACATCCACCATCAAAGACGATGTTATCTTGTGTTGACATAAAACTTTGCTAAGAAACGATAACAGTTAACAAATAGCAAACGCAGTTCGTAAATTTGTAATACGGTTTTATGACATCACGCCGCGTGTGAGCTCAAAATGTTAACAGAAACATATATTTAAATGCAATGTAATGTGTTTTGACAAGATTTAAACGAGATTTTATTTAAGTGTGGGTTGTTTTAATTTAATGCATATGGCCTCCAATATCTGAAGGTTCTTTTTACTGTGTGTATAGGGGTTAACTATTTGCCCATAACTGGGACCCTAACAGGTGCTACCACTCCGGGTCTGGGTGGACATGGGAACAACAGCAATTAAGAGGTGGTTCCATGCTCTTCACAACCTCCCAATCAGAGGCCATGCTGCCGGATGCAGTTTACCGTCATGCCTAGCACCAGGTTTTCTGTAGAGGATTTAGTTGTGTGGTTGTCTGACGTCATAGAACCGCATTACAAATTTCCGAACTGCATTTGCTATTTGGTAACTATAATCATTGCTTAGCAAAGTTTTATGTCAAGACAAGATAAAATCGTCTTTGATGATGGATGTTTTTATGTTAACGTCCCTGTAACCTCTCTAAAGATGGCTCATGTAAGCCGAAAGCTAAGAACGGACTTAATAAAAAATTATCCAGATGTTGGAGAATTTTTGTCTTTTTTTCACCTGAAATTAAAGCCAAAATACTATGTTTAGAACTGCTCATGATTAAACATAACATAGATTTATTGCTTCTTATATTTAACATTATATGTTTAGAAAATTATCTGCCGCCTCAACATATATATATATATATATATATATATATATATATATATATATATACACCTTTAAGAAAAGGTGCTTTTTTTTTCAACTGAGTTTAAATCCGTCTTGATTTTCCTGAAGCATATTTTCTTACTTTTTTCTTGTATTTTATTTTATTCTCAAACATTATTACAAAAAATTTGTAGCCTACTTTTCTGTTCATCACAAACATCATTGCATCTATTTGTGAGTTCTGAATCAAATTCCAATTTCCCAGTTGAAAATTAGGTGGCCAAATTTTATTTATTTATGATTATTTGAATTATTTATCATTCAGAAAGAAAACCAAAAAGTGATGATTAGGTACAAATATGTGAAGCCCAATATAGCCATCATAATACCGAATCTGATAAAAGTATATCAGGCACATGCCTCACAGCCAAATGCGTAAAATATGGTGACCAATTGAGTGAACTGTTCCATTCAGACGGCTTGTGATTGAGGATATTTTACAAGTATTTATACTTTTTTGATGTCTTTTCATTGAACATCTATCTTTTCTTGAAATTCCTTGCTTTTTCTCTGAAATTGAATGTTTTTACATTTTCTCTTTTGAATTTCTTGTTCAAATAATTCTTAAAATAAAAAAAACTGTTTTTTTTGTCTCTAAACAGTTGCATCATGAGACAGAAGAGATCAAACGTCGGAGCAACATTCTACAATGTGATATAACGGCTGACACAAAATTATTAAAAGCCCTCGATGACATAGCAGATTTGAACAAAGAAATTTTGGAACTGAAGACTGAACGCAATAAAGAAGTAAGAAAACATTTGATCCGTAGCTAAAGAGCATAAATATCTCAGGGTATTATGATGGCCTGGAGGTAGGTTGTTGGTTGGTTGTTTTGTTTTTATGGCATATCAACCTCGGCGGGTCATTTATTGCCAACTAAATTTTATTTATTTATTGCTGGTAATACCTTTTTCTTTTCAACAATTTATTGTTGTTTTTGTATAAGTTTTGTGTCTAGTAATACTTTTTTCTTTTCGAGTATCAAGATTCATTGGGATTTGTTTTTAAAGGAAAGGTCCCCAAGTCCTACCCTGTTATTTAACCCATAACTGGAGGGAAAGGATGGATTAATACCTTTCCCAAGGCTACCAGTGCTTAAGTGAATGCAGGGTATTCAACTGGAATTCGAACTCAGCTCACCAATTTCTCTTTCAGAGCCGATATCCACTGCACCATAACGCACACCCGTCACTAAACGCTTACAGCACCTGGTATTCCGAAGCGGTCACCAATCTCAGTACTGAGCAGGCTCAACGTTGCTTAACTTCAGTGATCGAGCGAGAACCGGTGTATTCAACGTGATATGGCCGTAAGCCTTGGCCGTAAGTGTCATTGCTATTCACTTTCCAATTACAGATAATTGGAAGGATTAAGTGTATCATTGGATGATTGTGAAGGAGAAAATTGATCCTTCATACCCACAAAATAGGTACCTGAAAAGGACGGTTATTCCCTTGAGGCTGCTATTACTGTATACACTTTTGACTTCCTCGGCAGCTTTTCTTGTTTTAAGATGGAATGATTAAAATTTTAATGAAACTCAAATATATGAAAGTGGATTTATACCGTTTCTTTATTTGCCTATATTTCTGAGATGAGGTATTGTACTTATTTACACTATGCTGTTTGCCTCTGCTGTAGCCAGGTATTGAGCTCACAGCTCTTTGGGTCAAATCACTGGACCCAACCAGTGCATTTATCCACTAAGCCATGTGTTCTCAATACCTGGCTACAGAAGAGGTGAATAAAAACTTAGAGAGTTGAATCAAAAGGAAATAAATGATACTGAGATATCTGGAAGAGGTTTGGCTCGTGGAACTAGAACAATCTAGCCCTGTGAATGAAATAAAAGGTTCAGTTTGAAATTCCAATTACCTGAAGAAGTGTGAAGCGTACAATGGCTAAAATGTTTTGAATATGGATCAAAGATGAGGACAACAGTCTGAACAGTGTAAATAGTGTAAATAATTACAATACCTCATTTCAGAAATATAGACAGATGTTGAAGGTGAATATGGCAACAAAGATGAGGACAACAGTCTGAACAGTGTAAATAGTGTAAATAATTACAATACCTCATTTCAGAAATATAGACAGATATTGAAGGTGAATACGGCAACAAAGATGAGGACAGCAGTCTGAACAGTGTAAATAGTGTAAATAATTACAATACCTCATTTCAGAAATATAGACAGATACTGAAGGTGAATATGGCAACAAAGATGAGGACAGCAGTCTGAACAGTGTAAATAGTGTAAATAATTACAATACCTCATCTCAGAAATATAGACAGAAAAATATATGTATATCTAGTGTATCGAAGCAGCAAATAATTTTCTAAACATATACTGTTAAATATAAGACACTGAATGTCTATTATGTTTAATCATGAGCCGTTCTAAACATCGTAACATCGTAATTCTCCAACATTTAGATATTTTTTTTTATTTAGTTGGTTCAAAGCTTTCTAAGACAAACACAGCCAAAGAGGAATTACAACTAATCAAAACTGAAATTATGGTGGCTGTTTTTATGTTAAGGTCCATGTAACCTCTCTCAGTCCGGTTCATGTGAGCCGAAAGATTAGAACCAACTTAAGAAAGAATTATCCAGATGTTCGAGAATGTTTGTCTTTATTTTCACCTAAAATTAAAGCCAAAATACGATTTTTAGAACGGCTCATGATTAAACATAGCAGACATTCATTGTCTCTTATATTTAACAGTATATGCTTAGAATATATATATATATATATATATATAGAGAGAGAGAGAGAGAGAGAAAGAGAGATAGATAGATAGATAGATAGATAGATAGATAGATAGATAGATAGATAGATAGATAGAAATGGGTTACTTGAAATAAAATTTTGAAGAGCTTGAGTAATTATTTTCTTTCTACAAAAATTTATTGCTGGTAATTATTTTATCTATAATTTTAATTTTTTTTCGCCATTTCGTGGGTTCACTATTTACCTATAGTAAGGACCCTTAACAGGTGCTACTACTCCGGGTCAGGGTGGACTGGGAACAACAGAAAGTATGAGCTTTCCGATCAGAAGCTGAATGTAGTTTACCGTTATACTCAGAATTATATATATATATATATATATATATATATATATATAGAGAGAGAGAGAGAGAGAGAGTGGAAAAACAACTAACGAGCCAGACAGACCTACCTAAGTTTCACCTAAAGGGGGCCAAATTTCCCTGACAATACGTTGAGGTGAAACTTAGGTAGGTCTGTCTGGCTCATTATGTATTCTTTACTTATTCCGCTCTACCTAAGTATTGAGCGCTCTTTGTTAGTTGATTACTCGTATCGGAATTTTTTCTTTGGGCTTCGTGCTGACTCGGTCCGAACCCTTTTGACTGGTGTTCATGTGCTTAGTTATTTCTTTTTTAAAACCGTTTTTCCCCTTCTTCGTAGATTCGTGGAAGGTCTTTCGACACGAGTATAGTTATATCTCATATATATATATATATATATATATATATATATATTGTGTATTTAATCAGCAATCCCTCACTTATGCAAATTCCGTTAAAATGACAGGGTGTTATGGTGAAGGCTTTTATATAATTTTTCATGTGATCTCATAATTTTTTCTTTTCAGTAAATAAAATTTATAAAAATTTTAACAATTTTTATAAATTTTGTTTACTGAAGAGAAAAGTCCAACATTAAATAAACTATAAACACGGCCACAATGTTTTGGGTGTGCTTGGAAATAAACGATTCCTACAACTCTAGATACATACATAAAAGAGTACATATATATATATATATATATACATATATATATATATATATATATATATATATATATATATATAATATATATATATATATATATATATATATATATATATATATATATATATATATATATATATATATATATATATATATATATATATATATATATATATAAAGTTAAAAGTAAAATTAAATTCAGCCTTGATAATGGCCAAAAGTACAACCGAAAAGAAAAAATGATATAAGATCATATGAAAAATTATATAAATAACACCATAGCACCTTGTCTCTCATTTAACGAAACATATATATATATATATATATGCTATAGACATGGAAAAACAAGAGAGATTTCCTCTGTTGATGAAACAGAATTGATTTTCATGCCTCTTTAAAATCCGGAAGTCTGTTGAGTGAAACCAGCTGGAAGTTGGCACAAAGTTTTAAACCGGATGAAAACGTAGATTTTAAAACGGAACTCATTTCTATGAAGTCAAAGCATGTGAACCATTTTTTCTAATGTGTGCTGACAGGTAAAATAATAAGAGAAAATAAAAATCCCTTAGGAAGCGGCTTTATATATATATATATATATATATATATCCCCAAAATTAATAAGATGTTTAAATATTGTTTTCATGTTAATTATATAATGCTTACAAATTCCTATATCAGTACATGTATATATGTACGTAGTATGCATCGGTTTATATATTGTATATATACGTAAGTTTATATATATATTCAGATACATACATACATACATACATACATATACATGCATACATATTATATACATATCTATCTAAACTTATTTATAAATGGAACTGTGTGTGTGTGTGTGTGTGTCCGTTACCTATAGACTCCGAAACGGCTGAACCAATTTTCTTGAAAATTTACACAGTTGTACTTTAAGCGTTGCGAGTGTTCTTAGCTAGGTTTTGTGTCGAGGTACCCCCGATAAATATCGAAAATCGATAATCAAAAAAATCGGGTTATAGAAGGAGTGGTCCGATTTTAATCAAATTTGATACACTCATAGGCAAAGACATAAGAAATGATATTCAGAAGTTTCAAGTTGCAGTTTTTACGATAGGGCAGAAGATCGATAATATATATATATATATATATATATATATATATATATATATATATATATATATGTAAAGGCAAGATGTTTGTGTGTATGTGTCTGTTTATCTGTCTGTAATTTCAAATCCACAATTTTTATCCGATTCTCACCAAACTTCACACAAATATTCTTTAGGCTTCTGGTCAGGTCGTGGGTGACTTTTTTCCCCAATTTCTCCCTGGTTTCGCTTTAACGGGAAACAACTATTCGTTTTAGTCTTTCATGCCAACGTCCAAAGAGTCTGAACTCCAGGACCATACCATGGATTACTTTTAAAGCTTTCATTACACCCAAGCAACGCCGAGCTAATACTGCTAGTATATTATATTTCTATATTTCATTCATAGTATATATACAATATGTGCAATATATAAACACACACACACGCATATATATATATATATATATATATATATATATATATATAAGTACTCCAAAAGATTCAGTAAAATGAGCACGCAAGAGGATAAAAGCTGCAATCGTAAAAAAAATAATTTTTTTATCATCAAAATCATTGTGATATTAAAATGAAGGACCAAATGATTATTTTATGCAAAAATTATTTTTTTCTTCATTAAATGCTTGTAGAATCTTCAACATTTTGATTAAAAATCTTGTTTTACTTGTGTCAATCCGGGGGTCATAAATTTGTACGGAAAATTTGAACGTCTTTTTGCGGTTAAAAACCCATTGAATGAGAAATTCTTGCAAAAATCAGATAATTCTCATATTTTAATTAATATTTCAGGAGACATTCTGGAATTAATACAGTTAATTTTGAAACTTCTCTTTTTTATAGAATCTTCGTAAAATATTTTTTTTACATCTGTAAATCCACGCTTATTTAATTTTATAAAATTACGATAAATCCTTTATTGTGGGGCTTAATGTTCATATTAGTTACAAGCACTTAGAGAATTTAAAATGTCAGTTTGCTTTGGTTAAACAGGACCCCTAATTCTAGAAATAATTCGCAAACAGAAATTCTGATATTTGGTCATTTTCTCAGAGTTTGCGTTGCGCGCTAAGCTGAAAACATTTTGGTTCCCCATTATGCAGTTTTTAATAATCGTTTTATCCCAAGCAGGCAGTATTACCACTGGTGTGCAGGGGGATACAATTAGAGGAGGAGGAAGACAGAAAAGAAAACAGTACAGGTGATGTTGTAGGAAGGGTAAGAGAAAGTTGGGAATCAAGAAGACAGTAGATGGCAATTGACGTTGCATTTAAACTTTTGGTACGAGAAAAGAAACTACTGGAATAGAATTGGCGATTACATTTGCCTGTTTTGATGGTAAATGGGTGGGACCTAATTGTCAATCTAGTTGCCCAGGTGAATTGATGAGGGCAGGGCACAAGGGAATAAAGCTCATCAAAGCAGAAGCCGTAAAAATACTTATAGAAAAGACAGAAGGAAGCCACATTTTGTCAGTGAGAAATTGGCTGAAGGCGAGCAGTCAAAATTGGGACCAATTTACATTGCAGATCCTCCTTTGGTTTTTGTCAAGAACCCCAAGATGAACTGCAGAGGCACCTGACCAGATATGGTAACAGTTTTCAATGCCTGTAAAAATGGTAGATTTATAAATGTGCCAGATGGATTCTGTCACGACAAATTTCCTGGCTCGGCATAGCAACCAAACGTTCTTAGTAGCTGTTGATTTAATGTATTCATTCCATTTGAGATCGGCTGAGAGATTGAGGCCGAGGAGGTGCAGTCTTTGCTTTCAGGGAGACTAGTGTGATCCATAATAAGTGAAGGTAAGAAAGCTTCCTTATGGTGGTTAAAGGAGAGTAACTTTGTTTCAGAAACATTAAAATTTACGAGTAATTTCTTACCCTAATCCATCACAGATTGGGGGTCCTTTCCAAGAGCAGAGGCTAGATCTACTTTGTCAGAAAAGACAGAAGGAAGCCACATTCCGTTGGTGAAAAAGAGTCTGAAGGTGAACTGCCAAATCGGGACCAATAACATTGCAGATCCTCCTCTGCATTTTGTCAAGATCCCGAGACGAACAGTAGAAGCCCCTGATCAGATATGGCAAAAGTATTCAGTGCACAGACGAAGGGTAGATTTATATATGTGCAAAATGATTTTTGACGATAAAAAACTTTCTGGATCAGCACAACGACCCAATCTTCTGAGCAGTGGATGTGGCTATTGATTCAATGTATTCATTCCATTTGAGATCGGCTAAGAGATTGAGGCCGAGGAGGTGCATTATGTTGCTTTTGGAAAGCCTAATGGGATCCATATTAATGGAAGGTAGGACAGGTTTCCTATGGTGGTTAAAGGCTTCGTTTTGAAAGCATTAGAATTCACGAGTCAATTTCATCCCAATCCATCGCAGATTGGAGGTCCTTCGCAAGGGCAAAAGCGAGATCTGCTTTGTCTGCCCTGGCAGATTTCATATTGAGACGGAAGTAGATGTGGTGACATCTGCATTTCACGAACCCATACCAAAGTTATTAAAAGTGTTTTGATACACACACACACACACACACACACACACACACACACACATATATATATATATATATATATATATATATATATAAATGTTTGGAGGTACAAAACTTATACACAACTTTAAAAATAATGAATGTATTTATTTATAGTCTCTAGAGCACTTTCGACCAGCATCTCATCAGGAGAAAATCGTTGGAATCACAAATCAAACGAAAAACACCAACGAAAATGAAGAGCAAAAATAGGAGGAACGTTAAAATAAATATACATATAAATATGTATTTATAACGAGGGGAGGAGAAATGACGTGCAAATAGTTATATATATATATTAAGAAAAAAGTGCGAGAAGCCGTGAATGTTTTGTTTAAAGCGTAGATTTATTATTATTATTATTATTATTATGTCATTTTTTCATCATATTTCGATTTCTGCTTTGGTCTCACTACCAACCAAGTCTGCGGGGAGACCTAAGGCAGGTAGTGGCGTGTTGTTATGGCTCCATTTCATGTTTTTCTATCTTCCCTATCATCCCCAGCATTACATAGATAAAGTTTTCCTTAGTGTGTGGGCTGTACTTAATAAGACAATTTTTTGTATATCTCTTAAGCTGGGGTTTCCAGAGATTCTTTCAATGTGTTGTTTTGTTCCATTTTTTATCATTCTAAGTGCACCTACTATCACTGGCACAACTCTTGTTTTCAATTTCCACATTTTTTCTATTTCAATTTCCAGGTCTTTATATTTTGACAGTTTTTCAAATTCCTTGATTGCTATGTTACAATCCGCTGGACAAGCCATATCAATTAATAGACAAGTTTTCTCCTTCTGGTTTTTAACAATAATGTCTGGCCTGTTTGCTTCAATTTTTCTGTCTGTGTAGATGGTGTAATCCCATAGAATGGTTACATCTTCTATTTCTTTAACCGGTGCTGAGTGATGTTCATACCAGTGTTTGTTTACAGCTTTTCCATAATGTTTGCACATTGCCCAATATAAATATTGCCCAACTCTATCGTGGCGATTTTTATATTCATTTGGGGAAAGCACAGAACAGCCTGAGATTAGGTGGTCTATTGTTTCTTGGTGTTTATCACAAAACCTGCATTTTAGATCCATATTATTATGTATAACATTTGGCTGGAAGTTTCTAGTGAAAAGACTTTGGTCTTGTGCTGCAAGAATAAAGCCTTCAGTTTCAGACTTTAATCCAGATGCACGTAACCATCGATGAGTATTAACTTTGTCAACATTGGATTTATTGGCACGTTCTGGATATTGGCCATGCAGAGGTTTGTCTTGCCAGCGCTGTTTCATCTGTTCAAGAGCTTTATCTTTGGCTTTCATTTTCATATTTTTTGCCGCAATAGTTGGTTCTTGGCTTCTGTTTTGCTTTTCTACAGAATCTACTAACTGTAAATCTTGTTTGTATTTACTGCCTTCTTTTATTATTGAATATTTTTTCTTTCTTTCTTCATGTTGCCTTACTAATTGTATCATCCAATCCTTTGTTGTTTCTATGTATGTTAGTAAGCCAATAGTTGTTGTCTTGTATGACAATTCCAGCTGAATAAGACCTCTTCCACCTTCTTTACGGGGTATGTATAGACGGTCTACATCAGCCTTTGGATGATGCATCTTATGCTTAGAAAGAAGCTTTCTTGTTTTAGCATCCATTCGCCTGATGTCGTTTAGAGTCCAGTTTAAGATGTTAAAGCTATATTGGACAACTGGGATTGCAAGGCTATTAATGGCCATAACTCTGTTCTGTGAATTTAATTCAGTTTTTCATATCATTCGTAGCCTTCTATAGTACTCTTTACGCACTATTTCTTTCATTTTTTTATGGTGAATGTTTTCGCTCTCATTTACACCTAGGTATTTATAAGCTTCTTCTGGTTTCAATTCTTTTATTGTTACAGCAGGGTCTAAGCTAATTGAGGATGTTTCTTGTATTGATCCACGTAAAACTGTAGCTTTAGCACATTTATTCAAATTAAATTTCATTCCAATGTCTTCGCTGAAGCATTTTACAGTTTGCAGAAGACCTTTCAGCTCATTATCATTCTTAGCATATAACTTTAAGTCATCCATGTAAAATAGATGGCTTATTTTCTTTTGGCCTATTTTATAACCACATTCTGTCTTATTAAGTTGACTGGTTAGTGCTATTAATGATATGCAGAATAGTAAGGGAGATAAAGAATCACCTTGAAATAAACCTCTTTTGATGTTTATTTCATCAGACTTATAGGTTCCATTTATATGATTGAGGTAAAGGGTTGTTTTCCATATAGACTTGCACTGTTTGATGAAATTGATGATGACGGGCGATATCTTGTATATATTTAAAGTCTTTAAAATCCAGGAATGTGGCACACTATCGAATGCCTTTCGATAATCTATCCAGGCAGTACTAAGATTTTTCTTTGTACTGTAGCAGTTTTCCAGGATCATTTTGTTAATTAGCAATTGGTCTTTACAACCATAACAGCTACGTTTGCACCCTTTTTGTTCAAGCGGTATCATGTCATTTCTTTCTAAGAATAAATATGTCTGTTTTGTTAAAATAGATGTTAATAGTTTATATGTTGTCGGAAGACATGTAATTGGTCTGTAGTTTTTCGGGTTGTTTGTGTCATCATTCTTGGGTAGAAGAAATGTAATTCCTTTGGTAATCCATGCAGGAATTTTAGTGGGATCGTCAACCATTTCTTGAAGTTCTTTGGCTAGTTTTTTATGTGCTGTATTTAAATAATATAGCCAAAAGTTAGGAATTTTATCTATACCTGGGAATTTCCAATTGTGTGCTTTTTTTAGTGCAAATTTAACATCATCTTCTGTAATTCCAGACCATGTCTGTTCTGGTTTATTTTTCATTCGTTCTATCTCTTGCGCAATCCAATGTACTTCCTTGCTATGTTCTTTAGGGCAAGCCCATATCTTTTCCCAGAGCTGTGTGACTTCTTCCATTCGGGGGGGGGCTGTCACTTCAATTCTTTTTTTACCTATTTCCCTGTAAAATCTCTTTGTATCAGTCTGAAAAATCTTGTTTTGTCTGTAAAATCTTGCTCTTTTCTCATAGCGTCTTATTCTTTGAGCCTTCAGTTGGATTTTTTGCTTTATTTTTTCTTTATTTGATAAGACTTCATTTTCATTCCTAATGTTATATTTTCTTTCGGCTCTTCTGCTTTTCCTAGTTCTTACATTTATTCCTCTACTCAGTTCATCCAGTACTGATAGTTCACTTCTAAGTTGTTCGATTTCTTTTTCTATTTTTCTTTTCCAAGGTGGATCTTCATGTCTGCGAGACTGCCTTGTTTTTATTTTGATATTCAATTTTTTTTGTTGCTGCTATTGCTGATACATATATTACTTCGTTGAGATTTGTATGAGTGTCTTCATCCAGTATTAATTTCAGTGCTGCATTGTAGAGTTTAATAGTTCGGAGGTTATGTTTTGTTGGTTGTAATTTTGGGAGCTGTTCTCGTTCCTCCATTGTAATATTTTGTATTTGACTTAGATGGTTCTTTATTTCTACCTTGGCTTCCTGTATATTGTTCTTATTTTTCCGTCAAATAATTATCTGCGATGTGTTCTGAACTCGTTTTATTTTCGTCTTTTAACTGACTCAGATCACACATTTCCAGCAGTTCTAAACTTACAGCATTATCTTCGCAGTGATTTGCGTGTTTCACGGTTTCTACATTATGACCTGTGGCTTGTTTGATGTTATTACTTTTTATTTCTGATTCTGATTTCGGTTCCTTTTCATATTTTGTTGATTCGTCTCTTCTTGTTACAATTCTTTTAATTTCATTAATTTCAGCCTCTGTCAGTCGGTTATTACGAATAATGTACCTACGTACATTAGCTAATTTATTTTCGTCAATATACTTTCTATTTGCTTGACCAACTTTTTCACGCCAAATGTCATATGTTTGGCGAGTCATGTTTTTTTTTAGGTTTGAGTAACGTTTCATGAAATGCAGTCATAACGACTTCGTACTCCTCACGAGACCATTTTATTTTTTCTTTCTTTAAATATACGGTTGTAGATTTAGCTGGAGAATTTTCAGGACCATCATTAGCATTATCCTGGTTGTGGGGACCTGAAGATTCATTCTTTGTGTAGGAGTTTGTTCCTATGGCAGATTTTTCGACCTCAGGTAGGTTCCCTCCTGAAGGACGGGCTCCCTGTTTATCCACTGGAAGAGCCATACTGGACTTTTTATTTCTATTTGTATTTTTTATGTTTTTCCCACGAGTGACGCACGGGTCCACAAGTCCACCCAAAGTTGCCCGGCACGTTGGGTAACGGTCTTTTACAAACAGAGTCCCGAAGCCTGTAGGGGATCGTTTGTGACCTCATAACGCAGTAGCCATTCACTCCTCGGCACGATTAACACCTTGAGTTGCGGGTTGTTGTTCGGAGTTTTCCTTCTCCTAAATGGGCTGCCAAGCAACATCTGACATAGACGCGATTGGAATTCAAGGAGAAAGACGCTGGTTAAAAAAAAAAAAAACTTTTGGCGTAGCAACGGCTCAACGAAACAAAACATCAATACTAGAGTATTTTGTTAAAAAAAAAAAAAAAATTCGATAATATCTAAAGAAAAAAATCCTGTTTATATTTAAACAGAATTTCATATTGAGAAAAAGAAAAATTCAAATAGAGAGACGCTGGTTGAAAAAAACAAACATACTTGGACGTAACGGTCGTTCAACGGAAAGAAAAAAAAATTGTTGCTACCATCAATAGTCCTTGCAAAAAAAAAAAATGTAATAATTTGTTCGTCCACTTTATCATTTATTTTTTCAATAAAGTCGTTGGTCAAAAATAGTTATCAGAATAAGATAAATTAAATAAGTAAATTAAATCAATAAATAAATAAAAATAAATATATCAATAAATACGTAGACTTTCTATAAAATAATACCGTAGAAATTGTTTTTCATCGGATTTAATTTATTTTCTTGTTTTGTTTTGTTTTTAAGAAAATTATAATAGTTAAAAAAAAATTTTACGAAATATCGACAGCTAAAGGAAATATAATACGGATGATTTTATTTAGGTTCATTTAAAGAACAAACAGATAAATTAAAATAAAACAGAATTTCATAAAAAAAAAATTTTCGATAATATCTAAAGAAAAAAAGTCCTGTTTATATTAAAACAAAATTTCATATTGAGAAAAAGAAAAATTCAAAGAGAGAGACGCTGGTTGAAAAAAACAAACAAACTTGGACGTAACGGTCGTTCAACGGAAAAAAAAACATCTCTGCACTTAGAGAGTATTGTTAAAATAAAAAAAAATAAAAAAAATTTTGCTACCATCAATAGTCCTTGCAATAAAAATAATTAAGATAAAAAAAAAAAAAATTCAAAATTTTTTAATAGGAAAGAAAAAGTGGACATACCTTTGAGTTTACTACCGTAAAATTTAAAAATAATAATTTGTTCACCCACTGTATTCTGTGTTATTCTTTCATTAAATCCAACGAGAATAAGATTATCGAAAAATAAATAAATATATAAAATGAACGAACAAATATAAATAAATTATTACATATTCTTTCTAAGAAAGAATATCGTAGATCGAACAGTTTTTTAGTGTTTTTCGTCGTATTTTTTTTCGTTGTCTTGCTTTAGAAAACTAGTTAATAAATCTATTTAAGGATCATTTAAAGAAGAAACATGCAATTTTAAATTATATACGAAGAAAAAATTAATATTTATGTTTAAAATAGTGAAATTAAAAATTAATGTTTACGTAAAAAAAAAAAAATTAAAACGTTACGTTTTCAGGAGCCTCAGAAAAGCACGTCATTCTCGTTGTAATTCCAATCGCGCTATTATTATTATTATTATTATTATTATTATTATTTGCTTTTTTGTATAATATATTAAGCGTCCATAATGGTATTTGTACCGCTACACGTGTTTCGAGTCGAAAGTTATCTCTTTTCAGGGGAATAAACTTGTGACTTTACATATCGAGATCTGTTTGTCTTTCTGATATCCTAAAATACTGTGTGTATTTAGATAAGTGGTCGGCGAGCAGATCAGAAAGTTCATATGCGTGCAAGTTAGTTGGTTTTGGGGAATTTTTTTCACATTCGCTCGTTAAATTTTATCCGTTTTGGGAATCATTCACCTTTCGTTTCCCACTGACTCGATTTAAATCACATTTATTGGTCATGGGGCATTAATAAATGTCTAACGAAATCCCTGATATATATGTGTTCGATTTCATCCGTGAAGAATCCTAAAGATGAAAAAATATATATCGGAAATACCATGAACGTATTTAAAAAGCGATTTTACAATCACCTCTCATCCTTCAATAACAAGAAAAACAAAATATGACGCCTCTCTCCAAATACTTTTGGAAGTTAAAAGACAAAAATAAAACGCCTAACGTTAAATGGAAAATCCTTAAACAAGCAAGAACAGCTAAATCTATAAAGGAACCATGTTTCCTTTGTCTTCAAGAAAAAAATTGAAATCATTAAATATATGAATAGCAACAAACCAGAGGCATGAAACCACAGTAAACGGCAAGCACATTAAAGAACTAACCTTACAATCATGCTAAAAAATACTACACCTTCTCTGTACTAACAACATTCCTACATACACCACAAACTGTGATCTAATTTTTTTAACAAAAATTTTTTTTAAAAATTAAAAATTCTATAGAAAAAATCGATTTACTAAATTCTAAAGTAAGGTTTAATATACATAATTAGATTAATTAGAAAAACTGTCCTTAATAGACACATTAAACTTAACCTATTACCTTAAATACAAACACACCTATTACCTATTCACCTCTTACCTTAGATACAAACATTCAATCTTTCCTCCCACATAAAATTCTACTTATTACGCACCTATTACCTTCTAACCTATTACCTTAAATTTTTAAGATTAAATTTTACCTCTTACATTAAATCTTACCGCAAACGGTGATCTAATTAAAATTTAAAACTTAATAGAAAAAATCGGTTTCCAAACTGTGATCTAATTAATTTAAAATTTAATTGAAAAAATCGATTTCCTAAATCCAAAATTAAGACTTAAATATACAAAATTAGATTAACTATAAATACTCTGCTTAAATACAAAAATATTCTGTACAAACTAAGCATCCCACACCTTACCTGCTCCTCGAAGAAATCCAAAGGATATAGTCTAGTCGCAAGATAATAAAAACATATTCTAACTGCTAATGTTAAATGTGTCTAGAAAAATCACAGACACGCATTAATCAACCATATTCACTACTCACACCACTTTCTTCAAAATTCTAGCGGTCAATCCACAAGAATTGTTCCCTTATCACTAACCCCCACCAACATCCCACACACAACTGACCAAGTATAAGAAAAGAGGCTTTCCGTTCCTGTCCACGCCTCCTGATGAGACATTGAAGTTTCAATGTCGAAACAAATGTATTATTTGTAGTGGATATATAAAAAAATTCTGTACATGTTCTAAAATATAATATATATATATATATATATATATATATATATAAATATATATATCTTCTAGACATATTCTATTAAATATAAGAGACAATGAATGTCTATTATGTTTAATCATGAGCCGTTCTAAACGTCGTATTTTTGCTTTAATTTCAGTTGAAAATGAAGACAAAAATTCTCCAACATTTGGATAATTATTTATTGGTTTTCTTCTAAGCTTTCGGCTCACATGAGCCATCTTCAGAGAGGTAGTTTAAACTGAAATATTATAAAATCCACCATCACCGACGATTTTATTTTGTGTTGACATAAAACTCCGCTTGGCAACGGCAATAGTTACCAAAAATAATAAACGCAGTTCTTAAGTTTGCGATGCGGTTTTATGACGTCACACCGCGGGATAGCGCGAAATGACAACAAAACCATCTAGTCAAATGCAATGTAATATGTTATTTCCTGTTTTAAAGTTGATTTTATTGAGTGTTGGTTGTTTTGATTTGATGTACATGGCCTCCAATATCTGCAGGTTCCTCTTACTGTGTGTATGAGTAAGGATCACCGTATTGTTGACCAAAATCTGTCTGATATATATATATATATATATAACATATTTATATATATGTGTGTGTGTGTGTGTGTGTGTGTGTGTGTGTATTGTTTTTAGAATCTGTTCTTATATTCTTCAGATTAGAAATTGCTTTGTTTTGATTGGTTCTTTCTGTCTATGTAACAATGCCCCGCTGATTAAAGGGGGTTTCGCTAGTCTTGAACCTTTTAAAACTGTTCAACTTGAAATAAACCTTATTCCTTGAAAAGACACAGATAGTGTCGAAACAAAATGCTACTTTTGTAGTGATATTATAACATATTTATGTTATATATATTGGGCGTGTATAATGATAATATACACGCTAAAAAGTCTGCCTTCTTCTACCGAGCGCCCATAGGTAGGATCGCCGACTGAGGCCAATTCGGTCGGGTTTCAATCCTGGGTTAAAAGCAATCGGAGTCTAACCGTACGGTTGAGCTGTGATACAGCGAAAGAGACCTGTCTGCGGATTACTCTCTCTCTCTCTCTCTCTCTATATATATATATATATATATATATATATATATATATATATATGTTTAAAATAAATAAAATATATTTGTTTATTCATCCTCTGTCGTTTTTTTATTCTGTCTTTCTTGATATTACATCCACTATTCAGCGAACGTAATAGGATCACTGCATCTATTTTCAGAAATCTTATTTTCCTTAAAGACGATATTTTATGACGTAAACTCGCGATCGGGCGCGTTGTGGAATTCACCTTCACCTTATCCAGGAAGCGGGCGTAATGCTATAGATTATCAATCATCTCCCTCGAGTTCAAATTTCTGTACACGTTTCTTCCTCTTACCAATATTAATAAATAATTATGGGGTCAGAGAACTCAGCAGGAAGATGCCAATTTCCTATAAAAATCGGAAATCAATAATTTCATTGTCTGGATGATTTCTCTTCTCACAGTCCCCTTTTAGATAGCCCTAACCCTAACCCTAACCCTAATCCTAAACCTAACTCTAACCCAGCTATTCATCAACGAGATTCTAAACACAACTATATTAATTTTTTCTCTTCCAATTAAATCTAGCATGAAAGAGAAGATAGAAAAGCTAATATTTCTAGAAAACCGGAGTTTTTATCTATAAAATGTGGATTTAAAAATTTTCAGTTCTATGATTTTATTTTTATTTTTAGAAACAAGTGCTTCGATATTTAGAAAATATATTTTTTATTATTATTGTGCATTTTGTTGCATTTTCTTTATTTCAAAATCATCAATAACAATCAATAATCAATCAGTAATATGAATCAAACATTACTGCTAGGATCTGGATTATATATCTCCAAAGATATACATGCATACATACATACATATATATAGTTTTAAGGTGTTCAATATTTATGGAATAAAGTGCTCAGTATCAGAGATAGAGCGTATGTAAATATAAAAGAGTGAACATTAAGGTCAACACTCAGGGGCGGCAGACTGTTTCATGCTAAGCGCAATCATCAGGCGACAATGTGAATTCGTAATTAATATTGGTTCTCTGTAATATAAATTTCTCTTTCACTCCTTCCTCTCTCTCTCTCTCTCTCTCTCTCTCTATATATATATATATATATATATATATATATATGTTCTTCATTGGTTATAACTCGTTTACAAATGGAGAATATTAAAAAGTTCTAGAATATAATTGTATTGATCACTTTTTATACAAATACTGTACTGGTCTAATTTTATTATGACTAAAAACTAAGTAATTAAACAATCAGTATATACGTTATATATATATATATAACAAATGAAGAATATATATATATATATATATATATATAACAAATGAAGAATATATATATATATATATATATATATATATATATATATATATTTTCTGAAGATATACTGTTAAATATAAGAGGCAATGAATGTCTATTATGCTTCATCATGAGCCGCTCTAAACGTCGTATTTTTGGCTTTAATTTCAGTTGAAAATAAAGACAAAAATTCTCCAGCAATTGGATAATTTTTTATTAATTTCGTTCTAAGCTTTCCGGTCATAACACATTACATTGCATTTGAATACATGGTTCTGTTGTCATTTCGCGCTATCACGCGGTGTGACGTCATAGAACCGCATTCCAAATTTGCAAACTGCGTTTGTTATTTTTGGTAACTATTGCCATTGCCTAGCGGAGTTTTATGTCAACACAAGATAAAATCGTTGCTGATGGTGGATGTTATTGTATTACCGTCTAAATAACCTCTCTGAAGATGGCCCATTTGAGCCGAAAGCTTCGGACCAAATTAATAAAAAAATTATCCAAATGTTGGAGAATTTTTGTCTTTATTTTCAACTGAAATTAAAGCCAAAATACGGCGTTTAGAACGGCTCATGATTAAACATAATAAACATTCATTGTCTCTTATATATCATAGTATATGTTTAGAAAATTATTTGCTGTCTCGATACACTATATATATATATATATATATATATATATATGTATATATGTATATATATATGTGTGTGTGTGTGTGTGTGTGTATAACGACATAAATGGATAATTATACATATGCGGAGGGTGGACATATGTATAGTATTATTATTCTGGTGTTAATAAAACAGTGCTCTATTACATATATATATGTGTGTGTGTGTGTGTGTGTGTGTGTGTATGTGTGTGTGTGTCTATGTCATCCGCATACAGATCTGTTTAGCCGTATCACAGCTCCTCAGTAATGTTAGACATCCGATTGTTTTTAACCAGGATTGAAACCCAACCGAATTGACATCAGTCGGCGATTCTACCACTGAGCTATGGACGTTCGGTAGAAGGAGGCAGACGTTTAGCCTGTGATTTACCATGTAAACATACGCCAGTAGTTAAGATTGTTTTAAATAATTAATGAATGAACGATATACTAATAAGAATAGATATAATCCTACGTATATATATATATATATATATGTTAACACACAAAGGCGACAGTCTAGTAATGAAGAAACAGACTGTCACCTCTGGGTGTTAACTTCAATATCCACTTTTATATTTACATACTGTATCCCTAGTCTCTTATTGAGCCCTTTAACTCATAAATATAGCATAGCTGAAAGCTATATTTTCTAATATATATATATATATATATATATATATATATATATATATATATATATATATTACAAAGTTATACTGAAATTTACGAAACTGGCATTAGCCGACATAATTAATTTTTTATTTGTTTAACATTTAAAAAAATAATGTTAAACAAATAATAATTCTTATATATATATATATATATATATATATATATATACAAAATTTTAAAATCATTTGTTTCTGATGAAGGACCAAAGACGGTCTGAAATATAAAATATAATAATAGAAATAAAAAAATACTGTCAAAAAAATACATTTTTAAACTTCCAACTTTTTAGCAGTTTTTTCCTATATATATATATATATATATATATATATATATATATATATTGTGTATCGATGCAGCAAATAAATTTCTAAACATATACTGTTAAATATAAGAGACAATGAATGTCTCTTATGCTTAATCATGAGCCGTTCTAAACATCGTATTTTGGCTTTAATTTCAGTTGAAATACCGTCCTTATAACCTCTCTGAAGATGGCTCTTGTGAGCCGAGAGCTTAGCACCAACTTAAAAAATTATCCAAATATTGGGGAATTTTTGTTATTATTTTTACTGAAATTAAAGCCAAAATAGGATGTTTGGAACGGCTCATGATTAAACATAATAGACATTCATTGTCTCTTATATTTAACATTATATATATATATATATATATATCACTACCATACGCACGGTTTGAAAGTAATACTATCTCCAGAAATAAACTTTGAAGGTAAATATTGAAAACACTTAAACATGGCTACTGAATTGGCTAAAAGTGCTTAGGACAATAGAAATTAATTTCAGTTTCTACATTCTTTGAGGAAAAATTGTAAAAACATTAGAAAAATTTCTATTTTCCTTGTCTCTCACATTCAAAAAAAGATTTATAAAGAAAAAGTTTGCTACCCAAATGTGCAACATTCGTATATATATATATATATATATATATATAGATAGATAGATAGATAGACTACAAGTGAGATAGATAGATAGATAGATAGATAGATAGATAGATAGATAGATAGATAGATAGATAGATAGATAAAATTCAAATGCACCTATTTAAATTACGTAAAAATTACTACAAGCCAAAAGAACTTTGGTCAAAAAACACTTAAACTGCAGCTATAATATTCGATACATCAATTTCTATGCAGTGAACTCATTGATTGTCCGACTCGAGAGTTTCGCTTCGAAAAGTTCATCAGCGCTAGATGTTCTATTGAAATTATCTCATGTTTATAACCCTGAAAGCAACGCTAATAATAATTTTCAAATTCTTACGCGTTGGGATTTTGTTACAAATGTAAAAACATTCAAATTCAAAATTAGTTTGAATTTTTATTGAAAAAATGTTAAGTTTGTAGTCTGCTAGAGAATCTGTTCAGGCATATTTTTTGTTTCTTCAGAGATTTACGCGGTAATGTGATGATTTGCTAAGGGATGTGATCATGAAATCTTATTCAACGACGCTCCTTTGTCGACTAACGTCACGGGAGGGTTTTTTTATGCCTGCGCAGTTAGGTTCCCTCTATTTGTTGCCAGTTTTTATCTGGAGATATTCAAAATGGTCGTATACTTTCCGGACGGTTTTCTTTATTCAGGCAGAGAAAGAGTTGTTGACGGAAACAAGTTCTTTCCCGCGTTTCGAAACAGAGGCTTATCGAAAGAAATAACATTTGTGCCAAAAATCTTTTTCAGTTTATGATAACAAGTAAATATTTATATAACTCGTGATATCACGTCTAAAACTTATTAAATGAATACATCAAAACGCCCATTCATTCTAATGACAACATTTCGTAAATGCAATTTCTGATAATGGAGGTTAAAAAAAAAATTGGACCAAATTCAAGATTTCTTTACTTGCTGCCTCTCTCATTATTGCTACCCGACCCCTATGTCACATTGCTTAACTTATTTCTTAAATTAAATAGAAGTAGATAGGTTTGCCTATCGTCCGGTTCACACTTTTTCTCCATTCATAATCAGGAAGAGACTGGTGAAAATTCTTAGATACATAATGAGGGCTTGGAAAACCTAACACTCACAAGGTATATTGAGGGTAAAGATATATGGGGAAAGCAACATGCCACTACCTGATGAGCTTTTGCGTTTTTTGTTTTTTTTATAATCGTGTCGCCACAATCAAGGCATTTTACTGCCACTGTTGAGCAGGAAGTTAAATAGGAGGTAAGTTATGAAAAAGAGTGACAGGTTACAAGGCGTGTCAGGAAGTGGGTAAGAGAAGGATGAGAATACGGATGAGAGTGGAGAGGACAGAGAAAGAGATAGGATGCAGGATAGTAAGATAGGAGATGACTATTGACTTTACATTTAAATTCTTGGAGATTGTAGCTGTTGGGGAAGCAAGTAAACGAAAGGGAATTCCACAGGCGGGAAGTGCGAAAAAAGAAGCTGCTGGTGTAGAATTTGCGTTTACATTTTATTGGTTTCACAGTAAAAGGGTGGAACATAGTTGCTAATCTTGTGGCTCGAGTAAATTCATATATAGGGGCACTAGTGAGCTAAGTTCATCGGAGCAGAAGCCGTGAAAATATTTGTAGAAGAGACACAGGGAAACCACATTGCGCCGGTGAGAATGTGACTGTATCTGAGCTGCCAAGCCGGGATCTATCACATTAAAGATCCTCCTTTGGATTTTGTGAAGGACCCTGTTGTGGGGAATTACCTAAACACTAATATGAACTCTACCGGACGACATAAATACCGCAGAGTTATCTATTCTCGGGGGTAGTAGTAAGCAACAGCAGCTACGATACTCATTTGTTAGTCCGCCGTTCTGGCGCTAAGTACTATTATATTCTATTTTCCTCTGTACACTGTTTCTCTTTTGTAATGTTATATTGTTTCCAACCGTATACTGTGTCCGAGTCTTTCTTGTGACTTTTTTCCCCAGGATCACATTAGACCCCTAGGTGGATAACAGGGGCACCCGACCAGATATGGCAGCAGTATTCAATGCACGGGCGGATGGTAGATTTAACAGACGAACGGGGGATGTGAAGCTTAGTAAAGGGGGCGAAACTTCTAAGGGCCATAAAGGATAGGAATCTTTAGAGAGTTACAGTCGCCCATGTTCTTTTTTATTTTGCCGACACAGTATAGTAGGGTCAGTTGGGCACCGTCTATGAGTAAAAGAGAACCATGACGCAATTCACTCCGCCAGAAATTTGGAAACAGCATGCGGTACTGCCTGGCATTCATGATGGAAGACCCAAACGAGCATTTCCGACTGTTTGGGTGTCAATCTGAGGACAGTGCAGAGAATTAGGAAAGAGTTGGATGAGTATAATGGCGATTACGAAGGAACGGCAGCTCGAAAACTCTTATCGTTCTGATTAGAAAAGAACTCCCGAATTTGTTGGTGAGAGCCTCAGTCACAACACGGAGACCTACATCAAGTTCTTTGAAGAAGTAGTCCTACCTTGGGTCAAGAGGGTGGCTGCTGGAAGACTCTGTGTGTGACAACAGGACTCTGCACCATGCCACACAATTATGAGAATCCAGTCTTGGTTATTAGACAAATTATTTGAACACATCACCCCTTACATCTGGCGGGTCGCCTAACACTTCTGATTGCAACTCCTTGATTATTGTGTGGGGCGTAGTTGAGCGAGAGACGAACAGAAGGAAAGGATGATGCTAATACTTTCAATGTTGGAGATATTAAAAAAATTTGCAGATTTATATTATGATGAGATTCAATAGCGAAAATGTCGAGAAGTTTCCAACTGAATTGCTTTGTCTTTTAATATGTGTCATTCCTCGGTCTTACTCTATCTTTTGACCTCAAGTGAAATCATCACATTGAATCAATATCTAAATCCACTGATAGGAAGGTTGGGTCACTGTGTCAGACCAGGAAATTTTTTTCCATCTTGCACATATAGAAATCAACCATTCGTCCGTGCATTGAATACTGTTGTCATATCTGGTTAGGTGCTCCTGCCGTTCATCTCAGTGTTCTCGACAGGCTCTAAAAAAGAATCTGTAATGTGATAAGTCCCGACCTGGCAGCTCGACTCCAGCCACTTTCTCACCGGCGGGATGTGACTTCCCTCTGTCTATTCTACAAATATTTTCATGGCTTCTACTCCGACGAATTTAGGTCACCGGTGCCCTTCCACAAGAACTCACTCCATCAGCTTCTTTTTTGAGACTTCTCGCCAGTGAAATTCCCTTCCGTATACTTGCTTTCCTGATGGCTATAACCTCCAGGAATTTAAATGCAATGTCAATTCCCATCTCTTATCCACTTGACTCCAGTCCTTTCTACATCACCTCGTGTATCTTGCTCTTTTCCTTTCTCTCTACCTTCGCAACTGTCTTTGCTGCCGTGTTCACATCGTTCTCTTGCACTTTCTCTGGCACCCCTTGTAACTCGCAACTTTCTCTTCACTCACCTCCTGCCTAAAATTTTTACCCAATTATGTAGCCCCCTGCGCATCAATGCCGGTACCGTCTTGCTTGGGGTGAAACAATTAAAAAAAGAAAAAGATGAAAATCTTGGTTGGATTTATTTGTGTGTGTGACTAATGCATCTGAACAATTATCTTGTTTTTTTTATGTCTATACCTTTTTTATGTCTATACCTTTTTTTTATGTCTATACCTTTTTTTAAGTCTATACCTTTTTTTATGTCTATACCTTTTTTATGTCTATACCTTCTTTTATATATATACCGTTTTTTATATCTATAACTTTTTTTTATGTCTATACCTTTTTTTATATCTATACCTTTTTTATATCTATACCTTTTTTATATCTATATCTTTTTTATGTCTATACCTTTTTTATATCTATACCGTTTTTTTATATCTATACCTTTTTTATATCTATACCTTTTTTATATCTAAACCGTTTTGTATTTCTATACCTTTTTTTATATCTATACCGTTTTTTATTTCTATACCGTTTTTTATATCTATACCTTTTTTTTATATCTATACCTTTTTTCTGTCTATACCTTTTTAAATATCTATACCTTTTTTATATCTAGACCTTTTTTTATATCTATACCTTTTTTTATATCTACACCTTTTTTTATATCTATACCTTTTTTTATGTCTATACCTTTTTTTATATCTATACCTTTTTTTATTTCTATACCTTTTATATGTTTATACCATTTTTATTTCTATAACTTTTTTTATATCTATACCTTTTTTATGTCTATACCTTTTTTAATGTCTATACCTTTTTTTATATCTACACCTTTTTTATGTCTATGTCTTTTTTATATCTATACCTTTTTTATATCTATACCTTTTTTTATATCTATACCTTTTTGATATTTATACCTTTTTTTTATATCTATACCATTTTTTATATCTATACCTTTTTTTATATCTATACCTTTTTTTTATGTCTATAACTTTTTTTATATCTATGCCTTTTTTTATATCTATGCCTTTTTTATTTTTATATCTATGCCTTTTTTTATATCTATACATTTTTTATATCTATGCCTTTTTTTATATCTATACCTTTTTTTATATCTATGCCTTTTTTTATATCTATACCTTTTTTTTTATATCTATGCCTTTTTTTATGTCTATGCCTTTTTTTATATATATACCTTTTTTTATATCTATACCTTTTTTATATCTATGCCTTTTTTTTATTTCTATACCTTTTTTTATATCTATACCTTTTTTTATATCTATAACTTTTTTTTTATATCTATACCTTTTTTTTATATCTATGCCTTTTTTTATATCTATACCTTTTTTATATCTATACCTTTTTTTATATCTATGCCTTTTTTTATATCTATACCTTTTTTTTATATCTATGCCTTTTTTTTATATCTATGCCTTTTTTTTATATCTATACCTTTTTTTTTTATATCTATGCCTTTTTTTATGTCTATACCTTTTTTTAGATCTATGCTTTTTTTATATCTATACCTTCTTTTTATATGTATACCTTTTTTTATATCTATGCCTTTTTTTATATCTATAACTTTTTTTTATATCTATACCTTTTTTTTATATCTATACCTTTTTTTATATCTATAACATTTTTTATATCTATACCTTTTTTTATATCTATACCTTTTTTTATATCTATACCTTTTTTATATCTATAGCTTTTTTTATGCCGGTACCTTTTTTTATATCTATATCTTTTTTATATCTATACCTTTTTTTATATCTATACCTTTTTTATATCTATACCTTTTTTTATATCTATACCTTTTTTATGTCTATAACTTTTTTATATCTATACCTTTTTTTTATATCTATACCTTTTTGTAAATCTATACCTTTTTTATATCTATACATTTTTTATATCTACACCTTTTTTTTATATCTATACCTTTTTTATGTCTATACCTTTTTTTATATCTATACCTTTTTTTATATCTATACCTTTTTTATGTCTATACCTTTTTATGTCTATACCTTTTTTTATATCTATACCTTTTTTTATGTCTATACCTTTTTTATGTCTATACCTTTTTTATATCTATACCTTTTTTTATGTCTATACGTTTTTTTATGTCTATACCTTTTTTTATCTCTACAACTATTTTTATATCTATACCTTTTTTTATATCTATACCTTTTTTTTATATTTATACCTTTTTTATGTCTATACCTTTTATATATCTATACCTGTTTTATATCTATACCTATTTTTATATCTATACCTTTTTTTATGTCTATACGTTTTTTATGTCTACACCTTTTTTTATATCTATGCCTTTTTTATGTCTATACCTTTTTTTATATCTATACCTTTTTTTTATGTCTATACCTTTTTTATGTCTATACCTTTTTTTATATCGATTCCTTTTTTTATGTCTATACCTTTTTTATGTCTATACCTTTTTTTATATCGATTCCTTTTTTATATCTATACCTTTTTTATGTCTATACCTTTTTTATGTCTATACGTTTTTTTATGTCTATACCTTTTTTTATATCTACAACTTTTTTTATATCTATACCTTTTTTTATATCTATACCTTTTTTATATCTATACTGCCTTTTTTTATGTCTATACCTTTTTTATATCTATACCTGTTTTATATCTATACCTATTTTTATATCTATACCTTTTTTTATGTCTATACGTTTTTTATGTCTACACCTTTTTTTATATCTATACCTTTTTATGTCTATACCTTTTTTATGTCTATACCTTTTTTTATATCTATACCTTTTTCATGTCTATACCTTTTTTTATATCGATTCCTTTTATATCTATACCTTTTTTTTATATCTATACCTTTTTTTATGTCTATACCTTTTTTATATCTATACCTGTTTTATATCTATACCTATTTTTATATCTATACCTTTTTTTATGTCTATACGTTTTTTATGTCTACACCTTTTTATATCTATACCTTTTTTTATATCTATACCTTTTTCATGTCTATACCTTTTTATATCGATTCCTTTTTTATATCTATACCTTTTTTATGTCTATACCTTTTTTTATATCGATTCCTTTTTATATCTCCTTTTATGTCTATACCTTTTTTATATCTATACCATTTTTTATATCTATACCTTTTTTTATATCTATACCTTTTTTTATGTCTATAACTTTTTTTATATCTATGCCTTTTTTTATATCTATGCCTTTTTTATATCTATACCTTTTTTATATCTATACCTTTTTTTTATATCTATGCCTTTTTTATATCTATGCCTTTTTTTATATATATACCTTTTTTTATATCTATACCTTTTTTATATCTATGCCTTTTTTTTTATTTCTATACCTTTTTTTATATCTATACCTTTTTTATATCTATACCTTTTTTTATATCTATACCTTTTTTTTATATCTACCTTTTTTTATATCTATACCTTTTTTTATATCTATACCTTTTTTTATATCTATACCTTTTTTATATCTATACCTTTTTTTTATATCTATCTTTTTTTATATCTACCTTTTTTTTATATCTATGCCTTTTTTATATCTATGCCTTTTTTTAATATCTATACCTTTTTTTTTTTTATATCTATGCCTTTTTTTATGTCTATACCCTTTTTTAGATCTATGCTTTTTTTATATCTATACCTTCTTTTTATATGTATACTTTTTTTTATATCTATGCCTTTTTTTATATCTATACCATTTTTTTATATCTATACCTTTTTTTATATCTATACCTTTTTTTATATCTATACCTTTATTTATATCTAGACCTTTTTTTTATATCTATACCTTTTTTATATCTATACCTTTTTTTATATCTATACATTTTTTATGTCTACACCTTTTTTTTATATCTATACCTTTTTTTATATCTATACCTATTTTTATATCTATACCTTTTTTATATCTATACCTTTTTTATATCTATACATTTTTTATATCTACACCTTTTTTTTATATCTATACCTTTTTTATGTCTATACCTTTTTTTTATATCTATACCTTTTTTTTTATATCTATACCTTTTTTATGTCTATACCTTTTTTATATCTATACCTTTTTTTTATATCTATACCTTTTTTTATGTCTATACCTTTTTTATATCTATACCTTTTTTTATGTCTATACGTTTTTTTTATGTCTATACCTTTTCTTATATCTACAACTTTTTTATATCTATACCTTTTTTTTATATCTATACCTTTTTTATATCTATACCTTTTTTTATATCTATACCTTTTTTTTATATCTATACCTTTTTTTATGTCTATACCTTTTTTATATCTATACCTGTTTTATATCTATACCTATTTTTATATCTATACCTTTTTTTATGTCTATACGTTTTTTATGTCTACACCTTTTTTTATATCTATACCTTTTTTATGTCTATACCTTTTTTTATATCGATTCCTTTTTTTATGTCTATACCTTTTTTATGTCTATACCTTTTTTTATATCGATTCCTTTTTTATATCTATACCTTTTTTATGTCTATACCTTTTTTTATATCGATTCCTTTTTTTATATCTATACCTTTTTTATGTCTATACCTTTTTTTATATCTATACCTTTTTTATATCTACACCTTTTTTATGTCTATACCTTTTTTATGTCTATACCTTTTTTTATATCTATACCTTTTTTTATATCTACACCTTTTTTTATATCTATACCTTTTTTTATATCTACACCTTTTTTTTATATCTACGCCTTTTTTTATATCTATACCTTTTTTATGTCTATACCTTTTTTGATATCGATTCCTTTTTTTATATCTATACCTTTTTTATGTCTATACCTTTTTTTTATATCGATTCCTTTTTTTATATCTATACCTTTTTTATGTCTATACCTTTTTTTATATCGATTCCTTTTTTTATGTCTATACCTTTTTTTATATCTACACCTTTTTTATATCTATAAATCTATATCTATAAATATTTTTATGTCTATACCTTTTTTTATATCTATACTTTTTTTTATATCTATACCTTTTTTTATGTCTATATCTTTTTTTATGTCTATACCTTTTTTTATATCTATACCTTTTTTATATCTATACCTTTTTTTTTATATCTATACCTTTTTAATGTCTGTACCTTTTTTTATATCTATACCTTTGTTTATGTCTATACCTTTTTTATGTCTATACCTTTTTCATATCTATACCTTTTTTTATGTCTATACGTTTTTTTATATCGATTCCTTTTTTATGTCTATACCTTTTTTTATATCTATACCTTTTTTTATGTCTATACCTTTTTCATGTCTATACCTTTTTTTTTATATCCATACCTTTTTTATGTCTACACCTTTTTTTATATCTATACCTTTTTTTAAATCTATACCTTTTTTATATCTATACCTTTTTTATGTCTATACCTTTTTTTATATCTACACCTTTTTTTATATCTATACCTTTTTTTATTTCTATACCTTTTTTTATATCTACACCTTTTTTTATATCTATACCTTTTTTATGTCTACACCTTTTTTTATATCTATACCTTTTTTTATATCTATACCTTTTTTTATATCTACACCTTTTTTTATATCTATACCTTTTTTTATATATATACCTTTTTTTTATATCTATACCTTTTTTTATATCTATACCTTTTTTTTATTTCTATACCTTTTTTTATATCTATACCTTTTTTATGTCTATACCTTTTTTATATCTATACCTTTTTTTATATCTATACCTTTTTTTATGTCTATACCTTTTTTATGTCTACACCTTTTTTTTATCTCTATACCTTTTTTATATCTATACCTTTTTTATGTCTACACCTTTTTTTATATCTATACCTTTTTTTATATCTATACCTTTTTTATATCTATACCTTTTTTTATATGTATACCTTTTTTTATATCTATACCTCTTTTTTATATCTATACCTTTTTTTTATATCCTTACCGTTTTTATGTCTATACCTTTTTTTTTTTGGTCTATACCTTTTTTTATGTCTATACCTTTTTCATATCTATACCTTTTTTTTTAAATCTATACCTTTTTTCATATCTATACCTTTTTTATGTCTATACCTTTTTTTTGTCTATACCTTTTTTTATACCTACACCGTTTTTTATATCTATACCTTTTTTTATATCTATACCTTTTTTTATATCTATACCTTTCAATGTATATTCTTTATATTATGTAAAGAGTAATGGCAGATTTTAAAGCATTCTCCAGTACCTAAAGCCGAAAAAAGGCGGCATGAGCAAGCGAACATTGAGTTCAAAAACTTTACTCTGATCAAACTTACGGAAATTAGATGGGCGCCTGGCCGAAGTGTCATAACTAACGATTACATTCTGACGATGAAGCCCTCGTTCGAATCTCACCATGGTCGATAGATGAGCGTTTTGTCTAGTAACCAACAATTTTTTGTTTATAGAAACTTTATTTAAAATAAAATTCATTCATCTCTTTGTCTTGATAAATTCCATTACAGGGCGAAACGCGTAAGCGAGAAAACTATTGTTTTTCTCTTGTTTTCTTTATTACAATTATATATATATATATATATGTGTGTGTGTGTAAAAATATACTCAGCTATGATCTGAGATTAAGGACAGGATGGTTAAATAAAATAAAGACAAGAGGAAAACTATTTTAAATAGCCGACGCGTTTTTGTTTATAGATACGTAATTTAGAATAAAGCTCATTTCGTATTTTTGCCTTTAAATCGCCTACGCGTTTCGTCCTGTGATGGACTTTATCAAGGCAAAAATACGAAATGAGCTTTATTCTAAATTACGTATCTATAAACAAAAACGCGTCGGCTATTTAAAATAGTTTTCCTCTTGTCTTTATTTTATTTAACCATCCTGTCCTTAATCTCAGATCATAGCTGAGTATATTTTTACATATATATATATATATATATATATATATATATATATATATATATATATATATATAAAATAAAAAAATTTAAATTTTATAATTGGCTCTATAATTTGAATATAAAGTGCATTGAGCCCTCCTCCTTGATCAGTTTTAATATTAATGTCATTAATATTAATTAAGATCGGGTTTTTGGGATTTACCTACCTGCTTTTCCTTTTGGATTAAAGTTGTATATATATATATATATATATATATATATATATATATATATATATATATATATATTGAGCACAGCAAGCTCATCTCGCTAAAATCATTATAAATGAGTAGTGAGTTCGATCCTCCCTGGATACCCCTACTTTCGGCCGCGTGTCACGTCTAAACTACGCTTAGAAAATCACCTTCCTCCAGGTTTAGGAGTTGGCCGCAGGGCTAACAACCCCTGCCTCATAAAAAAAAAAAACAGTTTGTTACGGAAACAGCAAAAACGCTGCCCTACACACCATTGGGTGTAACGGAAAAGTTAATATATATATACGTCATCAACATACAACCCTGTTTCGTAGCTCATCAGTGTGGATAGACACATCCACTTGCTCCTGGCCAAGATCGAAACTCGACTAATTTAGTATGAGACGGAGTCGCTATCCCCCTAAGCCATAGGTGCATGGAACCAGAGAAGGGAAATTTTAACGTGTTGTATAGAAGCAGTGTATACACACACACGACAGAAACCGAAAGAACTCAATTCATTTCTGAAGAGCAATGCGTGTATTGCAGAAGTGGAAAATGTTTTTAAGATTTTCTTCTCCAGAGCGCTCAATCGTAATGAGAGCATAATATATATGTATATATAATATATTATAATATATATATATATATATATATATATATATATATATATATATATATACTACCGACCATAATTATTAGGCCATCCCAGTGTTTTTTTTTATAAAATGATGTATTTCATACTATTTTAGTATTTATTGCCAAGTGAATAATTGTAAATGAATAATGGTTCTTTTGTTATTAATACATTGCAAAATTTTTCAAGGTAAGGAAGCAAAGATCAACCTCTTCGAATGGCCCTAAATTTTCTTCAGTCTTTCATCGATGAAACTGCAATATAGGTAATTATTAGATATTTATATAAGTTCATTTGACGCACATGTTATTGTGCAGTATTAACAAAGGAACCATTCTATTTTCATTTACAATTATTCACTTGGTAACAAATACTAAAAAATAGTATGAAATACATCATTTCTTAAAATACTGGGGTGGTTTAATAATTATGGCTGGTAGTGTATATATATATATATATATATATATATATATATATATATATATATATATATATATATATATATATAGAGAGAGAGAGAGAGAGAGAGAGAGAGAGATGAGCGAGAAGAAAATCAACCCAAGAGTGTGAAAGAGAATATGCCTGTGTATGTGTATGTGATTTATATATATATATATATATATATATATATATATATATATATCTGTGTGTGTGTATATGTATGTGATTTTTATATATATATATATATGTGTGTGTGTGTGTGTGTGTGTGTGTGTGTATGTGATTTATATATATGTGTGTGTGTGTGTGTGTGTGTGTGTGTGTGTTGTTTTCGCCATGCTTTACCTCCCGGTCTTTTTACATTGAACAATCAATGAACGTTCGAGTCAGTAAGCATAAATTCATGGCCCTGCCCTACGTTGTGTTGAATGCGCCGAGGAAATCAAACGGCTTAGAGGTTGGCGCCAATTCCCTGCAGCCAATTTGGCTGGCAAAGAAAACTTTTTCAACCGTGCCAGAATGGATACATTTCTGAACCGACTCAACCAACGCATAAAGCGATTTCAAATCTATTTTCCTTTTACTCTTTATTTTTATTTTTCGGAAGTTCGTTTTACCTTTTTTTAATCTTTTTTTTTCTCCCTTTTTAAAAAAATCATTTCACCCTTAACAAGGCGGGAATGCCACGAGAACACAAGGGGGTTACAGGGTGCGAAAGTGAGAACAAAGACTAAGTATAGTGAGCATTAAGAGAAGGACATAAAATGGACATGGTAAAGAGATACAAGATGGCAATTGACGTTGCATTTAAATTTTTGAAGATTGTAGCTGTCGGGGAAGCAATGAAATGGAGTTTCACAGGCGGTAAGCCGAGAAAAGAAGCTGTTGGAGTAGAAGTGACGGTTATATTTAACTATTTCAACAGCAAATGGGTGGGACTTAGACACCAAACTAGTAGCCCGCTTAAACTCGTGTAGTCGGTACACCAGGAAAAAAACTTGTCAGAGTAGTTGGCATAAATATGTTTGTAGAAAAGCTTAACAGAAGCTGAAGCTGTGAAGTGAGTGTTCCTTTCAATCGTCGGGGGTCACTACTGAAGCCGTAGTTGCGTCAACTATGCCTGGTACAAGGTCGTTAAAATGTTCATAGTAGTAATTGTTGAAAGATTATATGCGTACGTACGTATGTATGTGTTTGTTTGGTAGGAATGTCTTTGGATGGAGAAGAAGAAGTAAAAGAAATCCGCACACGAGAAGGAAAGAGAAAGAGGACAAATGTCCGAGTTGACTTGAAGCTTCACGCGTTACATTTTAGCGGTGTCTCTCGCTGCTCCCATCTGAGTTTTTTCTGACTGACCAACTCTGATGAAATCCTTTTGTTGTAAACTAAATTTTTCGCACTTACTCGCGAAGTCATTTTTGGTCTTGCAATTCGTTCCCATTGGTCAAAAATCAGTTTAACACCTACTTGCGAAATCTGGTTTCGACTTTTTCTTTAAGTACATGCTCAATCCTTGTTCTATTTGGGAAAAACCAGGATTTCACACGTCATTGTAAATCTTTGTAAAAATGAAGAAAAAGGTTGATTTTAATTCTTAATTTCCTATCTCTACAAAGCCACGTAACATTTGTGAGAAAGTGTTATGTTTTTAACATGACAAAATAAAATGGTTATGGAAAAATGACACATTCGCCGAGTATTGGAAACAACTAGGAAATGTATTATTGTGGAAACATGAGTACAGCGAACAGTTGTAGATGTTGAACCACCGTGTGTTTATAGAGAGCGTGGCAATTCTCAGCCTACCATGTTTGCTCGCCTCTGCCGGAAGTCCCTTCTCCTTGTCTTCCGGCATGCACCTGTTAGCTGGGGACGGACTTCCTTGAATGGTCCAGGGGAGGTAACTTTTGACCCTTTTTTATGGTGATCCTAATAGAAAGTCCCTGAAGTCAAGAAGCGATGTCAGAATCGATTACATTGTAGAATTCTTTGGATTTAGTAGGGAATCTCAAGATGAAGAAGGAGCACCAGGAATAGAAGCAATATTCAATGCACGGCCGAATGTTTGATTACACATGACATCTTTCGATGATCCTGGCCATTTTGAAAGCTTTGTAGTCATGCTCTTTTTTATCTTGTTTTAAAACATCATAAACGCCAGCAAATAATCATCCATCGCCGTTTCATTGGGGTCAGGATCTTCAGTCATTCTATACCTTTCTTTTTGCTTTTTGTAGTAGATACTGCAGGTTTGTGGTATAGCTGATATTCGCTCGATGTATGGTTTGTTTATAACAAATTTAGTATAAAAATTAACACCACACGTTATTACAAAACCGAAGTATGGTATTTACCCTGCTTCTCCACTAGAGCGGGATGTGGCACAAGGACTTTTTTAGGTGGGGACCCGACCGCGTACAGACGGGCTCAGGGATAAAAATTCCCCAGTCTCCTTAACCACCGGTTGAGTGGCCCCGGTGACGAGCACCGGGTCCACCCCTCTGCTGCAATGGGGTGGCGCGACCGCGGGACACTGTACTCCGGGACCGGGCATCTACACAGTGTTATTTTTCTCAGATGCACCTCTACCCTCCTGGACGAAGCTACAACTGAGCTGCACTATATCTTCGAGGACAGAGACGCAACTGAGAGATGATTCGGTACCCACCCGTCACAAAACTTAACCGAAATATTAGCTTAAGAACCCGAGTCATGTTCTTAAATAACCTCGTCGTATGGATACTCTCACACGGATGTCATACATGACATCTAACTCATACAATCACTTTCTCAGATCGATGGTTAACGGTGGCTTCAAACGAATGAATGGTATAGATCTCAGCGAGGACGTTCCTTCATCGAAAAACGTGGACTGGCTCTACAGAATCCCAAACAAAGAAAAGTATCAAATAAAAGAAATTACAACACTTGAGGAATTTAATTAATAGCAACAACTAAAACTGATAGCAGATATAATTCGAAGAACATAATCACATAATCAAGATATTGACACTCCGCACTTCTTCGAAGAAATGATTAGGAAATCCTTATCATTTCAGTAAAGTGCGATTACTGTTGAGTTGGACTTGAGAATATTATTTCCCTGAATAATTGTTTAAAAAGAAAGATTTTATCAAATTCATCCCATGGTATCAATAACTGCTAGGTTTGTGTTATAGTGGAACATCCTGCCATCCCCGAGAATGGAATGCTCTAGACTATAAATTACGGTGACAAGCGGAGAGCGCAAACGTCTTAGGCACTCGCCTGACGACGTTATGACACTGTCAGCTCGGCCTTCGGGTAGAGGGCGCTCTCTGCTTCCGAGCAGAGAGCACAAACCCAGTCGTGGTTCCGCCGAAGGGTAGAACCACGACTCGGTAAAAATAGACAGATATTTTTTGGCCCGGCTATATGGCCGGGAATACCCACTATAAAATGACCATGTGTCACATCTGGCCTTGCGTGGGATGGCTAGTAAATACAAACGTCTTAGGCGAAGGCATTCTCTATTTGATAGTTTATTCCGCTCCTACTCGTTGATTGCTCATCTGTATCTTATTGTTAATTGTACATTCGTACAATAAATCCGTTATATCGTATTCCTGTGTCGAGTACCATTCTTTCACTGATCTTTACACTGATATTCCTTTCTGGGATATATATATATTTTACCCATAGTCTGACTCGTGAGTGTTAATCTTTGACGTTGTTTCATTTAACTGATTACGTACTGTGCTGTATTCTATATTCATAAACTATGGTGGACATGGTCAACAAGGTTAATAAATGGCAAATGTTTTTTATTAGGAAATGGCGAATTACCATTTATTTTTATAATCATATCGCCCCAGGCAACGCATTTTTCCGCCACTGTTGAGCAAGGGTGTTACATAAGAGGTAAGTCATGAGAAAGAGTGACAAGTTACAGGGAGCGTCAGGAAGAGGGTAGGAGATTGATGAGAATACTGATATGAGAGAGAGAGAGAGTCAGAGAGAGAGGATGCAAGATAGTGAGATATCAGAAGACTATTGACTTTAAATTTGAATTCTTGAAGATTGTAGCTGTCGGGGAAACAAGTAAATAGAAGGGAATTCCACAGGCGGGAAGTGCGAGAAAAGAAGCTGCTGGAGTAAAATTTGCGTTTACATTTTATTGGTTTCACAGTAAAAGGGTGGGACCTAGTTACTAATCTTGTGGCTCGAGCAAATTCATGTATGAGGGTAACAGTGAGCTAAATTCATCTGATCAGAACCATGAAAGTATTTGCAGAAGAGACACAGGGAAACCACATTGCGCCGGTGAGAAAGGGTCTGTATTCGAGCTGCCAAGTCGGGATCGATCACATTACAGATTCTCCGCTGGATTTTGTCAAGGACACCTAGGTGGATAGCAGGAGCATCCGACCAGATACGACAGTAGTATTCAATGCACGGGTGGATGGTAGATTTGTATCTGCTCAGGATTGTTTCAGACTGGAAAAACTTCCTGGCCCTGCACAGAGAACTGCTTTTCTTAGCAGCGGATTTAGTTATGGATTCTATATAGTCATTTCACTTGTGGTCTAAAGCCTCGTGATTACCAGAACCTCAATATGTGTATCCAACATTACAACATCAAAATGAAAAAACTATGGTTGAATATTATTGATGCTGATATGCGATAATAATAATGATGATAAATCACTTGGAGAGCAATTGCCCTGAAATCCCATTTGTGAACGAGTTCAGATATGAATGGATCCTGATAGACTTGATAGTACCGTGGGATACGAACATCTTGAAGCGTGGCAGGCGAAAATACAGAGCTACGAAGATCTGGTCTAGTCAATCGGTAAGACAGCATGAAGCAGCTGAAGGTGTCCGTTTTAATCGTTGGCGAACTCAGGATTATTTCTTGGGCTTATTTTATCTCACAAGACGCCTTAGAGATACATACCTGGCATCATTGGGAGTGCTCGGGTTGCAGTACTCTTTGGAACAGCTCAGGCTATAAATAGATTCTATCGAGCTCAACGAGCGCTCCAAGACCCCCCTCCCTCAAGAAAATCTTGAAATTTGACCAATTTCAGGGCAATTTGAATGTCATGTGAAATGGACATTATAGCCTATTCTAAGGCCGACATTATCTACTAATTGGCTTTTGATTGTATCATTAAATTTTTTTTTACGGCTACGTCACATTGAAATACCGGTTGCCATGCAATCACTGACGTTAAGCAACGTCAAACCTGGTCAGTACCTAGACGAGTTACCGCTTCGGAATACTTGGTGCTATAAGCTTAGAAGAGCGGGTTGTGTTAATGGATAATGGATCGGGAATGTTAATCGGAGTTCCAATTCCTGTTCGGTTCACTATAATCACTTACGAGAAAATACCTTTGGGAAATATATGTTTTCTCCCCCAGCTATGGGTTAATTAGTAAAATTTGTATCACTAAACCATTATTATCTCCAGAAATAATTCTTACAATCTAAAAATATTTTCTAGCTTTAAATAATATGCACAGTAAATCACTAAAATTGACTGATTTTGATAACAAACATTACAAAATAAACATCGATACTTTTTTAACAATTCATTCATTAAAAAAGTTGCTTCAGGGATTTTGCTCTGGGATTAGGGATTTTGAAATTTAAGAGTTATTAATTTCATTGTACAGAGTGCGATTGGTAAATTGTCACCATTCTTTATTTCTAATTTCACGCATGGGCGTTGATGTTTTTTATTTTGTCGACTGCACAGTATAGTAGGGTCAGTTGGGCACCATCTGTGAAAAAAACAACCATCACACAATTAACTCTGCCAGAAATTTATAAACAACATGCTGTTCTGCTTGAAACTCTTGCTGGAATCTTCAATATGAACATTTCCGACTGTTTGTGTGTTAATAAGACGACACTGCAGAAGATTTGGGAATAGTTGGATGAGTCTAATGGTGATTACGGAGGTGTTTTGAGTGCTCACTAGTGATGACGAAGTTAGGCTTCCATTCATCTTTCCACATGGCTCTTCCACAACACGGAAGCCTATATCAAATATCAAGAGATAGTGATGTCCTGTATCAAGAGAGTGGCTGCTGGAAGGTCTTATATCTGACAACAGGATTCTGCACCATGCCAGATAAGCAGGAGAACCTAATCATCTCAGACCATTTCACCCATTACCTCTGGCCATGGTCCTGGGCATGACGGTAAACTGCATCCGGCAGCAAGGCCTCTGTTTGGGAGGTTGTGAGGAGCATGGAACCACCTCTTAATTGCTGTGATTCCCAGGTCCACCCTAACCCAGAGTGGTAGCATCTGTTGGGATCTCAGCTACGGGCAAATAGTTAACCTCCAAACTGGGGTCAAAACACTATGAAAGTATAAAAAATGACTTTTATAGAAAAATATACATTTTTGAAGGAAAAATATTACCAACAATACATTTTTAAAGAAAAAAATTATGCCATAACACATTTTTAGAGGAAAAAAAATATTCTCACCAAAACATCTTTGAATACAAAACTAGAAGACATGTTCAGTTTTCTAAAATAAAAAAGATTAAAAACAAATTTTCATTAAAATCTGACAAAATCAACCTTCTCACTATAACCGAACATTAAAAAACATACCTTAAGAGCCCACCTTTTTGGCATTAAATAACCCACAGAGGTGTTGATATGCCGTTAAACAAATCTGGCCACTTGAATCCCCAGATCGAATCCTTTTTTTAATTTTTATGTGTGGGACTCAGTTAAACGAGTGGCCAACAAAACTCTTTGTAACATCAAAGATGAACTTAACTGTTTTTGTGACCATTAAATTTCAGATGTTTCTTTCTGGTGTAGTAGTTTATGTTGTCACTTTTTTGTGTCTTCTATTGTATCACCTGATATATCTAATGTTAAGATTATGACCACCAATAATGAATTCTAAGAGGACTTCCAATTCTCTGAAATGTCTGGTAAGACACATCCTTGTCTTTCACCCGTTTCTGTTTTCTTGTTTTTAATGAATTCCTCTTCTGTACATACGTAAGCGGATTATTTTAATATCCTTCCCAAATATATGAAGCTTACCTGGCATTTCACGGATGTGCGTTGTGGTGCAGTGGATATCGACTCGGAACGAGGAATCGGGGAGCCGAGTTCGAATTCCAGCTGAATTCCTTGCATTCACTTACGCGCAAATACCCTTGGGAAAGGCATTAATCCGTCTCTTCCCTCCAGTTATGGGCTAAATAATAGGACAGATAATCTTCTCCCCAGTCAGTCATGTCTTAAAAGAGACATGATCGCCCAAAGCGTGTATCACGTATGGCACTTAACTGACTGACTAAACATAATAGTTAAAAACACGATTAAGCCTTCTAGAGGTAATAAAGTGGGGGATCAGTTTTCTATTGTTATGAAGTAATAAACTGATCCTCCAGTAATTACTACTTAATAACATAATATATCTCTTCCACCTCTAGCTATGAGTCAAATAACAAGACAGATTGGGTTCTATAGCCTTGGCTGGCAACCAGTCTACCGCAGAAAGCAATGGCAACCTTCTGCGGGATAATCTTCTGGCCAGTCAGTCATGTCTCTTTCGAGACATGATCGCCCAAGCGTGTATCACGTATGGCACTTAACTGACTGACCTGGCATTTCAAATAGTTCATTGTAACGCATTTTATCAAATGCTTTTACATAATTTGTAAAGCATATTTCCTTAAAACAGAACCGAATTTTAAATAAAGGTGAAAAAGAAAATAGCTTTCTGAATTAATTCTTCTTATTATTAACTAGCAGTATAGCCCGGCGTTGCTCGGGTGTAATGAAAGCGTTAAAACTAATCCATGGTCCTGGAGCTCAGACTCTTTGGACGTTGGCACGAAAGACTAAAAAGCAATAGTTGTTTCCAGTTAAAGCGAAACCGTAGACTGAAAGAAAAATGAATGGATGTAAATCAAATTTTGGTTTCCTGCTATCGATATCAAATTTTCTGCACTACTGTAAGAACTGCAACCTTGAAACTTCTGAATATCGTTTCTTATGTCTTTGTCTATGAGCGTATCAAATTTGATTAAAATCGGACCACTCCTTCTATAACCCGATTTTTTCGGTTATAGATTTTCGACACAAAACCTAGCTAAGAACACTCGCAGACGCTTATAGTACAACTGTGTAAATTTTCAAGAAAATTGGTTCAGCCGTTTCGGAGTCTATAGGTAACGGATACACAGACACACAGACACACACACACACACACAGACAAAGTTCCATTTATAAATAAGTTTAGATTAGATATTAACATAAGAAAATTATTCACTTTTTTTTCTTACTGTAAGCTATGTCTAGCGTTGGACAAGTGAATTCAATTGAAATTAGCGTGATGTCAAAAAATATTTTAGAAAATGGGTGCCTCGCTGAAAATGCTGTTTCTACAGAAAATTTCGAGAGGCAAGAGAACTTACAGGACAACCAATCTCTGTATGTTGGCTGGGTATTTGGCTGGTATTGTAAATATGCGTGTAAAACGATCTTCGAAATGTTGTGAGTGCATTTTAAAGAACCGCATACGCGTTTATATATACTTTGACTCGATGGTATGTGTAATGCCTTGAAGCATTCAACAATTACCAAAGGTAAAGATATGTCTGGACAAGGAAGACATTCCGAGGTTGCGCAGCAGACAGGCAAATACTCCAAATTCCAGCGAACGTCTGGGGACGATTTTACGATCAACATATTCCAAATGAACAGAAATGTGTCGGTGGCGGGACAGACGACGGATCGTCGGCTGATAGAAAATGGCCTATGTGGGGGTATGGGCATGAATCCGCACCAGACACGTTAGACGGGCAACCACTTCAACGTCTTTGTCTGTCATCCAAAAACCAAAAGAAATAAAGTCGGTTTTATTTATTTATTTATTTTTTGGCTAGTGAGCAGGTCTATTTTTTCTTTTTTCGGTAAAGAATCCAAGATTTCCTCCTTCATTTTCTACTTTGTTTTATTTTTTGGTGGGTGGTCGGGAGATTTTTTTTTCTTTTGCCAAAGACAGTAGATATAAAAAGAGGCCTATTTATTTTCACAATCCATACAAAATAGCATAGAAATAAAAATTTAAAAAAAAAACGGAATCGGCAAATGGAATTAAAATTTCTAGAATAAAGAATTATCATTATTTTAATTACAGTAAAACCTCGATTTAAGTGATATCGGATTTAAGGTACACACTCTTCACACACTTAGTTCTTTAAATCGAGGTTTTACGATATTTACATTAATCTCCTTATCTTTAACACAAGATATTGGCCGTCATGCCCTTCGGCCATTTTCAAGTGCCTGTCGATTCAAGAAATTTAGAAATTGACACTTTATTTAATCTATGGAGATGAATCAATCACATTCCGCTGTCCAAGTCTAGCGATACTTAATCATTTTTTGTTGTTGTTGTTGTTTTTTTGGTACTGATCAGTTATTGCTCTCCCTGTTTCTACCGAGTCTGTATCTGAACTAACCACCCCACGGATTGAACTCACAAACTTGTAACTCGTGAATTTAGTGGCATAGTAACTGTGAATCCGTGTGATGAATAGTTCAGACAAAGACTCGGTAGAAACATGGAGAGCCATAACCGAACAGTACAAACAAAATTCGTTGCATGAAGAGCGGTATAAGGCCAATGTACACAGGAACCTGACGAGAGTCGGGTGGACACAACGCCCATAAAGTTGTGATAACAACAAAGATGGGGACTTTAATTCGAATGCAAATAAAGGAATTCAAATGCTGGAAGAATCTATTTCGATAACAAAGGGATGAATCCAATTATCTCTGTTTCATGTTTTATCAGCAGATATCAGGATATAATCGATAATTTTCATAACAAAAAATTATCGTAAATAATCAGGCCGGTAGAAATAAATATATAATACTGTTTGATATATAAACAGAATATCTACTTAAATACGAGTATCGATCAAAAATAATGTTCAAACAAATCATTTCAAATTGTCGGTTGTTTATGACCAGTTTCGTTAATCTTCGTTAATTTACGTAACATGTTTACATTTGTTGACATTACGATACGTTTTAGAGCAGATATGGTTATTACAACGAATTCGAAAATTGTGTTATATAATACTGTTTGATTATAAATAAGAGTAACGATAAAAAATAATGTTCAAACAAATCATAATCGATAATGTGTCTCATCATTGCAATGACTGACAGAGAAGAGAATGAGTGAATAGGAAAATCCTTTCCACATTAAATTACGTTATCCTTGCTGTGAAACTTGAATTATAAAATCATTTTATTTCTTTAATTCTCTTTTATTTTATTTTATTTTATTTAGATATTTCGAGTAAATAATCATAGGTGGATATGTTAGGAATGGTTTTATGTTAAAAAATAAAGAATCTTTACGGTAGATATGTTGTTGTTGGTGGTGGTGGTTGTGGTGGTGCTGGTGGTGATGGTGGTGGTGGTGGTGGTGGCGTGTGTGCGTGCAAAGATCCATCATTGTCGTTATCGCGAGTGGAGTGGTGGAAATGAAAGTTGTGGCTGATAAAGAAAACTAGCCCCGTTGAAGAATTCGGTGACTTGATCGGAACAGGAAGTTAAGAAAGGGTGAGAGGACTGAACAGAGGAAGGACGAATTTAGTAGAAGAAAGAAAGAAAGAAAGAAAGAAAGAAAGAAAGAAAGAAAGAATGGTGTAGTGTGAAAGAAAAAAGAAAATTGTGTAATTAATGATAGATGACCATGAAAAAAGGAATGAAGGAAGAATTGAAGAAAGGATTGGTAGGTTAATTTTGTTTATCGGTATATCAGCGTCTATGGGTTATTTAATGCCAAAATCTAAATATTTTAAACACAATTTTATGGCTTGAACTAAATATATTTTGAGAGCAATTGTACGACTTCAGTTACAGATAAAATATACAGTCAGTCATTTTACTATAAAATATATTGTTGACCATTTATTATAAAATGTATTGCTGATTATTCTACTAGAATTTATTGTTGGTCAATCTAGTATAAAATATATTGTTGGTCACTCTACTATAAAATGTGTTATGGATCATTCTCCTATAAAATGTATTGTTGGTCATTCTACTATAAAAATTTATTATAGGTCATTCTACTTCAAAAAATTATTGTTAGTCATTCTACGATAACATTTATTGCTGATCATTCTACTAAACAATATTGTTGGTCAGTCTGCTATAAAAATGTATCGTTGGTCATTCTACTATAAAATGCATTGTTGATCATTCTACTATAAAATGTATTGCTGAATATTTTACTAAAATATATTGTTGGTTATTCTACTATAAAATGTATTGTTAGTCATCCTACTATAAAATTTACTGCTGATCATTCTACTAAAATATATTGTTGGTCCTTCTATTATAAAAATGTATTGTTGGTCATTCTACTATAAAATGTATTGTTGGTCATTCTACTAAAATGTATTATTGGTCATTCTACTGTAAAATGTATAGTTGGTCATCCTGCTATAAAATATATTGCTGATCATTCTACTAAAATATATTGTTGGTCATTCTACTATAGAAATGCATTGTTAGTCATTCTAATATAAAATTTATTGTTGGTCATCCTACTCAAATATATTGTTAGTCATCTTACTATAAAAATGTATTGTTGGTCATTCTACTATAGAATGTATTGCTAATCATTCTACTAAAATATAAGCTTCCTGGTGCCCCTTCTGCATGAATTTACTCGAGTTGCTAGATTAGCAATTAGGTCCCACCCTTTTACATTGAAAACAATGAAATGAAACCTCAACTTCTACTCCACCAGCTTCTTTTCTCGCACTTCCCGCCTGTAGAATTCCCTTCCGTGGTTCTATATCTCATGTATACTACATGATATATAGGCCCGCAGCTTAACGCTAATTTTTGTTGCTATTATTTTCGCATGAAGTCAGTTTTTATGGGGTTGAATTACCCCTCCACACTAACAGGTGTTAAATATAGAAGTGCCATCTTCTAGACTGGTTGTTAACCAATCCCAGATACTGTAGTCGGCTCTGTTTTTACCTTCTAGCTTAGGTGGGGGCAGGAGAAATGGATTCATGCCTTTCCGCAGGTATTGCACTATAAACTCGACACACGAGTCCAGCGGTACCAGTTAGTAGTAACCAAATTTGAAGCCAAATTGAACTGACGTTTCAACCTTTTTCTCCCTTATCTTACTGAAGATAGGGTTCTTACTTTTTTTTATTATGTGCCGTGTCCCTTCAGGACGTAGGCGACCATCGACTTCCCCTTGCACCTATTCCTTGTCTCGCTGTTAACATTTTTCCTCTTGGTATTTTCCCCAAATCCATCTCTGCCGTCCACTTGTTCAAGCTCATCACCCCTGTCTCTCTTTCTCCCTATCCGTCTTGTGAGTATTAGATTCTCCAAGGCTATCTTCCTTATTACTTGTCCCAGAAACCTCAGCTGTCTCTTCCTTATGATAATTATAAGTTTCCATTTCGTTTGCATCCTCTACAAAACCTCGTCGTTGCTCGCATGTTCGCTCCATGGTATCCTCAGCATCCTTCTGTAGAACCACATTTCTGTTGATTCGAGTCTCTTCATATTTGAGGAGATTGTTCAGCATTCGCTACCATATAGGAGGCTAGATATCACATAACAGTCCAGTACTTTTTACTTTGTTTCGCACGAAATCTTCCTGTCTCTTAATACTTTGCTTAGGTTTTGAAATGCGTCCTTGTCCATACCAACGTGCCTTCGGATTTTAGTGTTGCACTTTTCGACCTCTGTCCAAAAAATACCTATGGATTTAAATTTTTGCACCTGTTTGATTTTAGTATCCCCTACCTGTATTTGACATTTTGGGGGTTTCTTTTTGTTAATGACCATACCAAAAATGTCGACAGGACCGCCTGTCTAACGGGGGAAAAAAACAAAAAAACAAAAAACTCGGGAAAAGTAAAAATGAGGGTAAATTTTCATTGTAAGTCCCGTCGCTTTTCCCCTTCAAATTTATCCAAAATAGCATTATCTCTGTGCAAATGTATATGCTGAACTCAAATCAACTGTTAGTTATTGAAGAAACTTACCTTTTTTAGCTAAATGTCCATAAAAAAAAACGAACTATATCTTGCACTTTTTCTCTCCCGTAACTCTCACGAAGTCATGTAATTATCTGCAGAATGACGTACTGCGTATGTGAACGAATTTTGGCAGATTTTTGGTCAGTTTTTCTTCATTTACTGATACTTCCGGCGATGTACTTCCGGGAATTAAAGTAATGCGCTATTGTATTTCTACGCCTATTACTTTCATTACAGGAAGTACATCGCCGGAAGTTTCAGTAAAGGAAGAAAATCGACCAAAATTCAACAGAAATTTGCTGCCTACGTAGAACGTCATTCTGCAGTTAATTACATGACTTCGTGAGAGTTACGGGAGTGAAAAAGTGCGAGATATAGTTCGTTTTTTTATGAACTTTCAAAGCAAAAAGAGTAAATTTTTTCAATAACTAATTGTTGATTTGAGTTCAGCATATACATTTGCACAGAAATAATGCTATTTTGGATAAATTTAAAGGGGGAAAAGCCGTCGGTACCTAAAACGAACATTTATCTGCGCCTTGTTATTTGGACAGATACACAAAAAATGAGTCTAGCCCGGCCAGTCACTGGATATGAACGTATTTAATATCATCATCAGATCTCTTCTCCGAATAAAAGGCCCATTTGTATTTATTCACCTTAGTTCTTGACCTTAGTTACAAGTCAAGTATGTGCCAAACAATACATACGTAAGGTTTTTAATTCAGTGTTGTCTTTCTCCTACACTGGTTGACAACCACTGCGATAGAGTCCAGTCTGCCCTGATAATCAAGAAATGGATTAATGACTTTACAAAGGGAATTTGTATGATAGTAAATGCAATGACCTAGATCGGTCACCTGTTTCTCGATTCGAACCTTCAACTATTGCAGCACCTGCACATCTGACACCGAGAAAAAATGAAATCGTGGTAACCAGAAGAACAATATCAAAATTATAATCCAAATTGTCTCGCTTCTTCTATCAAAGATGCGGGTGTTAAGCGCCTCCCCACCAACGGACAATTACCACTAATTAGACGGTGCGCGTTTTTTAAGCTTACAAAACGCCAGTATCTACGCCACTGAATTGTTTCCCTCTAGTAAAATACTCTTGATAGAAAGGTTGTATTCTAACAACAAATATTCAATTATTGTTATTGATCACCAAAACCCTAGCTGACAGATAACAGATTTGTAACCATATTCTGACTAATCGTTTGATATGGTTTAAAATGAGGACAATTCCAGTGTTATACAATCATAGCTAACAGTTTGAAATTTATCTACAATCATAGCTAACAGTTTGAAATTTATCTACAATCATAGCTAACAGTTTGAAATTTATCTACAATCATAGCTAACAGTTTGAAATTTATCTACCAAACATAGCTAACAGTTTGAAATTTATCTACCAAACATAGTTTTAGGAATTATTTTTTCATTTATTAGTTCAACATATTTTAATTTATTGTTTCAACGTTATTTTCAGTGGATACCCTTATTTGAGTAGACGTTCTGTTTGTATATTCTTTATAAATATATTCTTTGTGACCGAGAGTACAAAACACATCGAATCTCATGACGATTTTCCCTAAGGAAACGTAAGTTCGAATCCTGCTGCAGTATTCTTTTTAAAGATTTCTTGAATGTTCAGGTTGATAGATGGAAACGAATAAACTGTTTAATAAACAAATACAGCATCTATTCAATTATAGGTCCCTATTATAAATAGCGTTCAAACAATCGGACTAATAAATAAAATATCTCTTCCGAAAAATTATTTTTGTTTACGTTAAGATACGAAACTGGACAGATATGTAAATTTTGAGAATCGGGAAAAGTTCAAAAGCACTATTTCGGTTTAGCGTTGACCAGTAAGCGCTTCGTGACCAGGCGGTCAAAAGTGTGTCAAATCTAATGACAGTTTCTTCTAGGGACACACAGATTCGAATCCTGCCGGTGAGCACATATTTTTTGATAAGATTTCTCGAATATTCAGGCCGTTAGATAGAAGTAAATGAATAGCCTATTTAATACATAAACAAAACGTCTATTCAAATTCAATAGCGTGTCGAACTTGTATTTATTTCTGAGATGAGTAATTTTCAATAATCTTGGAATTATTTCGAACATTTCTTCTCATCTTGGTGATGACCAGATGGTACTTGGTCGAAACGTTGTGTCTATTTCAGCCCCTATATTAACTAAGATGAGAACAAAATTCCAAGATTATTGAAAATTACTCATCATAGAAATAAATACAAATTATGACATGTAGCACGAACCCACTAACATAATCAAGTAGTCAAAATCCACCTGACACTGAATATAAAAAGCTCCAAAAGTACACCACTAAAGTCCTTCGGTGGCGTAGTGGATATAGTAGTTAGTTATACATATATCATCTAGTGGTCATGAGTTCGAACTTGGACTTGGTAGTGATGAATCAAATTCCAACATGAAAGAACTGTTATGGTTTATAAAATAGAGAGTGTTCTAAAAATAGAAAAAGATAGACACACTGACACAAAGAATTCAAAATTGGGTGGCAAAATAAGGAACCGTTTCTTTTGGTAGAAGTAGGAATAAGAGTAGGAGTTAAGGACAGTAGTTTGTCTAGGAGATTTGAAAAAGGGAAGACGCTGGTCAGTTGACGACTAGAGTCCAGAAGGGATAGGCTCGTTTACTACTATCATCCCACAGTGAAGAGAATTTAGCTAGTCTGCTCCTGTATCCACACAAAATTTAAAGGTTGTAACTTGATGTAAAAACCTAAAGTTTTATACCAAAAATGAACATCATTAATTCAAGTTTGTGTTATCTTCTAATTATACCAAAAACGAAGCAACACAACAGAACAATAATTGATTTCATAGGATAATCAACAAGATAAACCACATCAGCCGATGATGACCAGAGGGTACTTGGTCGAAACGTTGTGGCTATTATAACACCTCTATCAACCAAGATGAGAACAAAAGTTCGAAATAATTCCAAGATTATAGTGTGTCGAATACAGTCTAAGTACAATGAGATTTTCAACTTGATCTTTTTTCTTTTTGATAAACTGTATTAAAGAATACAAGGATCGAACACTTGAATGTTCCTATTGAACAACTGAGGGAGATAAATATGACAGACTAACAACTAAGGGAGATAAATATGACAGACAAATTCACGGCTAGTATAATTGAAAAGTTTCTTCATGCGAACAAATGCTTGGATTTAAAAAATATCAAATAGAATAAAAAACAAATAAACCTCTCTTTGTCAAGAGATAAGATTATAAAAACTTTCAACACATAACAAACCAATGTTATTTTACCAGAAACAATGATTTTTATAAACAAATTTCGGATTACCGAAGTGATCGCCTCTTAGTGGAGATTTCGCTTGTCTGTCCGAAGAATTTCTTGAATTTAATCCTTTCCAAACTATTTTACATAAATAATAAAACATGTTTACGGCGTAATGATAAGGATTTATTAATATATTGCCAAATAACAATAATTTTAATCTTTGATGTTTGATTTTTTTTAACGGCATATCAACCTCTGAGGGTTATTTAATGCTAAAAAATGACGTTTTAAAGTATTTTTTATTGTTCGATTGTAGTGAAAAGGTTGATTTAGTCAGATTTTAATGAAAAGTTTTTGTTTTGTATTCAAAAATGTTTTGCTGAAAATATTTTTTTCCTTTCAAAAATGTGTTATCGTAATAAGTTTTCTTCAAAAATGTATATTTTTCTATAAAAGTTAATTTTTATGTATATGTTTATATAAAAGTGTATTTTTATACTTTCATAGTGTCTTGACCCCAGTTTGGAGGTTAACTATTTGCCCATAGCTGGGGCCCTAACAGGTGCTACCACTTCGGGTCAGGGTAAACCTGGGAACAACATACATTGCCTTTCCTTGATATCCCAACTGATAATATCCAAAAAATAAATATCTATCGTAAATCTACTAATAAAAAATGATCTCATAAATTTCTATTTACCCCATAACAACAAAATAATATCTGCAATAACCATCGGATTCTTTTTAAAAGTACTTAAAGTTTGTAGTCGTTTATATTGATATGATAAGAAGAAAGACACTGAAATCGTTTTAACCTCTTCAAATAGCCTACGTATTTTATATTTAATGCAAAATAGAAAGCGAATCAAATTTATAAAAATAAAAGACTAGACTATATAAATAAACTTAATAGAACAAAACGCATTGCACTAACTTCAAATTCTATCACAATTACAACTTTAAAGGGATGAATCTAAACTTATAAAATATGTTACAACTCCGCCTAAAATAACCAAAGACTTAAAAAATGCATAACGAAATAATAACGACCAGAAACCTCAAACAGATGTTTACACTATAGCCAGTAATGTCAATTAAGTGCCATACGTGAAACACGCTTGGGCGACATGATTGACTGGGCAGAAGATTATCCTGCAGTAGGTTGCCATTGCTTTCTGCGGTAGATTGGTTGTCAGCCAAGGCTATAGAACCTACTCTGTCCTGCTATTTAACACATAACTGGAAGGAAGAGACGGATTAATACCTTTTCCAACGGTATTTGCGCGTAAGTGAATCCAATGAATTCAACTGGAATTCGAACTGGGCTCCCCGATTTCTCGTTCAGAGCGATATCCACTGCATCACAACGCACATTGCCAGTAATAACCATGTCAAAACAATGCATAGAGAAACTTTGAGTAATTTAAATAAAAGATTCTATGAAGAAAAAAGAGATTTTATTTTCACTAAACAAAACAGTTCTTTAGTCGTTCATCGCAATGAGCCCGGTGACTATATGGGGGTCGTTCGAAAAGCTTTAAACCTCATCCAGAAAGAGATAGCTTCACTATTTTACAATATAGTCTTCCTTGACGTCTTTTTCTATCGATGCTTCAGCATTAGATAGACAAAACTATCGCCCGGTTCACACTCCACCCACGTCTATTGAACATGTGAAGAGGCTCATCCCTTGTTCCCTGTTTAGGATATGGTTTCCGGCTTTCTCTTTTCCAATTTTTTACTCTTACGTAGCCCCCTGTGCATCAGTGGCGTTACCGCCTTGCTTAGGGTGATATGATTAAAAATAAAATTGCAATATTATCACAGTCGAAGGTAGCGTCCTGATACTCCAAAAACGCCTCTACAGCACATTTGATTGTTTCCAAATAGGAAGAAATCAAATGGAGTTAAGTCTGGTGAGTAACGAGGTTGTATTAAAAATGATTGGATGATTCAACTACTGCAACCTGACCAGTATAACCGGGGCAAGAGCACACCTACCCTTGGCTTCCCCCTGCGTTTCGACTTGATCGCTTCTTTCAATGGTCTTCTTTCTTCTTTCAGTTTCTCCCTTTTCCAGGTAATCTATCATGATTAGGTCTTCAGAATCCAAAAGGACAAAAGCAATCACTTTGCCAACAGACGCTGCCTGCTTGAGCTTCTTCAGGGACGGAGAACCAGGGTGTTTTTTCCTGTTTGCTTTGAATTATTGATTCAAACTTGAAGTGGTGAAACCTAAATTTCATCTTTTATCAGAGTTACTAATCTGCGGTGGAAATTCTTTAGGTTAACTTAGAAGCGACTCAGAAGTGTTCTGGATATGTCAACCTTTTCAAGTTCTGCTCTGGTGTCAGCATTCTTGACACTCATCTTGCAGACAAGCTTGTTCTTCCCCAAATACTGTTAAAACAGTATGGTTCGAACCAAAAGTAATTCCTATAGACCTAGCTATCTACTGGACAGTAAGACGTCTGTCATCCAAAATTATACGATGACTGGCGTTGAGGTTTTTGGGCGACCTGACCGACGGTCAACTTCTGTGCTGTCCCCGTCTAGCATGAATTCCGCAGCCCACTTCTTCACAGTTGCAAAGGAAGGGGAGTCCTTAGTAAGTGTCTGTGCCATGTCTTCATAGATTTTCTTAGGTGCCATATCTTTTTTTTTTTTTGGAAATAGAGGTTTTGACGGTAGTTTAAATTTCGCCATTAAATTATCCACAAGTAGTTGGAATTCTATTAAAAAAACAATCATTCAATCAATCAAATTTTCTTTGTATATCATCACTGGTAAAGAAATTTAAACAGAAATCTGAATTGGTTTTTCTACTGTTATAAGAAGTGGCAGTTAACAAGACAGAAATATTCGGCTACGGCTCTTCTTTCCTTGTCAGGCGTAGAACATTCTGACGATTCTCGTAATTTGTCTTTAAAAAATATGCTTTCATTGAAAGCATAAATCATTCACTCGGGCGAAAATGTATAGAAAGAGTACTGATTTCTGAGACTTTCCTGATTAAATTTTCGTTTAAATTTAAATTTTCTTAAAAAATCTTCTGTTAATTTAGATTTTCCTAACGAATGTCTAGTAGTTAAATATCCTTATTTCAAAATTTACGAAGTTCGATTTTTTATTTCGATTTCATTCGATGCTATATCATTACGTCAGAAGAGTTTAACCTTAATGAATATATACGCTTCAGAAATGAATTGAGTTCTTTCGGTGACTGGCGTATGTATACACTGCTTATATATACACGTTAAAATTTCCCTTCTCTGTGTAACACTATTTTTGCATGCGGAAAAATATAACATTATTTTAGCACGACGAAGCAAAAGAAATTATTATTAGTTGTATTATTAATTATGCAGATTAATTGTTCCAATGTGAACAGAAAAAAGTCTAATAGATAATAAAATTGTTTATTCGGTTGCAATATGAATGCAGCTAATGAATTGCAAAATAAAATATTAGAAACTAGCTGAGTGAATTAAAAAAAATACATTTGCAGTAGGTTAGACGTGTTCATCGTATCGACGGCCATTATTTGACAAAGCGGAAACAACGTACCATTGAGAGAACTGAACCTTACAGCTGGTGAAACTGGGAGTTAAGCGGTAGCCAAAATATTGTTTCGGGATTGTCACAAATTTTTGATGAGGCCAAATAGGTTAAATCCTGAAATTCTCAAATTTGATGTGAACAGATTTTAAAATCTGAAAAATAAATGATGTAATCAGTGGAATCAAAAAGAAGAAGACGGAAAGAAATGATGTCACCATATGGCCGTTTCATTGGTTAAACAAGGGAAGTAGTAATTCTGCCGTAAAATGCGAAGGCCGGAGTGATTTCGTTAGCTAAAGATTTGATTTGCATGGACACCTCGCGTCCGTCATGCTTCCCCCAATCGAATTTGGGACACGCATAAAAATAGAGCCCCAGAGAGCCAAAATCAGTTTTTGGGTTTGCAGTCGAGATGTTACAACAAGGGAGTGAAGGTTCCCAGCCAGGGAGCCACAAAAGCAGAGACAGAGACGGTCGCTTCCGATAGAGTTCCTGATTAAATATGTACGGAGACCAAGATAATTACTAAGACGTTGGGTGCCAACCGTAGATAAACCTGTCGTTGACCGTCCGAAAAGAGTTAAAGTCAAACAACGAAGCAACCAGTTGTTGCGCTGAGCTAAGACAGATAAGACGAATTACCGCCGCCGCTATGCTTGACACACAAAGACCAATATTCGGCAGTTTCCGTAAAGCTTCAGTGAAAAGTTCGAAGAATACATTTTGAATTGTCACAAAATTGAAAACTCCGATTGGAGTGAACAGACATTACCAACCAAAATCTTGAATTAATGTTTAAAAAAAAAACATTACTTTTAGATGAAACTTTCGCTCCTTTGTAGAGATAAGAAATTGACGATTGTTATATTTTATTTCTTTTTGTTTATTTTTTGTTTGTTTGTATATAAAGTCTTTTTCCGTAACTTAATCAGGCGTCATTCAATTTATTTTTGATGCCGTTTTCATTAATCCAAATGTGCGCGCGCGTCCGGTCTGATCCAACTTGGTAAAGAAACAGCTAGCAAGATTTTAGCGTGACTTCCTTGGGATCAAAATTCTCAGTGTTTGGCGAGGAAGAACACCGTTGTTATAGCCGACTGGAAGACCAGATACTGTATCGAAGCCATCACAACTAGCGGCCGGAGAGGGGTAGCGACTCTGACTGACACCAAATCGGCCGTTTTTCGATCCCGGCCAGAAACAAGTGGATGTGTCTAGCCACACTGATGAGCTGTGATAGAGCGAAACAGGCTTGTATGTGGATGATTAATATATATATATATATATACATATATATATATATATATATATATATATATATATATATATATAGTACTGTGCAAAAGTATTAGGACATGAACTATTTTATCTTTTATGAGGCATCAAAATAAAGTTTAAAATCACACCAGTCTTGATACTTTTGCACACTACCGATAGTGTGCAAAAGTATTAGGATAGTAGTGATTTTCCTAAAATCCTTACTGAAATTCAAATACAGGGTGAAAAGCCAAACCTTTGTAAGAATTATTTAACTAAAAAGGAAGAAGAAGCGAGGCTTCAGAATTTGAATTGCCCCCGCCCCCCACAAAGCCCTAATCTCAATTCTATTGAACATCTATGGGATATTTTGTATAAAAAATTTGATAAATCTAATGTTACTTTGCAAGACACACTTTGGGAACGAATACAAGCTGCTTGGTAGGAGATACCATTAGATACATTGAAGAAGCTTGTGATGTCAATGCCTAACAGAATGAAGGCTGTGATCAAAGTAAAAGGCTATTATACTAAATATTAAATTTCTTTTGTGACAAGTATAAGTTAAAACGTTTGTTGAGAACATTAAATAAAATTACTTTAATTAAATTGTTTATTTTCTGTCAATATTCCTCAGAAAAGATAAAATACTTCTTGTCCTAATACTTTTGCACAGTGCTATATATATATAGCACTTTTGCACAGTGCTATATATATATATATATATATATATATATATATATATATTAAGTAAATCATCGAGCTTTTTATTCGACCTCAACAGAATGCAGAAAGCACTAGACGGCCGTTTTGTCCCATATTTGGGACTCTTCAACAGTGCGCATCCACTAGCAGGAATCGAACCCAGACAGTTTTGGTTATTAAGCTGATGGTTTACTTAATAATTGTTCAAATCCTCCTACTACTTCTTGAATAATATCTCTGTGCCTCAACCACGAAACCCGCTATGGATGTAGCGGCTTGGTTGCGGAAGTCGTTGCTTGGGGAGGCACTATCCTATGGGCAAAGGAGCTTCGATTAGTTCCACCACGGAATTCGTGAGGAGCGGCGCACTTCATCGAGCTTAATTCGTTACCTCTTCGTCACCAGGGCCCGTGGTACAGTTGGTATGACATCAGCTTAATAACCAAAACTGTCTGGGATGCGCACTGCTGATGAGTCCCAAATATAGGGCGAAACGGCTGTCCATTCTGTTGAGGTCGAATATAAAGCTTGATGACTTACTTAATACTTGTTCAAATCCTCCTACCACTTCTTGAATTATATATATATATATATATATATATATATATATATTAGGATGTCTTCACACCGTAGGCGGTGATGATGCATATAGGTTTCTTTCCGTTATTGTCTATCTTGTCTTCTTTAGTTCGAGGGATTTCAAATATGCCTATAACCAGAAATTAATTATTCTTTCCGTCTGGTACTCGATCTCGTATTCCGTTCAGGATCTAATAATTCACATTGACTTGCCATGAATAGCCTAAGGGTGTCCCCATTAAGCGCAGGGCTCAATTGATGCAAATCTGGAAATTTCCATGACGCCAAGCCGCAGTGGCTAACCGTTACCTTTACATACTACAAACCACCGATTTTTCTCTCTATTTACTTTTTCTTTTCATCACTTTCAAAATATCTATCTATCTATCTATCTATCTATCTATCTATGAATCTATCTATCTATCTATCCATCTATCTATTTCAGTCTGTTCATATCTATCTATCTATCTATCTATCTATCTATCTATCTATCTATTCTATTTGTTCATATCTATCTATCTATCTATCTATCTATCTATCTATCTATCTATCTATCTATCTAATTCTATTTGTTCTGTTTAGATCTATCTATCTATCTATCTATCTATCTATCTAATTCTATTTGTTCTGTTTATCGATCTATCTATCTATCTATCTATCTATCTATCTATCTATCTATCTATCTAATTATATTTGTTCTGTTTAGATCTATCTATCTATCTATCTATCTATCTATCTATCTATCTAATTATATTTGTTCTGTTTAGATCTATCTATCTATCTATCTATCTATCTATCTATCTATCTATCTAATTCTATTTGTTCTGTTTAGATCTATCTATCTATCTATCTATCTATCTATCTATCTAATTCTATTTGTTCTGTTTAGATCTATCTATCTATCTATCTATCTATCTATCTATCTATCTATCTAATTCTATTTGTTCTGTTTAGATCTATCTATCTATCTATCTATCTATCTATCTATCTATCTATCTATCTATCTAATTCTAATATTTGTTCTGTTTAGATCTATCTATCTATCTATCTATCTATCTAATTCTATTTGTTCTGTTTAGATCTATCTATCTATCTATCTATCTATCTATCCATCTATCTATCTATCTATCTAATTCTATTTGTTCTGTTTAGATCTATCTATCTATCTATCTATCTATCTATCTATCTATCTATCTATCTATCTATCTATCTATCTATCTAATTCTATTTGTACATATCTATCTATCTATCTATCTATCTATCTATCTATCTATCTATCTAATTCATTTTGTTCTGTTTCTATCTATCTATCTATCTATCTATCTATCTATCTATCTATCTATCTATCTATCTAATTCATTTTGTTCTGTTTAGATCTATCTATCTATCTATCTATCTAATTCTATTTGTTCATATCTATCTATCTATCTATCTATCTATCTATCTATCTATCTATCTATCTATCTATCTATCTATCTAATTCATTTTGTTCTGTTTAGATCTATCTATCTATCTATCTATCTATCTATCTATCTATCTATCTATCTATCATGACGGTACCACCCGCAACAAAATGAACGCTTCCAACCAGTACATATATCTCTCCTCACAACAGGTGAGAAGGAGTAGCTTGTGAGTAGCTCGTAGATAGGCTGAGGAAAACACCCTGAACATAGCCAAAAGTCGTCTACGAACACTAATACCGTAACGACCACTACGAGTCCCAGTTCGAGGGTCGAATTATAACCCGTATTATCGTTCCATAAATCGATTTTATTGTCTGCTATGTATTTTTACCCCCACATTCTGTCCATCATATAATGCAGCTACACATGACACCGTAGACTAAGCAATGCAATGTCAAAAGTCGACACAATTCCAGAAACGGAATGTCCTATCTGTCTGTCCCTGCTATCAGGATCCGTACCACCTCTAATAATTCGTGTCAATTTGCCATAAACAGCTGAGACAGTATTCACAGTGACTCTTGTTCTTCTTCATCTGCCGTGTCCTTTCAGGACGTAATCCATGTCATGTTTTTCTAAGAAACCAGTTGAATTGCAATTGACGCTGTGTCGATCTAAGACGTTAACTATTTTCTCTTTATACTGTTCGTTCTTTTTCCTTTTCTTTGTCTTTCTCTTCTTTCCATTTATCAGTTGTCTCTAATTTTCTTTTTCTTTCTCTCTTTGGGTTTTTTTTTTTAATGAGCGAGGAATTGTTTTTTGTTTTTTGTTGTAGATTACTGTTACAAATGTTTATTCTAGACATGGGCACGTGAGCGTCTGTGTGTAACTATTTTTCGGGATTATTTTGAATATTATTAACTGCTCTATCTTTTGGGTCTGACGAGCAACTTTTTATCTGCTGTGAAATACGTATTACTCATGAAATTGTAGAATATCTAATTTTTTTCTCAATTATATTACTCTGTTAAATTAAATTCCACATTGAGCTTTTTAGAGTTCGTCTATATTGCAATTAACCGGATATATATACCAAGTATTCTACGTTTTATATATATATATATATATATATATATATATATATATAACCCAGTCGCCAAATTGTCATCTTTGTGGGCGCAGAGGTACCTTAAAACATATCCTGAGTAGCTGTAAATCTGCACTAGCTGATGGGCGTTACAGGTGGTGCCATGACAAAAGAGATCGTGAAAATACTTCTAAATGCTATCAAAGAGAATGTTTACAACCCAGACACAAGGCAGATAAAATTTATTAAAGCGGGCGCGAAAATCCCACGAAATAGAAAGGTAAATCCAAACCTGCTATCTCCTGCAACAGACTGGGAACTAAGGGCCGATATAGGCTCAAGATTGAAATTCCCAGAGCAAATTGCCATCACAAAACTTCGCCCAGATATAGTTTTCTTCTCACATAAATTGAAGAAGATAGTCTTGTGGGAACTGACGGTCCCCTGGGGAGAAAACGCAGAGGAAGCTCATGAAAGGAAGAAGTTAAAATATGACGAACTGCTGGAGAGTTGCAGGGTTAAAGGCTGGAGGGCTAGCTGCACTTCTATAGAAGTGGGGACTAGAGGATTTGCAGCAAGGTCCTTATGCAAAGCCTTAACAGATATTAGGATAGTGGGAGTAAAAAAAAAAAGCACTCAAGTCCATAACCGAAACAGCGGAAAGAACAGCTAATTGGTTATGGATCAAAAGAGAGAGTGCCTGGATTCCAAATTGTTAGCTAAAATTCCCCGAAATTCTGCGTCTAAATTAATGTTTCGGACGAGCTCATGTGCGGTTCGCCTCTAAATGGAAAGTGGCTCTGAATGTCGCCAATCGGAAGCATTTGCAGGGTTTCGTACCGGGCCTAAACGTAATTTTCCAGTGTCGGAAAGCGCTTATCGAGGGTGGGCCGGAGGCTGATCATCTCTGGTCGGGTCGGCGCGGTGAGGGGGGTATGATGTTGAAAGACCCGAAATCCCCTAGTGATCCTCGCGATGACATCACTGACGACACCCTCTAGCGCTCCCATTACGGTGCGTATGTTGGAAATATATATATATAAACTAGACTCTCTCGTTTTCGGCATAAGAGGTTACAGCAACTCAGTTCCTAGAACCAAACAACTAGACTACCCGCAAATTCATTTTTTTCACCCCAAACAAGGCAGTAAAGCTAGTGATGCTATGTGAAGAAAAAAAGGTTATCCATAATATTATGTGCAGAACAAAAAAGAATTTACTAAATAAACGATCTGAAGTGATGTCCGGATGTAATCACTTTTAGGCTCATACAAACTCAGATGAAAATGTTGAAGATCCTTAACAAACTCCTCCATAATATTGAAAATGTCATCTATTTTAAACTTTCAGTTGCGCGTTCGTCAAAAGTCTCTGTTGGATGTTTGAAAAAGTTGGAAAATCAATTATTATAAATCCCCTGAGGATACTGAAAGGCTGAAACCAATCTTACGTAAATAACTGATTTCCAAATGAAAAACATTCAAAAGCTCTACATTAACACATCACTCAATAAGTCCCAGGCCTGACATATTCATGGCACCACTAATAAAAAATCAGTATGATTTTTATGAAGTACTAACCTTCTAATGTCACGTGACAAAAGTTGGTCCCAATCAGATTATTAGTTTACAAATTACAATTATTTAAGTGAAGCTACTGTTGCAAATTTTCAAAACAATGGAAAAATCTGAATTTCTTCTGTTGATAAAGCATTGATTTTACATGGGAAAAATACTGTTCAAGCAAAGGAATGGCTTGATGAGTGTTATTCGCACTCTACTCGGTCGGAAACAATGTTTAAAATGTGGTATGATGACTTTAAACGCGATCGTACTGACACAAATGATGCTGAACTCTCAGGTCGCCCAAAATCGGCAGTTGTTCCGGAAAACACCCCAAAAATCCACAAACTCCTTTTGGCCGATCGTAAATTGAAGTTGCGCAAAATAGTAGAGGAGTTGAATATAGCAGAAGGCGGCGTATTCACCATTTTGCATGACCATTTGTCAGTAAGAAACTTTTTTTCAAAGTGGGTGCCGCGTTTGCTCACAGTCGACCAAAAACAACAATGCGTCGATGATTTATAGCATTGTTTGCATCTGTTTCAAGGCAACAAAAAGTTTTTGTGTAAATATGTAACAACGGATGAAACATGGATCCACCACGTTACTCCGGAATCAAATCGGCATTCAGCTGAGTGTGCAGCAGCAGGTGAAAGCCGTCCAAAGCGACCAAAGACGCAAACATCGATTGTGAGCAAACGGCCACAATGTGCTAACCGTGTTTGAAAAATAAAACTTTTCTATAACTCTAGATACATGCATTAAAAAACATACGTTCAGTTAAATGTAAAAATAAAATCATTTTTGATAATGGCTAAAAGAATAGCCGAAATCACGCGGGCACATAACACTTCGGGCAATTTATCCATAGTCGAGTAGAGAATAAAATTAGAACACAAGAAAGATTAAATTAAAAAAAATGACTCTCACGTGTTCGTAATATTTTACACAAACATACTGTTATGGTGAAACACACCTATTCCTCAGATAATGGACTCTCTCTCCTATATTAATAAGAGTTAACAGGAAGTTCTAAGAAGTACTTGGGAAGTTCATGGGAGTTCTTTAGACTTCTATTGGAGTTCAGTTGAACTACTAAGCAGTTGATATTAGTCAGCAGTTAGCTGAATACTAAGGAGTCAGATTTCAGTGGAAGATTACCAAGTTCCTAACATTTTGGGTACGTTAAGTCGATTAGCAACCGACATAGCACGATTATAACCTTCAGTGCTAAAACTACTCCACAACACATATATATCTATATGACTGATCGGTAAAGATTGGTTTTGTGTTTTTTATTAATTGTTGTTTAAAAGCTAAGCAAAGAAAAAAATTACTCATCTACCTGCCGGCCATCTGTGATTGTTTCACATTTAATAATGCGTTGAGTTGTTTTATTTAGTTTCTGTTCTACATTTATAGTCTCCAGGGAAAGGCTTTAAATTACAACGTTGTTTGTATCGAATCGCGCTGAGAACAATGAAGATGTCGGTATCAGATAACGGGTCAATGCGATAAGTATTCATAACAGTGTCTCGCTTCAGCGTCGCTGATAAGGGAAGAGATAACAGTTCGACGCAACTGCAACTTGCCTCAATGTCAAGCGACTTCTCGACCAAGATTAAATAGCATAACTAAGAGAAGGGCGTTTTTCTGCAGCTGGATTTTTTTATACGACCTATTTTGCATATATGTATTTATATGTTCAAAAGTGTTCAAATTCATTACTGAATGAACTATGCGTCAGTAGCTGCTATTTTTATAGCCTATTTTTTCTCCAGAGTACTCAATCGGCGGGCGAGAGTCTAAATAGTCATCCGTAGACTGTCCTGTTTCGCTGTATCACAGCTCATAGTACGGTTAGACATCTGATTGCTTCCAGTCAGGATTGACATCACTCGGAGATTCTAAATCTAAGCTATCGGCGCACGGTGAAGGAAGGTAGATTTTAACGTGTTATATACACAATTAAAACACACTCCAGTAGCCGAGTATTCAATTCATTACTGATATGGTAATTATTAATATTATAATAATATTGAGCACTTTTAGAAGAAAATGTCTCGCTGTGGAATATACTTCCATTGGTGACCATTACTTATATACATAGTCATCCGCAGACAGATCTGTTTCGCTGTATCACAGCTCATCAGTACGGTTAGACAGCCGATTGCTTTTTACCCAGGATTGAAACCCGACCGAATTGGCGTCAGTCGGCGATTCTACCTCTGAGCTACTGGCGCTCGGTAGAAGAAGGCAGACTTTTAGCGTGCATATTATCATTATACACGCCCAATAGCTAAGAGTGAATGAACGATGCGATAAATATATATTTTATCGTTTCACACCAAGCAAGGCGGTAACGCCACTGATGCGCAGAGGGCTATATAAGAGAAAAAAGATTAGATAGGAGGAGAGTAAAGAGAAAGACTAACTAGTTACAGGGGGTGTCAAAGAAAGGAGCAAGAGAAGGATGGGAAGATAGGTATGATGACAGTTGCAAAAGTAGAGAGAAAGGAAATGATATACAGGGTGATGTAGAAAGAACTGGAGTCAGGTGGTTAAGAGATGTGTATTGACATTGCATTTAAATTCCTGAAGGTTGTAGCCGTCAAGAAAGCAAGAATATGGAAGTGAGTTCCACAGGCGGGAAGTACAAGAAAAGAAGCTGATGGATGGAGTAGAATTGTCCACTGCATTTGGTTGATCTAACTGCGAATGGGTGGGACCCAGTTGCCAGTCTGGTTGCACGAGTAAACTCATGCGGCAGGGGCACCAGTGACTTAAGTTTGTCGGAGCAGAAGCTATGAAAATATTTATAGAACAGACAGAGGGAAGCCACATCCCGTCAGTGAGAAAGTGGCTGGAGTCGAGCCGCCAAGTCGGTACCTATCACATTACTGGTTCTCCATTGGAGCCTGCCGAGAACACTGAGATGAACAGCGGAGGCGCCTGACCATATATGACAGCAGTATTTCATGCACGGACGGATGGTTGACTTGTATAGGTGCAAGATAGATTCAGGTGGAAAAAACATCCTGGCACGACACAGTGATTGTCAATGAATATACATATACACATACACTTGCGTACGAGTACTCACACATATATAAACATTTTTCTGGTGTTACTAAGCGAATGTTCGATATAATATAACAGGGCTATAACTTACATCCTAATAAATATACATATTATTCTACGTCTATAGCACGATTCGGAGTTTCATGCTCTATACAATCATCAGGCGCTGATTATTAGCTCATAATAAATACCTGATGATTGCATCAGGCCTGAAACTCAGAGTCGTACTTTAGACGTAGGATAATATTTATATATATATACATATTGTACATTTGGGCGTCAATCTCACTTTTATGCAGTTTTTTTTTTAATTAAAGATGACAAACGAGTTGATATGGTTAAGTTTTTTATGCAATTTTTCACTTGATCTTATGATTTCTTTCTGTGAAGACATCAGTCAGTTAAGTGCCATACGTGATACACACTTTGGGCGATCATGTCTCGAAAGAGACATGACTGACTAGGCAGAAGATTATCCCGCAGTAGGTTGCCATTGCTTTCTGTGATAGAGTGATTGCCAGTCAAAGCTATAGAACCCAATCAGTCCTATTATTTGACTCATAGCTAGAGGGGGAAGAGGTGTCTTATATTATTAAGTAGTAATTAGTGGGGAATAAGTGTATTACTTCATTACAATATAAAACTGATCCCCCACTTTATGCCCAGGAGAGGCCTTAATAATATTTCCAACTATTATATTCAGTCTGTCAGTTAAGTGGCATACATGATACACACTTTGGGCGATCATGTCTCAAACGAGACATGACTGACTGGGCAGATGATTATCCCACAGTAGGTTGCCATTGCTTTCTGCGGTAGACTGATTGCCAGCCAAAGCTATAGAACCTAATCTGTCCTGTTATTTAACCCATAACTGGAATGAAGAGACGGATTAATATCTTTCCCAAAGGTATTTGTGCGTAAGTGAATGCAAGGTATTCAACCTGGAATTCGAACTCGAACTTTAAGGACATAAATGATATAAAAATTGTCCAAATGTCTTGTTATTTTATGTGTAACAGGATGTAAATGGTGTTGTATAATGTGGAGTAGTGGTATGTGTTATGTACCGAACATGGTCAGCATGTTGTTAGCGTGTTCATAGTTGATGTTGAGTGTTGGTTTTTTTTGTTTTTATCGCACCTTGTTTGCCATCTTTAATGAAACTTGCATATATATATTTGAGAAATAAAAATCCAACATATGATAACAATGTTGGCAATAAGGTTGAAGATATTTATTTTATATTAGACTTTTGACTAAACTGATCCAACACGAAAAAGATTTTAAAGTCGGAACTTTCAACGAGACTAGTCATAAGCAAAGAAGTAGCACTTACTCCTCCAGAGAATGTTCTTGTTGGTTTGAGGACTTCCTGTGGGAATTAGAATGCTGTTACGTGTTAAGTGTAACAAAAGAAAAAAAAACTTTTTGATTAACCAAAACTCAGAGATAAATCAAAGACAAATATTTAATTTACCAAAACATTAAATAAAAATATTTACAAATATACAGTTGTTGCATTCAAAAAGAAAAACAGAGTTTACTGCTGGCTGGAGAAGTGTTATGAAGGAGAAGGAAGGTGCCAAATATCTTTACCCAGTTAAGATAGCAAAGAAGTTTAAGTGCTATACTTTTTGGAAATCCTCAGATGTGTATATAAAGAATAATTATTAGATTGGTCAATGAAAGAGTAAAAAATATCTATTTACCCATATAGTTCCATGGGGTTCTCTTTCAGGTTTTAGTTGGTTGGCAACTTTTCTTAAAGATTCTCTCGGCTGGATATAAATCTTTGGCTCAAAGCCGGAGTTGATAATGTCCGCAAATCCTTTTAACAACTGACTACTCTCTTCCCAAAACCTATTTTTATAAGGGCTAACACCTAATTGGCATATTATAGACTTCTTTAGAATTCTCTAGATTCTACTCGAATTTTCTCGGACACTCTAGCATCTTCCAAACGTTCTATTTCTAATTTTCTTATTTTTACGATCACTTCATGAATTAAAACGTTTTTGTAATAACAAGTAGGACTCTATTGAGTCCCTTACTACAACTTTAGATAGTATTAATATTATTTTTTATATATAAATGCATCCTAGTAACAATGCTTTAAGCAACAACAACAACCTTTCTAGGAAGAGCAAGTCCAACTTATTTTTATTTTTCGTCTCGTTGAAAAAGGACACAGGCGTGTCTGAAAATTCTGTTTTTAAAATCCGTCTCTTCGTGCTTAAATTTAATCAAGACGCTAATATATTAAGGGTGTGTTTTTTTATCTTTATATAGTAGGGTCAGTTGGGTACTGTCTGCGAGAAAAATGAGCGTCATGACGCAATTTACTCCGCCAGAAATTTAGAAACGGCATACTGTACTGCTTGGAATTCGCACCAGAATCTCTAATACGAACATTTAAGTGTGTTTGGATATTGTTATGGTGAAACACACCTATTCCTCCGATAATGAACTCTCCCTCCTATATTAATAAGAGTTAACAGGAAGTTCTTAGAAGTTCTTAGGAAGTTCATAGAAGTTCTTTAGACTTCTATTGGAGTTCAGTAGAACTACTAGGCAGTTGATATTAGTCGGTAGTTAGCCGAATACTAAGGAGCCAGCTTTCAGTGGAAGATTAACAAGTTCCTAACATTTTGGGTACGCTAAGTTGATTAGCAACCGACATAGCACGATTATAACCTTCAGTGCGAAAACTACTCCACAAGACATGTCAATCTCGGAACAATGCAGAGAATTTAAAAAGAGCTGGATGAGTCTAATGGTGATTACGAAGGTATTTGTAGTGATCACTAGTGATGGTGACTAGTGATGCATCTTCCCATAGAGCGTCAGATTTCACACGAAGGCCTACATCAAGTGCCTTGAAGAAATAGTGCTGCCCTATGTCAAGAGGGTAATTGCTGAAATACCCTATATCTAGGAACAGGACACTGCACCATGCCACACAAGCAGGAGAACCCAGTCATGGCTGTCAGACAGTTTCTGCGGCAACATCATTCTTTACATCTGGCCATCTAAAACCCCAGACCGCAACCCCCATGATTATTGTC
>JBBBDQ010002199.1:1922500-1992500 GCA_037127315.1 Ascarosepion bandense
CAGCGACTGTCTTTGTTTGCTCTACTTTCTTTCTTACGAGTGCTTGACTTTTTGTTCATGTACTTCGTTTGTTTCTTTTTTTTACTTCCCCTTCTTTCCCCTCCGAGTTCGTTCTCGGTGGGTTCTACAAGACAATTTAAATTAATAGCTTAATTAATACTAGTTTCGGCAGAGTTAGTTTTCTTACTATTGGTATTGTTGTTGCTATAGTTAATATTATATTAGTCATTATATATATATATATATATATATATATATATATATATATATATATATATAAAAAGACGCATAGGCAACGTTTTGGCCTCCGTATTTTGGGAAGCGCAAGGTATTTTATTCATTGATTACTTTGAGAAAGTAAAAAACCACCAATAACGATTACTACATAGCATTTTTAGTGGGTTTGAAGGAAGAATTCGCATCCCCCAAAAAACGGCCACAAATGAAGAAGAAAAATGTGATATTTCACCAAGACAACGCACCGTGTCTCAAGTCGATCGCAACGATAGCAAATCTACATGAATTTCATTTCAAATTTCTTCCACATCCACCCTATTCTCCAGATCTAGCCCCCAGCGACTACTGGCTGTTTGCAGACCACAGAAGAATGCTCTAGGGAAAGACATTTGGCTCCAATGAAAAAGTGATATCGTAAACGGAGGCGTAATTTGAGGCCAAAGACAAATCGTTCTACAAAAAGGCATCGAATTGATAGAAAATTGTTGGAGTCAGTTTATCACCTTAAAAGGAGACTATGCATAAAGTCGAATTTTGCCTAAAATATTTTATATATATTTCCCCACATATATATATATATATTTCCCCATATAGATTTATATATATATATATATGGTGCTGGTGTAAATGAAACTGCTCGATGAAGTACAAAAGGGCTATTAAATATATATTAATAAATAGACATATTGTCCTTCGCCTATAGCACGACTTTGAGTCTCATGTTCAACTCTATCTTCAGATGCTGAATATAAACTGACCGTTACGTAATTTAACTTTCTGGTTATCGCAATGTTAGTTTATTTATATATTATTCTGTGATTACATTTTTTAATTTTAAAAATATATTTGCTATATAAAATGAACGGGGTTTGATTATATGAAAAAACGTATTTTAAAGTCGTGAATAAAATTTTATATTATTAAGTATAAAGGGAGATTACTTGATATTTTTTCTAATATAGATTAATTTTTAATATAGTCTATGTTTTTCTTAATCTGTGAAATTCAAGCGCATCTCATATCTACCACCACAAAACTTGTTAAATGAAGGAAAAAACAAAAATATACTAAGACTGAGATTTTACAAACAATCCTTGGAAAGTAAAAAATAAAATTTTCTTACTTTTGATCTCGTGGTTACACAAGTTTGATAAGACTCTTAATAATCCGTTCAAGTGGACGTTAATTTCACTCTGTTGAAATAAACGTGTGTGTCTACTTAACCACAAGTGACCAATAAAATAGCATTTATGGAATTAAGAAATATATTGTTGGATATTTTAAAATCCATTAAATGCATGTATATAAACTTTGTACAGGAGTAGAGGGTTATCTCTTGCTCCTGTTAAAGGATTGGGTTTCCCGTTCCTTCGAATAACTTTTCATTCACTCTTGCTTCCGGTGGCGCCTTCGTTGCATTATCTCATCTTATTTTGAAACACACACTTCCTCGAGTGGCTCTTGGGCCTTGTACGTGGTGAATATCATTGTAGTATTTAAATATATATATTAAGACAAGAAATAAATTAAGTTTAATACTTACAGGCATTGTGTAAGAAAATAGGATAAAAAAGAATGTTGGATGACAAGAAAACGGTTAGGACAGCAGCAAGGGGAGGGGAAAAGGGGAAAAATTGAGGAAATTATTTTTGTTACTTCTTTTGCGTTCTCCTTGTGTGTGTGTGTGTGTGTGTGTGTGTGTGTGTGTGTGTGTGTGTGTGTGTACGTGCGTGCGTGCGTGTTAAACTTGTTATGTCGGTACGACTGCTCATGCGCGCGAATCGAGCGGTTCTGGTAAATATTTAGAATTTTCTTTTTTCGTATCTAACCAAATTGATTTATAGCCTTTCTCTTTTATGGATATCGACTCGAAACGACAAATCAGTGAGCCGGGATCGAATTCCAGTTGAATCCTTGCATTCACTTACACACAAATACCCTTGGGAAAGATATTAATCCGTCTGTTCCCTCCAGTTATGCGTTAAACAACAGGACAGATTGGGTTCTATAGCCTTGGCTGGCAATCAGTCTACTGCAGAAAGCAATGGCAACCTACTGCCCAGTCAGTCATGTCTCTTTCGAGACATGATAACCCAAAGCGTGCATCACATATGGCACTTAACTGACTGACTGAATATATAACATGAAAACATGATTGAGGCTTCTACTGGTCATAAAGTGGGGGATCGGTTTTCTGTTGTTATGAAATAATAAACTGATCCCCCAGTAATTACTACTTAATAATATAATACATCTCTTCACCCTCTAGCTATGAGTCAAATATTAGAGCAGACTGGGTTCTATAGCCTTGGTTGGCAACCAGTCTACTGCAGAAAGCAATGGCAACCTATTGCGGAATAACCTTCTGCCCAGTCTGTCATTTCTCTTTCGAGACATGATCGCCCAAAGCGTGCATCACGTGTGGCACTTAACTGACTGACTGCACTTAACTGACTGATTGCTTCTACGGGCATAAAGAGGGGGATCAGTTTTATATTGTTATAAAGTAATAAACTGATCCCTCACTAATGACTACCTGATAATATAATACTTCTCTTCCCCCTCTAGCTATGAGTCAAATAATAGGACAGATTGGGTTCTATAGCCTTGGCTGGCAACCAGTCTACCGCAAAAAACAATGGCAATCTACTGCATGATAATCTTCTGCCCAGTCAGACATGCCTCTTTCGAGACATGATCGCCCAAAGAGTGTATCACGTATGGTACTTAGCTGACTCTTTTTCTTCCCATAGAATTGTGGTGAACCCTCGGACCCATCCAACTATCGCCCTATCAGTCTCCTACCAATATTCGGGAAAGTGTTCGAGGCTATAATAAATGCTGAAATAGTTCATCATCTCACCGCCCACAAGCTGTTCTCCGACAGGCAATATGGATTCCGATTTGACAGGTCCACAGCCGACCTGCTAACTACTGTAACGGAGTACATGCTACAGGCCCTTGATGAGTCTGACGAGGCTCGCGCGGTTGCTCTGGATATCTCCAAGGCTTTCGACAGGGTTTGGCACCCTGGCCTCCTATGCAAACTACGCGGTTATGGTATTACCGGTCGCCTGCTTGACCTAATCCAATCTTTCTTAAATAACCGCAAAATGAAGGTCGTTCTGAATGGGCGTGCCTCTTCGTCCTACAGCACGAATGCTGGTGTCCCACAAGGCTCTATCCTGGGCCCAACGCTCTTCCTTATTTTCATCAACGACCTCCCAGATGAGATCAGGTCCCAAGTAGGCATCTACGCAGATGACACTACAATATACTCCCGCTCCAGTAAGAAACCTGTCGTGGCGGACAGACATAATCTCGCTGCTGACCTTGAGCGGGATCTACACTCTGTGGTGAACTGGGGCAAGAAGTGGCTTGTCAACTTTAATTCCTCTAAGACCAAGCTGTTGTCTGTCAACCATTACAGGCAACCTCTTCTGCCTCCCATAAGCATGGACCAGATGATTCTCCCGGAGAGTAATACACTACGCCTCCTCGGACTTACCCTGTCCTCAGACCTCAAATGGAAGCACTATATTGAATCCATAGCAAAATCTACTGCTAAGAAGATTGGGTCACTATGTCGATCCAGGATGTTTTTTCCACCTGAATCCATCCTGCATATATACAAGTCAACCATCCGTCCGTGCATGGAGTACTGCTGCCATTTATGGTCAGGTGCCCCTGCCGTTCTCCTCAGTGTTCTTGACAAGCTCCAAAGGAGAGTCTGTAATGTGATAGGTACTGATCTGGCGACTCGTCTGCAGCCACTTTCCCATCGTCGAAATGTGGCCTCCCTCTGTCTCTTCTATAAATACTTTCATGGCTTCTGCTCGGATGAGCTTAAGTCACTGATGCCTCCTCAACAGGTGTTTACCCGTTCAACCAGACTGGCAACTGGGTCCCACCCATTCACAGTCAGGTTAGCCAAACGCAGACGACAATTCTACTCCTGCAGCTTCCTCTCTCGCACTTCCCGCCTGTGGAACTCACTCCCGTATTCTTGCTTTCCTGACGGCTACGACCTCCAGAAATTTAAAAGCAAAGTTAATACTCACCTACTAACCACTGGCCTCTAGCTCTCTCTCCCCTCCCCTGTATAAGCTTCCCTTTCTCTCCGCCCATGTACCTGTCATTGCACCTGCTTTCTCAGTTTTCTATTGTTCCTTTCTAACTAGCTTGTACTCCTCACTCTTTTCTAATTAATCTTTCTACACTTATGTAACCCCCTGCACATCAGTGGCGTTTCTGCCTTGCTCGGGGTGAAATGATTAAAAAAAAAAAAAAAATTACTTTTTTAAGTAATCATTCCACACTGCGATATTAGAAGATCTGTCAGGAATATTGAAATTTTGTAAGAAAAATGGCGCAAATCTACTGCAAGTGACCTTGCAATCAAGGCATTCTCGTGTTATACGAATTATACTTTACCAAAGCAAGCAACGAATTTCATCTTCATTAAAACAATGGAACAGATTTTTGAAGTATTCGGAGAAAAACATTCTTTGTTTAATATTCTATACAAGTGTTTAAAGGTAACGAAAGATGTCGCTGCTTATGTGACTTTGGCTGGTTATGTCAATCAGGAATGCGAAAAATTTTAATTGAATTTCCCTCACAGAGGAACGGTTTTAATGCTTGATTGTTACCGCCAGATTCAAATCTTCCACCCACGTTGATGTTCGCACCTGACTGCTTTCAAAACTGGAACACTTCAAAGGTCTTACGTTAAAAGCCTTAACTAGTGAATGCAATAATTTATTATGCATAAAAAGAGACACAATACTGATTTTAAAAAAAATGGATGAGCAACATCACCGCGAGCAAATAATTTTGTGATAAAAAGAAACCACCTTCAAAATGTTGGTATTGTGGCGACTGAAATATTGCACACTTTTGTCCGTTCAAAAAAACATTAGTAAAATGCTTGTCATCGAAAGGAACATAAAGAAGCAATTTTCAACCCAAACAATGATTCAACTCGAAAAAAAGAAAAAAAAAGGAAAATATCCGAAAGAAACATAATGTTTACCATGTTCAAAACTGATTAAGAATCCGTCTGAAATCTATTGTTGTTTCTGTAAACGACAATCTAATTCGCGTCCCGTTTGATATCTCGTCGGACAATCTTAATATCGCATTCGACTTGAGAACAAATTGAAACGCCACGTGTCTCTGAAACAGATCGAATAGCGATTATAACAGGTCTTGAAGTAACTCGTTTAGATTGTGAGTTGTGACGTTCCCTTTCGAAATAGAACCACTTTTGGTGTGTGTTATGTCGCAGATAATTGAAAATTAAATTTAATTGGTCTTGACTGGATAAAACAACTTCACCTTTTTTAAATTTCTCTCAAATCTGTGTTCCATACATTCAAACGTGTTTGTTTCTGATATTGAAAAGCATCTTACAGACGAACTTAAAAAATGAGTTTAATGACATTTTCCAAGATGGACTTGGGTACTCTGGAATGAAAACCAAATTCTAAACCAGTTTCTGGAGAAAAAAAAAGCCAGTACCCCATTCTGCTCTAAATATGGTTGAAAAAGAACTGCAACGTTTTCAGAAAGGTGTTAGACAGCTTGTTAGTTACTCCACATTGACAGCTCCTATTGTAGTTGCTAAAAAGGCAAACAGAAATGCCCGGATATCTGCTGATTACTCGACCGGCTTGAAAGATTCTCTGAAGGCCCATTAGTATCTGAATCCAGTGCCGGAGGATCTTTCCACAAAACTCAACGGCGGAATTTGCTTCACAAAGTTTGATCTTTCTGATGCTTTCCTTCAACTAGAAATTGACAAGAAATCCAAAGAACTTCTTACAATCAACAATCACAGGAGATTATTAACTGTCATAGCGCCAGACATTTTCCAACAGACAACGGACGCCATAAACGACAGAAGTTGCAGTATTCATAGGTGATATAATCGCTGGAGAAACAAATCAAGATGAACTTTTGCATCGCTTATTTTCATCTGAATTCAACAATAGGGAAGACAAAGGTTTTAAAGTCGGAATTTTCGGACACGGCTGTGTTCAATTTTTACGAAACTGGAAATAAACAAATAAGTGGGACTTATTCTTCCAGGGAATGTTTTTGTTGGTTAGAGGGGGTCACTGTGCAAATCAAAGCCCTCTAACTGTTTTGGATCTTCGTCTTTGTTGTGCAGTTGTGGCATGACTTCGCCGCAAAGTTGTAGTGAGCAGTTTGTACCGGAAGTAAGACACGGAACAAGATGGTAGATTCAAACACAGTGTATTAGTATAAGAAGAAACAAGATATTCAAAAGAAGTGTTAATAATCTAAACTTATTTATAAATGGAATTTTGTGTGTGTGTGTGTGTGTGTGTGTGTGTGTGTGTGTGTGTGTGTGTGTGTCCGTTAGCTATAGACTCCGAAACGGCTGAACCGATTTTCGTGAAAATTTACACATTTCTACTATAAGCGTCTGCGAATGTTCTTAGCTAGGTTTTGTGTCGAGGTATCCCGGATAAATATGGAAAATCGATAACCGATAATCGAAAAAATCGGGTTATTGAAGGAGTGGTCCGATTTTAATCAAATTTGATACACTCATAGACAAAGACATAAGAAACGATATTCAGAAGTTTCAAGGTTGCAGTTCTTACAATAGTGCAGAAAATCGATATATATATATATATATATATATATATATATATATATATATATATATATATATAAAAGGCAAGATGTTTGTGTGTGTGTCTGTTTATCTGCTTGTCTGTATTTTTTTCATTCCTTTTATTTTAGTTTTTGCTTCGGGTTTGACTCTAAATAGGTATAATTGTAGTTCTTAGTCTCAGCCATGATACCATTTAATCAGAGGACTTATTTAGCCTTCACAATTCAGTTTAAGGCGAAAAAAACTTATTTGATATCGATACCAGGAAATCAAAATTTGACTTACATCCATTCATTTTTCTTTCAGTCTACGGTTTCGCTTTAACTGGAAACAGCTATTGCTTTTTAGTCTTTCGTGCCATCGTCCAAAGAGTCTGAGCTCCAGGACCATGGATTTATTTTTAAAGCTTTCATTACACCCGAGCAACGCCGGGCTATACTGCTAGTATATATATAAAAGGCAAGATGTTTGTGTGTGTGTCTGTTTATCTGTCTGTATGTCCTTTATACAAATCCACAATTTTTATCCGATTCGCACCAAACTTCACACAAATATTCTTTAGACTGAGTCTGAGCTCCAGGACTATGGATTAGTTTTAAAGCTTTAATTACACCCGAGCAACGCCGGGCTATACTGCTAGTAAGTAATATAAAAATAAGTAAGTCCAAAGGTATTATTACGCTGCCTGACGAGTAGCTGTCGTTAACTGATTCCGTTAACTGCTGTACTTGACTGCTCGTAACTGCAGTATTTATTCGCCTTTTCACTCAAGGCAAAATGTGGCACAAAGCCTTTTTAATGTGAGTAATCCGGGCCAAATAGCCGGTCAAAACTTTCTGTCTAATTTTCCCCAAACGAGACACTACTCTTTGGCGGAGCCTCTACTGGGTTCTTACTCTCCGCCTGAAGGCAGAGAGCTCGACAAAGCGCGAGGCAGTTATTGACCGTAACGGCTCCCTGAAAGTCATGTAGGTAACTTATATGTCGCCAAAGGAAGAGTTCATTTTTCGTAGCAGGGTAACATAATACTAACCAACAACGACAATCTTCATCGAAAGAATAAATCTCAATTCTTTATTTCTCGTATCGTTGAAAAAGGACACGCGCATATCCTAAACATATTCTTCACCAACTCAACATTTGATTCGTCTTGGGTATCCGCACCTGATTTCCAAACTAGAACTAATGCTCAATTGACGTTTGCATTACTCCCTCGCTGCTTCCTAACATAATTTCAAAACTAGACCCCAATAAGACGAGCGAGGAAGACAGGATACTAATCATTGTCCTGAAGAAATGTTCCCCCTGAACTCTCATCTGTCTTCTTCAAACTCTACAACTACTGCCTCTCCGTTTCTTGCTTTTCTTCCTGCTGGGAGTCCTCGTCTGTTGGTCTTGTATTTAAGAAATTTGGAGAACCTTCGAACACCTCTAATTATTGCTCTATCAGCCTCCTACCGATTTTTGGCAAGGGGTTCAAAGCTATTCAAAGCCTCTTCTCTTATAAACAATATGATTTCCACTTCACCAGGTCTACTGCTGACATGCTAACGACCAGCATAGAGTATATATAATAGGTTCTCGATAAGAAGCCGTTGCCCTAGATATTTCCAAAGCATTCGACAGAGTCTGGCATGCTGGCTTTCTACGCAAGCTACAGAGCTATGGTAAAACTGGACGCTTCTTTGATCTACTCCAGTCGTTGCTTTCATATCGTGTAATGAAGATAGTATTGAATGGGCATGCTTCCAGATACTATTATATAAACGTGGGTGTCCCTCAAGGCTTTATTCTAGGTCCTACGCTTTTTCTGATCTTCATCAACGATCTCCTTGATGTAAACAGATCCCAAGTAGGCATCTACGCTTACGACACCACCATTTTCTCCTGCCTCGATAAGAAATCTACCGAGACTGACAAAGCATACCTCGCTGCTGATCTTGGAAAGGATATCCAATCTGTGTTGGACTTGGGTAAGAAATGGCTCGTGAATGTTAATGCTTCCAAAACGAAGCTGTTATCTCTTAACCACTACAGAGAATTGCTCCTATCCCGCCCCCATCAGCATGGATCAGGCTAGTCTCCCTGAAAGTAATACACTGCGCTTCTTCGGCCTAAATCTCTCAGACAACTTCAAGTGGAATGACTACATTGAATCTATAGCTAAATCTGCTGCTAGGAAAAATAAGTTCATTGTGTAGAACCAGGAATTTTGTCTCGTTTGAATCCATCCTGCACATACATAAATCTACTATCCGCTCGTGCATTAAATATTGCTGTCACATGTGGTCGGGTGATCCTGCTATTCATCTCAGGGTTCTTGACAAAATCAAACGGAGAATCTGCAATGTAATTGATCTCTACCTGGTAGATCAACTCCAGTCACTTTCTCACCTACGTAATGTGGCTTTTCTCTGTCTCTTCTACAAATACTTTCACGGCTTCTGCTCCGATGAGCTTAGCTCCCTTGTGTCCCCTCTGTATGAACTTAATGGAGCTAGCGACAAGGTATCTCCCTTTTACAGTGAAAGCGATCAATTGTAACTGTAACTTCTACACTAATAGCTTCTTTTCTCACATTTCCCGCCTATGGAATTCCCTTCCGTATACTTGCTTCCCTGACAGATACAATCTCTAAGAATTTACATGCAAAGTCAATTGCTATCTCTTATTTCTTTGACCCGCATCCTTTCCCCGACAACCCTTGTATCATGTTCTTCTTTCTTTCCAATCTACTCTCATGCAGTTCTTTTCACACCTGCATTCTTATTTTTCTTTTATCCATTTTCTGACACCCTTTAACATGTTCCTCTTTTCATCACTCCCCTCTTATGTAATCTCTTGCGCTTCTGCCTTGCTTTTTTTTTCTTAATTACAAATGATTTACGGCCTCTTCGAGGCCGGAAGGCTTCTAAGCAGTGGTAGGATAACTCTCTAAGAGAGCTCTAAATATATATGTATATAAATACATATAGAGCGAATATAAGAAAAAAAATTTAGGCAGACACGTTATTTCATAGTGAATCGGAAGTATAGGCCTATTTCAGTCGAAATATCATCAGCTTCCGTCTTTATTGTACAGAAGATTTTACACGAATCCTTTGTACAATAAAGATGGAAGCCGACGATTGTTCGCCTGAAATAGGCCATACTTCCGATTTACCATGAAATAACGTGTCTGCCTAAATTTTTTCTTGCATATATATATATATATATATATAGAGAGAGAGAGAGAGAGAGAGACGAGTTGACAGATGTCTATTTCAACATTCAAGTATGATAATAATTTTCCAGTCAATCCTAATAATTATTTTGTTAACTTTTTTTCATTACAATTGATCTGCGGAGCCAAGGACTCTTGCGGCTTCCCGGGGCCTTGCGTCCCCTAGGGAACTTGCGCCCTTCTGCAATTGCGGGGTCTGCGGGGGCCCTAAACACGGCCTTGACAAGATAAAAAAATAGAAAAATTAATCTTTTTCCAGTTGCTTAATACTCGAATTCTTTATTATAAATAATCAGAACTCGATTTAAACAAACTTTGTAAACACCAGTGACAAGCAAAAACGCTTACAAAAGTTGTTAATACGATTGTTCTGTAAGCCGAAGTAGGTAGAGTTAACGTCTTACGTGCTTGTAAACTCTTTAGATACATTATACTCCACTTGAACACCGAATGACAGCGTTACTCACGAAGCACAGGTGAACGCACAAATCTCAGGTAAGTATCACTTACCTATCAATAGCGCAGGTGCTAAAACCTATACCTCGAGAAATTATGGTTATGCACTCAGTGACCTTTGACGAAAGCAAATCCATTCTCTCTCTCTCTCTTTCGCCCCATCCGAGCGATAGCTGTTTGGAATGTGCACTAAGTGACCGCCGCCTCGCTGACAGTGTCGCCTAGAAGTGTCGGGGTAGGGTCGGACGGAAGTCGAGAGTGGAAGGGATTGGTCAATTCTAGTGCAAGCAGATCTAATCGCTGCGGCTAGAAAAACCTGGCACAAGGCTACAAATGTGGAGCACCTGATTTTGGGTTTCGAGTAGCTAGCCCGCTCTCATCCAAACGCGGACGCCCGCAATCGTTATCTTTGACGTAGAGTCACCTCACCTGGGAAGATAAGGATGGTGGTGGTGGTTTTTGCCTAGGTAGTGTTGTTGTTGTTGGTGGTGGTGGTAGCGACGGCGGCGACGGCGGCGGCGGTGGTGGTGGTGTCATAACAAACTTCCCTTGGGGAAGAGTACAGGACTTGCTTACGTGTTTCTTGCGAGGGCGGTTTCTCTTCATCTTTATTCGACATTCAAAGTGCTTCTTTTTCACGACGCCATCTTTTTTCCGGTTTTTTTTTTTTTGAAGGGGGGTATTTATTTATTTATTATAATTCTTTTGTTTTTTTTTTCTTCATACAGACAATTTTAGTTTCGCATGTGTTTCTGATCTCCTTTCCTTGTTGTGTGTGCATGCGTGCATGTGTTGGCTTTCATTCGAGTCGCTCTTTCTTTTTCATCTTTATTCCCTTTTTCGTCTTCATTCAGCTCTTACAATCTTTGCTTTTTTCTTTCTTTCATTTTCATTGAACTTTCATATATTTCTTCTTCTTTTTTTTTTTCTACGTATGGATTTTCTAATTTTATTTCGCCCTTCTATAAATTATTCTTCTCTTTCTTCTTCCTTTCTTCTTTCTTTCCCTTTTTTCGTTCTCTTATTCTTCCTTTCTTCTTCTTCCTCTTCCTCTTTCTCTTATATTTTCTTTCTTCTTCCTCTCCCTTCTTCCTCTTCTTCGTTCTCTTTTACTTTCTCTTATTCTTCCTTTCTTCTTCCTCTTCCTCTTTATCTTTTATTTTCTTTCTTCTTCCTCTGCGTCTTTATTCTTCTGCCTCTTCTTCCACCACACATTATTCCTCTTTTTCTTCTTCTTGTTTTTCTTCTACTTCCTTCCCTCCTCCTCCTCCTCCTCCTCCTCCTATTCTCCTTTGGTACTTGATGATCCAACCGCTAGCTGCTAATTCTGTCTTTTCTGCTTCACTTACAAACTCCATTCAGTCAGTTAAGTGTCATACGTGATACACGCTTTGGGCGATCATGTCTCGAAAGAGACATGACTGACTGGGCAGAAGATTTTCCCGCAGTAGGTTGCTATTGCTTTCTGCGGTAGACAGGTTGCCGACCAAGGCTATAGAACACAATCTGTTCTATTATTTGACATAGCTAGAGGGGGAACAGATGTATTATATTATTAAGTAGTAATTAGTGGGGGATCATTTTATTACTTCATTACAATATAAAAGTGATCCCCCACTTTATACCCAGTAGAAGTTTTAATTATGTTTTCAACTATTATATTCAGTCAGTCAGTTAAGTGTCATACGTGAAACACACTTGGGCGATCATGTCTCGAAAGAGATATAACTGACTGGGCAGAAGATTATGCCGCAGTAGGTTGACATTACTTTCTGCGGTAGACTGGTTGCCAGTCAAGGCTATAGAACCCGATCTGTCCTGTTATTTCACTCATAGTTAGAGGGAGAAGAGATGTATTATATTATTAAGTAGTAATTAGTGGGGGATCAGTTTATTACTTCATAACGATATAAAACTGATTCCCCACTTTATACTCAATAGAAGCCTATTTAAGTTAAGTGCCATACGTGATACACACTTTGGGCAATCATGTCTCGAAAGAGATATAACTGACTGGGCAGAATATTATCCCACAGTAGGTTGCCATTGCTTTCTGTGGTAGACTGGCTGCCAACCAAGGCTATAAAACTCAATCTTTCCCGTTATTTGACCCATATCTGGAGGGAAGAGAAGGAGTAATACCTTTCCTAAGGGTATTTGCGCGTAAGCGAATGCAAGAAATTCAACTAGAATTCGAACTCGGCTCCTCAATTTCTCTTTCCGAGCCGATATCCACTGCACCACAACGCACATCCACATTACGTTTTGTCATAATCTTTTTAATTTTTTTATTATCCTTCCACCCCCCTTTTTTTGAGAGGGGTTTTTAAAGAATTTCTTTTTCTTCCTCTTCTTTTTCTTTTTTCTTCTTCTTCTTTTTCTTTTTTCTTCCTCTTCTTTTTCTTTTTTCTTCTTCTTCTTTTTCTTTTTTCTTCTTCTTTTTCTTTTTTCTTCCTCTTCTTTTTCTTTTTTCTTCTTCTTCTTTTTCTTTTTTCTTCCTCTTCTTTTTCTTTTTTCTTCCTCTTCTTTTTCTTTTTTCTTCCTCTTCTTTTTGTCGTCGCTGCTGTAATGTACTTGATCCCCACTAGGAGTAACTCCTAACATTCACTGGAGATAAAGTGGCACAAACTATGAATCCAAAGGCATGAACCCAGCTATGGGTAAATAACAGAACAGACTTGGTTTTATAGCCTTGGCTGACAACCAGTCCCGCAGAAGGTAAACTTTGAATTCAAATCACCTGACAGGTCTTACCTGTTTAACTTCTGAGAAGAAAACCAGGGTAACTGAACATTCCCGGTGCAAAAGGAACTGGTAAGTCTATGCGCTATTTTGCCTTCAATATCAGTTGTGAGATTGGGGAGAGTGATGACCACAGCCGTGAAAAGTGTGCTAGATGATGTCCCTAGAACTTCGTCATTGCTCACGTGTTCGGTCCATGGTATTCACAGAATCCTTCTGTAGAACCGCATTTTAGTTGCTTCAAGTCTCTTGCACATCTGTGAGGATTCAGCATTTACTGCCATTATAGTATTGCAGAGTTCTTGGTGGGTTAACGTTCCCACCCATTCATATCATTCGTTCACAGTTAGATCAACCAAATGCAGAAGACAATTCTACATCTGTAGCTTCTTTTCTCTCACTTCCCGCCTTTGGAACTCACTTCCATATTCTTGTTTTCCTGATGGCTACAACCTTCATGAATTTAAATGCAATGTCAATACACATCTTTAACCACTTGACTCTAGTTCTTTCTCCACCACCCTGTATATATTTTCCTTTCTATCCACCCTTGCAACTGTCATCACACCTGTATTCCCATCCTTAACTGGTTCGTCTTTCTCTTTACTCTCTTCCTATCTAATCTTTTTACTCTTGTGTAGCCCCCTGGAAATGTTATAACAGAAAACGGAAAATGCGACACAGAGATCCGAAGGCAAATTGGCATGGCGAAGGAAGCATTCCTGAAGTTGAGTAAAGTATTAAGAAACAGGACAATTTCGCTAGAAACAAGAAAGATAGTGCTGGATTGCTATGTGCTGTCCATTCTTCAATATGGCAGGGAATGCTGGACAATATCATCAAAGATGAAGGAAAAACTTGAAGCAACTGAAATGTGTTTCTGCAGAAGGATGTTGCGAATATCATGGATCGAGCATGTGAGCAATGATGAGGTTTTAGAAATGATAGAAACAAAAAGAAAATTAATACTGAGCATCAGGAAGAGACAGCTGAAGTTCCTGGGACATGCAATGTAGAAAGAGGGCTGGGAGAACCTGATACAAACAGGCCAGATAGAGGAGAAAAGAGACAGGGGAAAGCAGCGGATAACATATTTGAAGGACCTAATCAGGTGGATGATGGAACGAGGATTGCATGGTGTAACAGGAGAAGGTGTGCTCAGAGCCACCAGGGATAGGGAAACGTGGAAAGCCATGATCGCCTACGTCTTGAAGGGACAGGGCACATAGAAGAAGAAGAAGAAGAAGCCCCCTGCACATTAGTAGCGTTTCGCCTTGCTCGGGGTGATACGATTTAAAAAAATACCAGTCTCTTTTTCATCATAGTGCTGTCTGCATTTATTGTGTTGTGCCCTAATTTTATAGAATCTGTTTTAATGGAATCAACTTGGACTGTAATCTAGCGAAACAGAAATCATATTGATAAATACCCACATTTATTTTCTGTATCATAATTCTATCCTGAAGACTGTGTAGCACCAAGATGTGGATTCGGCTAATTGCAGGCTGTGTGGCATGAAAATGAAAAATGGCAGCCACATCATTAGCGCTTGGAGAAAACTTTTCAGATGGATTTTAATAACTATGTCACCTACTGAATTTCTTTTTCTTGCTAATAACCACAAAATATGAACCCCGATTGGTTGCTACGTTTAGATTTCAATATTTATTTTCTTTTTGATAACGGCTTCCAGTGTTTTGAATTTACATATTTCATCAAATGAACGTCATTCCTATAATCCTCGGTTGATTTCTCTTATTGAACACGCATGATTATACTCTAAATAAATAATGTACTGAATTCCTATATTATAAAATGATTTCATCTGCCTACGCCCAGACAACATTTCCTGTGTTTCCTCTGTCCGTCAGTTTGGCCTTAGTATAATTCAGATACAATGGGTCTATTCCAATATATGAATAGATTAAGTCGTCTCCTTGAGTTATTGTTATTATTGTTTTGGGGATTTTTAGGGACGGAGTATAAATATTATTGCAACTGAAGTCAGGTGGAAAGGCTTAGTGTTTAATAAGGCATATAAATAAGAGAAAAGATAGATAGATAGATAGATAGATAGATAGATAGATAGATAGATAGATAGATAGATAGTAATTATCTTTACTTCTGAGATGAGGTAGTATTTACATTATATAGATCATTGGGGCTGTTGTCCTCATCTTCATTGCCATGAATTTCGGCTGTTGTATGCTCTGACCTTCTTCAGGTACTAACAATTCCTGAAGATGACAGTAACGATTAAGAAAACAGCCCGAACAATGTAAATAATGTAGACCACGAATAGTTTGACCTATATAAATAATGAAAGGCTGAGATAGATAGATAGACTCGTAGCTGCAAATATAGATAGGTACAGAGATAGATACTGAATAGCTTAAGACCCGCACACGCACACACACACACACACGCGCGCGCGCGCGCGCGCGTGTGTGTGTGTGTGTATTTGTCTGCCTATTTACACTCTCGAACCCCGATTAAGCACTATGGAGAAATGGTAGTCTTTAGAAAGAGTACAGTACCTACTCATGCATTTACGCATCGTTCATTGAGTCCTTTCGGCTACTGATGCGTGTTTAATAAAGTCCACCTTCCTCTACCCATAACTCAGAGGTAGAATCGCCGGTTGATGTCAATTCTGTCGGTTTCAATCCTGGCGAGAAGCAATCGGATGTCTAAACGTGCTGATAAGCTGTGATACATCGAGAGATATCTGCCTGCGAATGACTATATATATATATATATATATATATATATATATATATATACACACACTACCGACCGTAAGTTTGGGACCGCTTAGATTTATTCTCTAAGAGAAAGAAATAACAAATTTTATGTCTTAGAAAAATAAATGTAGCTATATTTCATTGTTGCTCACTATTGTACAATAATTAAAACCAAAATTAACATAGAGTAATTTCAAATTTAATTAAAGTTAATTCATATTTTCTTTTCATCAAAGAAACCACCACGAGCCTTTATTACTGCAGAGCAAATCCTTGGCATTCTTTCTAATAACTTATAAAAATAAGTTGGTAAAAGTGATTTCCAAGCATCCTGCAAGCATTATAGCAACATTTGTTCATTTTAGGAAGCTCATTTCGAACTGTACGATCAATTTCATCCCTTATTCTCCTTCTTTAATGTTGGTTTCTTAACTGCTACACAGCCTTTAAGCCCAGCAGAATGAAGTCGTCTCTTAAAAGTAGTAACAGATACTGGATGTTGCCGAGTAGAACTCATTTCAATTGTTAATTCCGGAGCGGTTTTTCTTCTATTCCTCTTGCTAGATATGATCAAGTGCCTATCCTCTACAATAGATGTTACTCTGAGCCTACCAGATCTTTTTCTGTCAATATTTAACTCAGTTTCCCGAAGTCGTTGAAGGCAATAATGCACACCGTTTTTTGATAGGCCTAATATTTTAGAGATAACACGTTCAGAATATCCTTCTTTCGAAAGAATTTCAACCTAAGCTCTTTTTTTAATGCTAATCTGTAATTTATATTAAGATGTAAGATTTATGATTTATTTTTCACCGCAAATATACCCTATAATCGGTATATTTTAATTTAAGAAGAAATCCCATGTCACGTTTCTAAGAATAAATATTAATGTAATAGACGTAGGTTTGATATAGAAAGTTTATTTTAAATTAATTTAAATTCTTTTCTATAATGTTCTAATTTTTTATCTCTTTCTTTTTATTTTTCCTCCCTCCCTCTTTTTAGGTTTATCTTTCTAACGTTTCATTTTTATTTTTTAATGATTTAATTATTTTAAATGAATTTTTAAAAAATTAATCGGAATTTCTGGGATAATAGTAAGAATAGTTATTTTTTCAAATTGTATTGAAATTATGTTGTGCAATTTAATTTTGTACCGTAGATATGTCCCATTATATTTTAAATTACATTTCAATGTTAAATTTTTACATGTATGTTAATATCGGATGTGCGTGGTGGTCCAGTGGATATCGGCTCGGAACGAGAAGCCGGGGAGCCGAGTTCGAATTCCAGTTGAATCCATTGTATTCACTTACGCGCAAATACCCTTGGGAAAGGTATTAATCCGTCTGCTTCCTTCCAGTTATGGGTTAAATAGCAGGACAGATTGGGTTCTATAGCCTTGGTCGGCAATCAGTCTACCGCAGAAAGCAATGGGAACCTACTGCGGGATAATCTTCTGCCCAGTCAGTCATGTCTCTTTCGAGACATGATCGCCCAAGCGTGTATCGCGTATGGCACTTAACTAACTGACTGATGTTAATATCGTATTGCCGCTAAATTTTCCACGTCAGGTTAATATTAGTTATAAGCTTTTTATATTTTTATTTTTTTATAATTATTATATTTATAGGTATTTTTGTAATTTCTTTTGTCTTTTTTTCTGATAAATGATTATTATTATTAGTAGTAGTAGTGATAGTAGTAGTAGTAGTAGTAGTAGTAGTATTAATATTATTATCACTAATATTATTCTTTTTTTTATATAATTATCATTGTCTTAGAGAAATTTTGTTTGATACATACATGTATATATAAATACATATTTATTCAAAAACAAAAAAAAATTCCTCTTACCTGAGAATGCAATATTAAAGCCACTTGATGTGTATGGAGTGGTGGACTTTTTTTTTCTTTTTTCCACAAAAATTGAATAATTTTTCAAATTTCTTCTGTCTCCTCTTTCAGTGAGACAATCTGCATAAAGCCTTTATTCAAAAATAAATACATATGTATATGAATACATATATATGTGTGTATGTGTATATATGCATGTATACATATATTTGTTATCTCTGTATTGTTTTCTTTGTTGTTGTTGTTGTTGTTGTTGTTATTATTATTATTATTATTATTATTATTATTATTATTATTATTTCATTTTTCATCATATTTCCATTTCTGCTATGTTCGCACTACCAACCAAGTCTGCGGGAAGAACTAAGGCAGATCGTGACGTGTTGTTATGGCTCCATTTCATGTTTTTTTTTTTCTATCTTCCCTATCATTCCTAGCGTTACATAGACAAAGTTTTCCTTGGTGTGTGGGCTGTACTTAATAAGACAATTTTTTGTATATCTCTTAAGCTGGGGTTTCCAGGGATTCTTTCAATGTGTTGTTTTGTTCCATTTTTTATCATTCCAAGTGCACCTACTATCACTGGCACAACTCTTGTTTTCAATTTCCACATTTTTTTCCACATTGCTTATTATTATTATTATTATTATTATTATTATTAGTAGTAGTAGTAGTAGTAGTAGTATTTTAGATATTTTTAAGATTGGATTTTAATAAATTATATTTTCTTATTAGGAATTATTATTCTAACTATAGTTAGAATAAATTACTACTTGCGATTATAATGTAATTTATGTTAGGATGTATGATTTATGATTTATTTTTCACCATAAATATTCCCTATAGTCGGTATATTTTAATTTAAGGTTAAATCCCTTGTCGCGTTTCTAAGAATGAATATGAGTGAATATGAATACGTCGGTTTTGATCTAGCGTTTTTGTTTTTTGTTTTGTTTTAATGATTTTAAAATCCGTTCTATCGTGTTTTCTCCCTTTTTCTTTCCTTCGTTTTGTGTATTTCCCCCTTCTGTTAGGTTTATTTAATTTTCACTGTTTCTATATTTATATTTTTTAATTTTAGTATATTTAATTATTTTAACAATATTTTTTAAATTAGCATTAATTTTTAAATAATAGTAAGAGTAGTTATTTTTTCAAATTGTATTAAAATTATGATGTACAATTTTTTCTGTACCGTAAATATATCCCAGAATATTTGAAATTAAATTTCATAGTTAAATTTTTCCATGTTTTTCTAAGAGAACAGTTAGGAGGTTTGAGACGCTGTTACGATAAATGGTGTCAACGTTTATTTCTCGTGATACTGTATTTCCTGTCATTGTATCTCTTTGTCCTTTCTTTTTCTTTTCTTGCTTTCCATTCAGTTTTTTCTGTTTCTCCTTTTATCTTTTTTCTCTTTTTTTCTCTTTTTCTTTTTTCTTTTTTCTCATCTTCTCTTCTTTACATTAATGAATCGTTTATATTTTCTTTATCCTTGCTTTCCTCTTTTCTTTGAGGTTATTTTTTGAATGAGCGAGAAATATTCATAAATAACCGTTACAAATGTCTATTCTAATATGGACATGTGAGCGTCGATGTAAAATAAAATGAAAGGAAAAGGAATTTTAGGGGAGGGATATTTTTGAGGAGCAACTTTTGTACCATTTGGGTCTGACGAGCCGCAATAATAACATCATGACGCGGTGAAATATGTATGACCCATTGTAATAATCTGAAATCTTTTATAAATTATATTACTCTGTTAAATTAAATAAATGAATTTAACTTTGAGTTCTCTTGAGTTCGTCTCTATCGGAATTTACCTGGATTGTATACCAAGTGTGCTATGTTATATATATATATATATAATATCTTTGTGCATAGTACACGGAAAACTTTTATTAACACTTTGGTAATAATATTATACATGCGTGTACCCTCATATGTATATTTAGAGGAAATGTTTTATATTCTTTTAATCGGTGCGAAATTTAACCTGGAAGTGTATTTGCCTTGCAAGATTTAGTTGAAAAATAAATGTTGTTTTGAGATTTCACTGAGTGTAGAATGCAGGTGGCAATCCGAATTTTGTTTTGACGATCAGGATTTCAACTATTATATTCAGTCTGTCAGTTAACTTTTATTTAGAGTAGATACTTCCACTCATTTTTGCTACCAAACTTTTAAATTGAAATTTTAAAAATAAAAATGTTTTCTTGAAAATTAGCGTTAATTGGGCGATTATGTTTCGAAAGGGACATGACTGACTGAGCAGAAGATTATCCCTCAGTAGGTTGCTATTGCTTTCTGCGGTAGACTGGTTGCTGCCCAAAGCTATAGAACCCAATTTGTCTTGTTATTTGACACATAGCTAGAGGGGAAAGAGATGTATGATATTATTAAGTAGTAATTAATGGGGGATCAGTTTATTACTTCATAGCAATATAAAACTGATCCCCTTCTTTATACCCAGCAGAAGTTTTAATTATGTTTCCAACTATTATATTCAGTCAGTCAGTTATATGGCATACGTGATACTCGCTTTGGGCGATCATGTTTCGAAAGAGACGTGACTGACTGGACAGAAGATTATCCTGCAGTAGGTTACCATTGCTTTCTGTGGTAAACTGGTTGCCGGCCAAGGCTATAGAACTCAATCTGTCCTGTTATTTGACCCATATCTGGAGGGAAGAGACGTATTAATATATTTCCCAAGAGTATTTGCGCGTAAGTGAATGTCAAGAATTCAACTGGAATTCGAACTCGGCTCTCCGATTTCTCGTTCCGAGCAGATAACCACTGCACCACAATGCCCATAAAATGCAGAAGGTAACAACAATTAATAATGTCTGACAAAGATTCCTTTTCATAAGAATAATAATAAAATTCAACGAAGGATTCTTATTTACAGATAGAGATTTTTAGCAAAAACAGACAAGTTATATTGATTTACTAAGAGAAGGCAAAGGTATGGCACAAGGCGAAAAGTACCGGGCACCTAGTGAGCATCAAAGTTACTGCTCAGTAGTAATTGATATGGTGAGATAACCAAAACGTGCAAGTTTATATGCTTAAAATTTGAAATTAAAAAGAAAAGCAGAAAATAAATACGTGGCCATTGTAACCTTAATGTCCGTGTTGTTGGGTAGACACGGAGTATCACCTGTTGAATATTCATTATTCTTTGAAGTACGAGCAACTTCATATCAATTGTCGATAGACGACAAAGAAATCTTTTTGTTCTTTTTGAGGCGAATTTACACAGAGAGAGAGAGAGAGAGAGAGAGAGAGATAACACTATACACACGTTTATAAAGTTAACATGTTTGTCTTATATTTAAGGCTCTTCCGAAAATAAAATATAAAGAGGAACAAAATTGATATATTTATTTTAGTGTTGTTTGTTTTTCATTGGTCAAGCAGACCTCATTTGTATCTGCCTTGTCAAGCAGCGTGTATATTAATGTGTGTACCAGTCAGTTGAGTGCCATACGTGATACACGGGCGATCATGTTTCGAAGGAGACATGACTGACTGGGCAGAAGATTATCCCGCAGTAGGTTACCATAGCTTTCTGTGGTAGACTGGTTGCCAGCCAAGGCTATAGAACCCAATTTCTTTTGTTATTTGACTCATAGCTAGAGGGGGAAGAGGTGTATTATATTATTAAGTAGTAATTAGTGGGGGGTCAGTTTATTATTTCATAACAATATAAAACTGTTCCCCCCTTTATGCCAAGTAGAAGACTTAATCATGTTTTCAGCTATTATTTTCAGTCAGTCACTTAAGGGCCACACGTGATATACGCTTTGGGCGATCAAGTCTCCAAAGAGATTATCCCGCAGTAGGTAGCTATTGCTTTCTGCGGTAGACTGGTTGCCGACCAAGGCTATAGAACTCAATCTATCCTATTATTTAACCCCTAACTGGAGGGAAGAGACGGATTAATACCTTTCCCAAGGGTATTTGTAAGTAAGTGAATGCAAGGAATTCAACTGGAATTCGAACTCGGCTCTCCGATTTCTCGTTCCGAGCCGATAACCACTGCACCGCAAAGTACAGCCTATGTATAAAAAAAATTGTTGTTAATTCCGGGTGAGGAACCGCACAAAACAATGAACAACAAAACAGACATTTGAGATAGAAAAATAGGTTATTAAACGTAAAGATACAAACTGGGATGCAGGTTAGTAATCCAGGTATACGATTAGTAAGGAATATATATATATATATATATATATATATATATATATATATATATATATATATATATTTCCAAGGCTTTGAAGTGAAGCCGTATGTCCACGTCGGACGCTGACGGGTACTGTGTAATACTATTCTGGCTGACTGGAGCTCAGCTACTATGACTACTGACGCGGTATTCTCTGTGTAACTTCGGTATCGTGTAACTTCGGTATCGTTCGGTATCTTACGGTACTCTCGCTATTCTGGCGTTTCTCGTTATGGCAGGAGTATATATATACTCAAGTCGAGTCCATTATCATAGAAAAAGGGGAGATGCCACAACACAAATCTAGTTAGCCTATGCTGGATTCAGTTGATTGTGTGTGTGTGTGTGTGTGTGTGTGTGTGTGTGTGTGTGTGTGTGTGTGTGTGTGTGTGTGTGTGTGTGTGTGTGCGCGCGCACGGGCGTTTGAACGTTTAGTGGGCATTTTCGTCTAGGCCTGTTGTCCTTATGTTGAGTAGGGGATGCTTTGAAAGAGGATGAGGAAGGAGGGAAATATGTTGCGGAGACAGGAATCGATATTAAGCAAACTTTCCTATAAATATAGCAATGTTTAAATACTATACCCAAGCGTTATACAATAAACACTTCTACCTCAAAGAATCTTTTTCTTCAGAAACATTTTTTCATATTTTATAAATTAATAATATTGTTTTCATATTCTATAATTTTTTCATGTTCTATAAATTAATCCCACCAAATCACGAATATCAAAAAATATTTTTTTTAAATTAAATTTTTATAAAAGTGTTATGACCGAAGAGCCATAGAAAGTTAACACGGACTCGGATATAAGGTTGAATAGTTTATTCTCGTAAAACGTAGTACAAAGGTAAACGTGGACTGGAGAGTACTTTCTCTCGCAGGCGTCCTGACTCATTCATTCACTCACTCTGTGGCTACTACTCAGTTACCCTCCACTCAGAGTTGGTAGCCATATTATCAAGGTGTGGAAAAGTCCATTTGTAGGTAGGCTCCCACAATAAAAAGTTAATTATGTAAATTAATAATTTTTTATTAAAGTCAATCATTGTAAATTCCTATACGGAAACCAAATCAAATTAATTTATACAACGGGATTTCTGAAAAAGAGAAAACAAAATACGAAAGTCTTGGGGTTAATTTTCATTAATTAAGATGTGTTAACGTCTTGACCGTTAAGGAGGGAAAAGAAACAAGGGAAACGAGCAGAAAGATGAGGGGAAGAAAAGAAAAGAAAAAAAGAGAAAAAGTTGGTTAGTATGGATTCTTTGGGGCCAAATCTCAAAATGAATCTTTGCTCTGATTAGTTGAAAGAAATACACATGTAAATGTTATATCTTCCCACATACATACACAGCAAACCAAAGGTTTTTTGACATTTAAATGTAAATCATTTGCACAACCAACAGCAACATTGCCTGATGATGAGAATCTATCTCGAAACAGAAATTTCTATGTCGCAATGTACAATTAATTCATAACTATATATATATATATATAGCATCCGCAGACAGATCTGTTTCGCCGTATCACAGCTCATCAGTACGGTTAGACTCCGATTACTTTTTTTACCCAGGATTGAAACCCAACCGAAATGGCGTCAGTCGGCGACTCTACCCCTGGGCTATGGGCGTTCGGTGGAAGTAGGCAGACTTTTTTGCGCATATCATTATACGCGACCAATAACTAGATATATATATATATATATATATATATCTGTAATCCGAAAGCTTAGATTGGATTATTAAAAAGATTATGTATCAATATTGTAATTGTATTGTACTTTTCTTTCTTCATTTAATGATAATGCTATTAAGCTTATCAGAGAATATGAAAAAATTTACATAAAATAAACAGACAAAACTTGTCTATATTATTTAATGAAACATGCATTAATATATATATATATATATATATATATATATATATATATATATATATATTATATAAGAAACAAACTCTTTATATATATATATATATATATATATATATATATACAAAGAGTTTGTTTCTTTAACAGAGCAGATTCATACCGACTTCCAAGTTTCGTGAGGACATCGTTCTGATGTTCTCACTCATCAGGGCTGTTTGCCGTTAGAAAAAATAAACCATCATGCGACAAAACATACCAACACATTAAATAAACAGATCAAAGCCATAAAAAGAGTTCAATGCAACAAAAGAGTCAACCAAATTCAACAAACACCCATTCACGTATGCACTAAAAATAAAAATAAACCGAAGACCTACGCAATAAAAAGAAAAAGAAAAACAAAGAAAAATCAACCAATCATAAACAAAAAGAAAAATAGAATAATCAACCAATCCCAAACAAGACAACATCCCACAAAAATCACACCATATTCTATATGTTGTGGATCACCCATTTTTACACATAAGAATGGACTCGTCTTATGTGTACATATAATCCTGCCTATGTAGAGAACAGTAGTGGATGTAAAGAGTTGAGTTGAGTTGAGTAACTGGACCGCCGCTAGTTGGTCAGTACGGATATCGACTCATTACCGGACATACTTCTTCACTACAAGATTATTATTATTGATTCCTACTAACAGTATTCCTAGTATTCCTGAATTGACTAACCCATGTTCCAGTTTGTATATTTTAGTTAAATATAACATACATTTTTTATCACCATATAAGCTTTTGTTATTTATTATTTTGTGTGAATCCACAACACTATGTAAACAAGAAGAAACCGGGATCTAACAGCAAAGAGCCCTAACGAGTGAGAATGATAACGGTATCATCACGAAGTCAGCATGAATCTTGTCTGTTAAAGAGAAACTCTTTGTACTTATCAACTCTTTATCTAAAACCCGATATCGAGTAAAAAACCTGCTTGCCAAAATACATTTTATTAGTAAAACCACAGTATAACAACAACCTTGATGCTAAATATTACCACAACTCACAATTAAACCCTGTGTGTGTGTGTGTGTGTGTGTGTGTGTGGATCAGAAATGAGTGGGTGGGAAAAGAGAGAAAGTTGAGATAAAAGCCGCTCTGTCTAATGTACTGTGTGCTTGCTTTCGCGTCACAAAGCCAAAACCATTGACACGGCCACTCAAAGATCGGCACTGTTCAGAAAAATAAACAAAGGCGACGAAGGGAAAGGAATAAAGCACACATCACAGGATGGGAAACCAACATAAGGCTAAACACGACACAAAAGTAACAAAAACACAAGACAGACAATGATTTCCGAAACTTTGTTAAAACAGACAGACGGACCAGAAGACAAACGGCACTCAGGACAAATTCTCTTTGTTTATCAAGTATGGCTTGAGGGGGTGAGAAATCAAAGACCAAGTGTAAAATACCCGAAGCTTAGCTGCTGACCTCACTGAATGCCCGATTATTTTATCTTGTTTCTTTAAAACATTTCTATGAAGAAATTTTACACACATACATGATTGGAATTTAGAGAATAATGGCACAGATAATTTGGTACATGTGGAAAAATAGGAAAATATCTTCATCTGATAGTTGATCTTATAATTTGTTTTGTATACATGTATCGTTGGAATAAAATATTCCCTTTTCGTCTATATTTCCTAATATGACTCCCATGACGAAGAGCCACTGAGATTAATGGTGTGTATTTGATGGTCTACAGACTACTGAACCAGAAGTAAATAAACAGGTAACAATTGTCCTCGAATTATAAAATTTTACTTTGAATAGCTTAAAATTAAACTGCTACTGCTGGTTAATTTTAAGTACGTTAAAGAGCCTTTTTTTTTTTTTTTTACTTGTGCCATTATTCTTGTTTTTTTACTTGAGCCATTGTTCTTGTTTTTTACTGGTGCCGTTATTTCTGTTTTGTTTTTTTTTACTGTTGACATTATTCTTGTTTTCTTTTTTTACTGGTGCCATTTTTTTGTTTTTGTTTTTTTGTTTACTGGTGACATTGTTCTTGTTTTTACTCTTGCCATTTTTTTTTTTAATCTTGTCATTTTTCTTGTTTTTTCACTGGTGCCATTATTATTATATTTTTTTTACTGGTGCCATTTTTCTTCTTTTTTTATTGCTGCGATTTTTTCTTGTTTTTTCACTTGTGCTTTTGTTGTTTTTTTTTTACTGATGCCATTGTACTTTTTTTTTTTTTGGTGCCATTATTCTTGTTTTCTTTACTGATGCCCTTTTTCTTTTTTCTTTTTACTGGTGCCTTTTGTTGTCTGTTTTTTTTACTTATGACATTATTCTTGTTTTCTTTACTGGTGCCATTATTCTTGTTTTCTTTACTGGTGCCCTTTTTCTTTTTTTTACTGGTGCCTTTTGTTGTTTGTTTTTTACTTATGCCATTATTCTTATTTTCTTTACTGGTGCCATTATCCTTGTTTTTTTAATGGTGCCCTTTTTCTTTTTTTAATGGTGCCTTTTGTTGTTTGTTTTTTACTTTTGCCATTGTTCTTGTTTGTTTTGCTGGTGCCCTTTTTTTTTTTTTTTACTCGTGCCTTTTGTTGTTTGTTTTTCTAATTATGCCATTATTCTGGTTATCTTTACTGGTGCCCTTTTTTTTTTTTATTGGTGCCTTTTGTTGTTTGTTTTTTACTTATGCCATTATTTTTGTTTTCTGTACTGGTGCCCTTTTTCTTTTTTTTTCTTACTGGTGCCTTTTGTTGTCTGGTTTTTTTTTTACTTATGACATTATTCTTCTTTTCTTTACTGGTGCCATTATTCTTGTTTTTTTTACTGGTGCCCTTTTTTTTTTTTTTTTTTACTGGTGCCTTTTGTTGTTTGTTGTTTTACTTATGCCATTATTTTTGTTTTCTTTACTGGTGCCATTATTCTTTTTTTTTACTGGTGCCCTTTTAATTTTTTTTTACTGGTGCCTTTTGATGTTTGTTGTTTTACTTATGCCATTATTTTTGTTTTCTTTACTTGTGCCATTATTCTTGTTTTTTTTACTGGTGCCCTTTTTCTTTTCTTTTTTTACTGGTGCCTTTTGTTGTTTGTTGTTTTACTTATGCCATTATTTTTGTTTTCTTTACTTATGCCATTATTCTTGTTTTCTTTACTCATGCCATTATTTTTGTTTTCTTTACTTATGCCATTATTCTTGTTTTCTTTACTGGTGCCATTATTCTTGTTTTTTTTACTGGTGCCCTTTTTCTTTTTTTTTTACTGGTGCCTTTTGTTGTTTGTTGTTTTACTTATGCCATTATTTTTGTTTTCTTTACTGGTGCCATTATTCTTGTTTTCTTTACTGGTGCCCTTTTTCTTTTTTTTACTGGTGCCTTTTGTTGTTTGTTGTTTTACTTATGCCATTATTTTTGTTTTCTTTACTGGTGCCATTATTCTTGTTTTCTTTACTGGTGCCCTTTTTCTTTCTTTTTTACTGGTGCCTTTTTTTGTTTGTTTTTTAATCATGCCATTGTTCTTGTTTTCTTTACTGGTGCCATTATTCTTGTTTTTTTTACTGGTGCCCTTTTTCTTTTTTTTTTACTGGTGCCTTTTGTTGTTTGTTGTTTTACTTATGCCATTATTTTTGTTTTCTTTACTGGTGCCATTATTCTTGTTTTCTTTACTGGTGCCCTTTTTCTTTTTTTTTACTGGTGCCTTTTGTTGTTTGTTGTTTTACTTATGCCATTATTTTTGTTTTCTTTACTGGTGCCATTATTCTTGTTTTCTTTACTGGCGCCCTTTTTCTTTCTTTTTTACTGGTGCCTTTTTTTGTTTGTTTTTTAATTATGCCATTGTTCTTGTTTGTTTTACTGGTGCCCTTTTTCTTTTTTTTTTCTGGTGCCTTTTGTTGTTTGTTTTTTACTGATGCCATTATTTTTGTTTTCTTTTCTGGTGCCATTATTCTTGATTTTTTTACTGGTGCCCTTTTTCTTTTTTTTCTTACTGGTGCCTTTTGTTGTCTGTTTTTTTTTACTCATGACATTATTCTTCTTTTCTTTACTGGTGCCATTATTCTTGTTTTCTTTACTGGTGCCATTATTCTTGTTTTCTTTACTGGTGCTCTTTTTCTTTCTTTTTTTACTGGTGCCTTTTGTTGTTTGTTTTTTACTTATGCCATTGTTCTTGTTTTCTTTACTGGTGCCATTATTCTTGTTTTCTTTACTGGCGCACTTTTTCTTTTTTTTACTGGTGCCTTTTGTTGTTTGTTTTTTACTTATGCCATTATTCTTATTTTCTTTACTGGTGCCATTATCCTTGTTTTTTTAATGGTGCCCTTTTTCTTTTTTTAATGGTGCCTTTTGTTGTTTGTTTTTTACTTTTGCCATTGTTCTTGTTTGTTTTGCTGGTGCCCTTTTTTTTTTTTTTTACTCGTGCCTTTTGTTGTTTGTTTTTCTAATTATGCCATTATTCTGGTTATCTTTACTGGTGCCCTTTTTTTTTTATTGGTGCCTTTTGTTGTTTGTTTTTTACTTATGCCATTATTTTTGTTTTCTTTACTGGTGCCCTTTTTCTTTTTTTTCTTACTGGTGCCTTTTGTTGTCTGTTTTTTTTACTTATGCCATTATTTTTGTTTTCTTTACTGGTGCCATTATTCTTTTTTTTTTACTGGTGCCCTTTTAATTTTTTTTACTGGTGCCTTTTGATGTTTGTTGTTTTACTTATGCCATTATTTTTGTTTTTTTTACTGGTGCCATTTTTCTTCTTTTTTTATTGCTGCGATTTTTTCTTGTTTTTTCACTTGTGCTTTTGTTGTTTTTTTTTTACTGATGCCATTGTACTTTTTTTTTTTTTGGTGCCATTATTCTTGTTTTCTTTACTGATGCCCTTTTTCTTTTTTTCTTTTTACTGGTGCCTTTTGTTGTCTGTTTTTTTTACTTATGACATTATTCTTGTTTTCTTTACTGGTGCCATTATTCTTGTTTTCTTTACTGGTGCCCTTTTTCTTTTTTTTACTGGTGCCTTTTGTTGTTTGTTTTTTACTTATGCCATTATTCTTATTTTCTTTACTGGTGCCATTATCCTTGTTTTTTTAATGGTGCCCTTTTTCTTTTTTTAATGGTGCCTTTTGTTGTTTGTTTTTTACTTTTGCCATTGTTCTTGTTTGTTTTGCTGGTGCCCTTTTTTTTTTTTTTACTCGTGCCTTTTGTTGTTTGTTTTTCTAATTATGCCATTATTCTGGTTATCTTTACTGGTGCCCTTTTTTTTTTTATTGGTGCCTTTTGTTGTTTGTTTTTTACTTATGCCATTATTTTTGTTTTCTGTACTGGTGCCCTTTTTTTCTTTTTTTCTTACTGGTGCCTTTTGTTGTCTGGTTTTTTTTTACTTATGACATTATTCTTCTTTTCTTTACTGGTGCCATTATTCTTGTTTTTTTTACTGGTGCCCTTTTTTTTTTTTTTTTTACTGGTGCCTTTTGTTGTTTGTTGTTTTACTTATGCCATTATTTTTGTTTTCTTTACTGGTGCCATTATTCTTTTTTTTTACTGGTGCCCTTTTAATTTTTTTTTACTGGTGCCTTTTGATGTTTGTTGTTTTACTTATGCCATTATTTTTGTTTTCTTTACTTGTGCCATTATTCTTGTTTTTTTTACTGGTGCCCTTTTTCTTTTCTTTTTTTACTGGTGCCTTTTGTTGTTTGTTGTTTTACTTATGCCATTATTTTTGTTTTCTTTACTTATGCCATTATTCTTGTTTTCTTTACTCATGCCATTATTTTTGTTTTCTTTACTTATGCCATTATTCTTGTTTTCTTTACTGGTGCCATTATTCTTGTTTTTTTTACTGGTGCCCTTTTTCTTTTTTTTTTTACTGGTGCCTTTTGTTGTTTGTTGTTTTACTTATGCCATTATTTTTGTTTTCTTTACTGGTGCCATTATTCTTGTTTTCTTTACTGGTGCCCTTTTTCTTTTTTTTACTGGTGCCTTTTGTTGTTTGTTGTTTTACTTATGCCATTATTTTTGTTTTCTTTACTGGTGCCATTATTCTTGTTTTCTTTACTGGTGCCCTTTTTCTTTCTTTTTTACTGGTGCCTTTTTTTGTTTGTTTTTTAATCATGCCATTGTTCTTGTTTTCTTTACTGGTGCCATTATTCTTGTTTTTTTTACTGGTGCCCTTTTTCTTTTTTTTTTTACTGGTGCCTTTTGTTGTTTGTTGTTTTACTTATGCCATTATTTTTGTTTTCTTTACTGGTGCCATTATTCTTGTTTTCTTTACTGGTGCCCTTTTTCTTTTTTTTACTGGTGCCTTTTGTTGTTTGTTGTTTTACTTATGCCATTATTTTTGTTTTCTTTACTGGTGCCATTATTCTTGTTTTCTTTACTGGCGCCCTTTTTCTTTCTTTTTTACTGGTGCCTTTTTTTTGTTTGTTTTTTAATTATGCCATTGTTCTTGTTTGTTTTACTGGTGCCCTTTTTCTTTTTTTTTTTCTGGTGCCTTTTGTTGTTTGTTTTTTACTGATGCCATTATTTTTGTTTTCTTTTCTGGTGCCATTATTCTTGATTTTTTTACTGGTGCCCTTTTTCTTTTTTTCTTACTGGTGCCTTTTGTTGTCTGTTTTTTTTTTACTCATGACATTATTCTTCTTTTCTTTACTGGTGCCATTATTCTTGTTTTCTTTACTGGTGCCATTATTCTTGTTTTCTTTACTGGTGCTCTTTTTCTTTCTTTTTTTACTGGTGCCTTTTGTTGTTTGTTTTTTACTTATGCCATTGTTCTTGTTTTCTTTACTGGTGCCATTATTCTTGTTTTCTTTACTGGCGCACTTTTTCTTTTTTTTACTGGTGCCTTTTGTTGTTTGTTTTTTACTTATGCCATTATTCTTATTTTCTTTACTGGTGCCATTATCCTTGTTTTTTTAATGGTGCCCTTTTTCTTTTTTTAATGGTGCCTTTTGTTGTTTGTTTTTTACTTTTGCCATTGTTCTTGTTTGTTTTGCTGGTGCCCTTTTTTTTTTTTTTTACTCGTGCCTTTTGTTGTTTGTTTTTCTAATTATGCCATTATTCTGGTTATCTTTACTGGTGCCCTTTTTTTTTTTATTGGTGCCTTTTGTTGTTTGTTTTTTACTTATGCCATTATTTTTGTTTTCTTTACTGGTGCCCTTTTTCTTTTTTTTCTTACTGGTGCCTTTTGTTGTCTGTTTTTTTTTACTTATGCCATTATTTTTGTTTTCTTTACTGGTGCCATTATTCTTTTTTTTTACTGGTGCCCTTTTAATTTTTTTTTTACTGGTGCCTTTTGATGTTTGTTGTTTTACTTATGCCATTATTTTTGTTTTCTTTACTTGTGCCATTATTCTTGTTTTTTTTACTGGTGCCCTTTTTCTTTTTTTTTTTTACTGGTGCCTTTTGTTGTTTGTTGTTTTACTTATGCCATTATTTTTGTTTTCTTTACTGGTGCCATTATTCTTGTTTTCTTTACTGGTGCCCTTTTTCTTTTTTTTACTGGTGCCTTTTGTTGTTTGTTGTTTTACTTATGCCATTATTTTTGTTTTCTTTACTGGTGCCATTATTCTTGTTTTCTTTACTGGTGCCCTTTTTCTTTCTTTTTTACTGGTGCCTTTTTTTGTTTGTTTTTTAATCATGCCATTGTTCTTGTTTTCTTTACTGGTGCCATTATTCTTGTTTTTTTTACTGGTGCCGTTTGTCTTTTTTTTTTTTACTGGTGCCTTTTGTTGTTTGTTGTTTTACTTATGCCATTATTTTTGTTTTCATTACTGGTGCCATTATTCTTGTTTTCTTTACTGGCGCCCTTTTTCTTTCTTTTTTACTGGTGCCTTTTTTTGTTTGTTTTTTAATTATGCCATTGTTCTTGTTTGTTTTACTGGTGCCCTTTTTCTTTTTTTTTCTGGTGCCTTTTGTTGTTTGTTTTTTACTGATGCCATTATTTTTGTTTTCTTTACTGGTGCCATTATTCTTGATTTTTTTACTGGTGCCCTTTTTCTTTTTTTTCTTACTGGTGCCTTTTGTTGTCTGTTTTTTTTTACTTATGACATTATTCTTCTTTTCTTTACTGGTGCCATTATTCTTGTTTTCTTTACTGGTGCCATTATTCTTGTTTTCTTTACTGGTGCTCTTTTTCTTTCTTTTTTTACTGGTGCTTTTGTTGTTTGTTTTTTACTTATGCCATTGTTCTTGTTTTCTTTACTGGTGCCATTATTCTTGTTTTCTTTACTGGCGCACTTTTTCTTTTTTTTTACTGGTGCCTTTTGTTGTTTGTTTTTTACTTATGCCATTATTCTTATTTTCTTTACTGGTGCCATTATCCTTGTTTTTTTAATGGTGCCCTTTTTCTTTTTTTAATGGTGCCTTTTGTTGTTTGTTTTTTACTTTTGCCATTGTTCCTGTTTGTTTTGCTGGTGCCCTTTTTTTTTTTTTACTCGTGCCTTTTGTTTGTTTTTCTAATTATGCCATTATTCTGGTTATCTTTACTGGTGCCCTTTTTTTTTATTGGTGCCTTTGTTGTTTGTTTTTTACTTATGCCATTATTTTTGTTTTCTTTACTGGTGCCATTATTCTTGTTTTCTTTACTGGTGCCCTTTTTCTTTTTTTTTTACTGGTGCCTTTTGTTGTTTGTTGTTTTACTTATGCCATTATTTTTGTTTTCTTTACTGGTGCCATTATTCTTGTTTTTTTTAATGGTGCCCTTTTTCTTTTTCTTTTTTACTGGTGCCTTTGCTTGTTTGTGGTTTTACTTATGCCATTATTTTTGTTTTCTTTACTGGTGCCATTATTCTTTTTTTTACTGGTGCCCTTTTAATTTTTTTTTACTGGTGCCTTTTGTTGTTTGTTGTTTTACTTATGCCATTATTTTTGTTTTCTTTACTTGTGCCATTATTCTTGTTTTTTTTACTGGTGCCCTTTTTCTTTTTTTTTTTTACTGGTGCCTTTTGTTGTTTGTTGTTTTACATATGCCATTATTTTTGTTTTCTTTACTGGTGCCATTATTCTTTTTTTTTTACTGGTGCCATTATTCTTGTTTTCTTTACTGGTGCCCTTTTTCTTTTTTTTTACTGGTGCCTTTTGTTGTTTGTTATTTACTTATGCCATTATTCTTATTTTCTTTACTGGTGCCATTATCCTTGTTTTTTTAATGGTGCCCTTTTTCTTTTTTTAATGGTGCCTTTTGTTGTTTGTTTTTTACTTTTGCCATTGTTCTTGTTTGTTTTGCTGGTGCCCTTTTTTTTTTTTTTTACTCGTGCCTTTTGTTTGTTTTTCTAATTATGCCATTATTCTGGTTATCCTTACTGGTGCCCTTTTTTTTTATTGGTGCCTTTTGTTGTTTGTTTTTTACTTATGCCATTATTTTTGTTTTCTTTACTGGTGCCATTATTCTTCTTTTCTTTACTGGTGCCCTTTTTCTTTTTTTTTTTTACTGGTGCCTTTTGTTGTTTGTTGTTTTACTTATGCCATTATTTTTGTTTTCTTTACTGGTGCCATTATTCTTGTTTTTTTTACTGGTGCCCTTTTTCTTTTTTTTTTTTTTACTGGTGCCTTTGGTTGTTTGTGGTTTTACTTATGCCATTATTTTTGTTTTCTTTACTGGTGCCATTATTCTTGTTTGTTTTACTGGTGCCCTTTTTCTTTTTTTTACTGGTGCCTTTTGTTGTTTGTTTTTTACTGATGCCATTATTCTTGTTTTCTTTACTGGTGCCATTATTCTTGTTTGTTTTACTGGTGCCCTTTTTCTTTTTTTTACTGGTGCCTTTTGTTGTTTGTTTTTTACTGATGCCATTATTCTTGTTTTCTTTACTGGTGCCATTATTCTTGTTTGTTTTACTGGTGCCCATTTTCTTTTTTTTTTACTGGTGCCTTTTGTTGTTTGTTGTTTTACTTATGCCATTATTTTTGTTTTCTTTACTTGTGCCATTATTCTTGTTTTTTTTACTGGTGCCCTTTTTCTTTTTTTTTTTTACTGGTGCCTTTTGTTGTTTGTTGTTTTACTTATGCCATTATTTTTGTTTTCTTTACTGGTGCCATTATTCTTTTTTTTTACTGGTGCCATTATTCTTGTTTTCTTTACTGGTGCCCTTTTTCTTTTTTTTACTGGTGCCTTTTGTTGTTTGTTATTTACTTATGCCATTATTCTTATTTTCTTTACTGGTGCCATTATCCTTGTTTTTTTAATGGTGCCCTTTTTCTTTTTTTAATGGTGCCTTTTGTTGTTTGTTTTTTACTTTTGCCATTGTTCTTGTTTGTTTTGCTGGTGCCCTTTTTTTTTTTTTACTCGTGCCTTTTGTTTGTTTTTCTAATGATGCCATTATTCTGGTTATCTTTACTGGTGCCCTTTTTTTTTATTGGTGCCTTTTGTTGTTTGTTTTTTACTTATGCCATTATTTTTGTTTTCTTTACTGGTGCCATTATTCTTCTTTTCTTTACTGGTGCCCTTTTTCTTTTTTTTTTTTACTGGTGCCTTTTGTTGTTTGTTGTTTTACTTATGCCATTATTTTTGTTTTCTTTACTGGTGCCATTATTCTTGTTTTTTTTACTGGTGCCCTTTTTTCTTTTTTTTTTTTTACTGGTGCCTTTGGTTGTTTGTGGTTTTACTTATGCCATTATTCTTGTTTTCTTTACTGGTGCCATTATTCTTGTTTGTTTTACTGGTGCGCTTTTTCTTTTTTTTTTACTGGTGCCTTTTGTTGTTTGTTTTTTACTCATGCCATTATTCTTGTTTTCTTTACTGGTGCCCTTTTTCTTTTCTTTACTGGTGCCTTTTGTTGTTTGTTTTCTTTACTGGTGCCATTATTCTTGTTTACTTTACTGGTGCCCATTTTCTTTTTTTTACTGGTGCCTTTTGTTGTTTGTTTTTTACTTATGCCATTATTCTTGTTTTCTTTACTGGTGCCATTATTCTCGTTTTCTTTACTGGTGCCCTTTTTCTTTTCTTTTTTACTGGTGCCTTTTGTTGTTTGTTTTTTATTTATGCCATTATTCTTGTTTTCTTTACTGGTGCCATTATTCTTGTTTTCTTTACTGGTGCCCTTTTTCTTTTTTTTTACTGGTGCCTTTTTTTGTTTGTTTTTTACTTTTGCCATTATTCTTGTTTTCTTTACTGGTGCCATTATTCTTGTTTTCTTTACTGGTGCCCTTTTTCTTTTTTTTCTGGTGCCTTTTGTTGTTTGTTTTCTTTACTGGTGCCATTATTCTTGTTTTCTTTACTGGTGCCCTTTTTCTTTTTTTTTTTACTGGTGCCTTTTGTTGTTTGTTTTTTTACTTATGCCATTATTCTTGTTTTCTTTACTGGTGCCATTATTCTTGTTTGTTTTACTGGTGCCCTTTTTTTATTTTTTTTACTGGTGCCTTTTGTTGTTTGTTTTTTACTTATGCCATTATTCTTGTTTTCTTTATTGGTGCCATTATTCTTGTTTGTTTTACTGGTGCCCTTTTTCTTTTTTTTTTACTGGTGCCTTTTGTTGTTTGTTTTTTACTTATGCCATTATTCTTGTTTTCTTTACTGGTGCCATTATTCTTGTTTTCTTTACTGGTGCCCTTTTTCTTTTTTTTCTACTGGTGCCTTTTGTTGTTTGTTTTTTACTTTTGCCATTATTCTTGTTTGTTTTACTGGTGCCCTTTTTCTTTTTTTTTTACTGGTGCCTTTTGTTGTTTGTTTTTTACTTCTGCCATTATTCTTGTTTGTTTTACTGGTGCCCTTGTTCTTTTTTTTTACTGGTGCCTTTTGTTGTTTGTTTTTTACTTCTGCCATTATTCTTGTTTGTTTTACTGGTGCCATTATTCTTGTTTTCTTTACTGGTGCCATTATTCTTGTTTTCTTTACTGGTGCCCTTTTTCTTTTTTTTTTTACTGGTGCCTTTTGTTGTTTGTTTTTTACTTTTGCCATTATTCTTGTTTTCTTTACTGGTGCCATTATTCTTGTTTTTATTACTGGTGCCATTATTCTTGTTTTCTTTACTGGTGCCCTTTTTCTTTTTTTTTTTACTGGTGCCTTTTGTTGTTTGTTTTTTACTTATGCCATTATTCTTGTTTTCTTTACTGGTGCCATTATTCTTGTTTGTTTTACTGGTGCCCTTTTTCTTTTTTTTTTACTGGTGCCTTTTGTTGTTTGTTTTTTACTTATGCCATTATTCTTGTTTTCTTTACTGGTGCCCTTTTTCTTTTTTTTTACTGGTGCCTTTTGTTGTTTGTTTTTTACTCATGCCATTATTCTTGTTTTCTTTACTGGTGCCATTATTCTTGTTTGTTTTACTGGTGCCCTTTTTCTTTTTTTTTTACTGGTGCCTTTTGTTGTTTGTTTTTTACTTTTGCCATTATTCTTGTTTTCTTTACTGATGCCTTTTGTTGTTTGTTTTTTACTTCTGCCATTATTCTTGTTTGTTTTACTGGTGCCCATTTTCTTTTTTTTTACTGGTGCCTTTTGTTGTTTGTTTTTTACGTATGCCATTATTCTTGTTTTCTTTACTGGTGCCATTATTCTTGTTTGTTTTACTGGTGCCCTTTTTCTTTTTTTTTACTGGTGCCTTTTGTTGTTTGTTTTTTACTTCTGCCATTATTCTTGTTTGTTTTACTGGTGCCCTTTTTCTTTTTTTTTTACTGGTGCCTTTTGTTGTTTGTTTTTTACTTATGCCATTATTCTTGTTTTCTTTACTGGTGCCATTATTCTTGTTTTCTTTACTGGTGCCCTTTTTCTTTTTTTTTTACTGGTGCCTTTTGTTGTTTGTTTTTTACTCATGCCATTATTCTTGTTTTCTTTACTGGTGCCATTATTCTTGTTTGTTTTACTGGTGCCCTTTTTCTTTTTTTTTACTGGTGCCTTTTGTTGTTTGTTTTTTACTTTTGCCATTATTCTTGTTTTCTTTACTGATGCCTTTTGTTGTTTGTTTTTTACTTCTGCCATTATTCTTGTTTGTTTTACTGGTGCCCTTTTTCTTTTTTTTTTACTGGTGCCTTTTGTTGTTTGTTTTTTACGTATGCCATTATTCTTGTTTTCTTTACTGGTGCCATTATTCTTGTTTGTTTTACTGGTGCCCTTTTTCTTTTTTTTTACTGGTGCCTTTTGTTGTTTGTTTTTTACTTCTGCCATTATTCTTGTTTGTTTTACTGGTGCCCTTTTTCTTTTTTTTTTACTGGTGCCTTTTGTTGTTTGTTTTTTACTTATGCCATTATTCTTGTTTTCTTTACTGGTGCCATTATTCTTGTTTTCTTTACTGGTGCCCTTTTTCTTTTTTTTTTACTGGTGCCTTTTGTTGTTTGTTTTTTACTTTTGCCATTATTCTTGTTTTCTTTACTGGTGCCATTATTCTTGTTTTCTTTACTGGTGCCCTTTTTCTTTTTTTTTTACTGGTGCCTTTTGTTGTTTGTTTTTTACTTATGCCATTATTCTTGTTTTCTTTACTGGTGCCATTATTCTTGTTTTCTTTACTGGTGCCATTATTCTTGTTTTCTTTACTGGTGCCCTTTTTCTTTTTTTTTTACTGGTGCCTTTTGTTGTTTGTTTTTTACTTTTGCCATTATTCTTGTTTGTTTTACTGGTGCCCTTTATCTTTTTTTTTTACTGGTGCCTTTTGTTGTTTGTTTTTTACTTATGCCATTATTCTTGTTTTCTTTACTGGTGCCATTATTCTTGTTTGTTTTACTGGTGCCCTTTTTCTTTTTTTTTACTGGTGCCTTTTGTTGTTTGTTTTTTACTTCTGCCATTATTCTTGTTTGTTTTACTGGTGCCCTTTTTCTTTTTTTTTACTGGTGCCTTTTGTTGTTTGTTTTTTACTTATGCCATTATTCTTGTTTTCATTACTGGTGCCATTATTCTTGTTTTCTTTACTGGTGCCATTATTCTTGTTTTCTTTACTGGTGCCCTTTTTCTTTTTTTTTTACTGGTGCCTTTTGTTGTTTGTTTTTTACTTTTGCCATTATTCTTGTTTGTTTTACTGGTGCCCTTTATCTTTTTTTTTTACTGGTGCCTTTTGTTGTTTGTTTTTTACTTATGCCATTATTCTTGTTTTCTTTACTGGTGCCATTATTCTTGTTTGTTTTACTGGTGCCCTTTTTCTTTTTTTTTACTGGTGCCTTTTGTTGTTTGTTTTTTACTTCTGCCATTATTCTTGTTTGTTTTACTGGTGCCCTTTTTCTTTTTTTTTTACTGGTGCCTTTTGTTGTTTGTTTTTTACTTATGCCATTATTCTTGTTTTCATTACTGGTTGCCATTATTCTTGTTTTCTTTACTGGTGCCCTTTTTCTTTTTTTTTTTACTGGTGCCTTTTGTTGTTTGTTTTTTACTTTTGCCATTATTCTTGTTTGTTTTACTGGTGCCCTTTATCTTTTTTTTTACTGGTGCCTTTTGTTGTTTGTTTTTTACTTATGCCATTATTCTTGTTTTCTTTACTGGTGCCATTATTCTTGTTTGTTTTACTGGTGCCCTTTTTCTTTTTTTTACTGGTGCCTTTTGTTGTTTGTTTTTTACTTTTGCCATTATTCTTGTTTTCTTTACTGGTGCCATTATTCTTGTTTGTTTTACTGGTGCCCTTTTTCTTTTTTTTTACTGGTGCCTTTTGTTGTTTGTTTTTTACTTCTGCCATTATTCTTGTTTGTTTTACTGGTGCCCTTTTTCTTTTTTTTTTACTTGTGCCTTTTGTTGTTTGTTTTTTACTTATGCCATTATTCTTGTTTTCTTTACTGGTGCCATTATTCTTGTTTGTTTTACTGGTGCCCTTTTTCTTTTTTTTTTACTGGTGCCTTTTGTTGTTTGTTTTTTACTTTTGCCATTATTCTTGTTTTCTTTACTGGTGCCATTATTCTTGTTTGTTTTACTGGTGCCCTTTTTCTTTTTTTTTTACTGGTGCCTTTTGTTGTTTGTCTTTTACTTCTGCCATTATTCTTGTTTGTTTTACTGGTGCCCTTTTTTTTTTTTTTTACTGGTGCCTTTTGTTGTTTGTTTTTTATATATGCCATTATTCTTGTTTTCTTTACTGGTGCCATTATTCTTGTTCGTTTTACTGGTGCCCTTTTTCTTTTTTTTTTACTGGTGCCTTTTGTTGTTTGTTTTTTACTTCTGCCATTATTCTTGTTTGTTTTACTGGTGCCCTTTTTCTTTTTTTTTACTGGTGCCTTTTGTTGTTTGTTTTTTACTGATGCCATTATTCTTGTTTTCTTTACTGGTGCCATTATTCTTGTTTGTTTTACTGGTGCCCTTTTTCTTTTTGTTTACTGGTGCCTTTTGTTGTTTGTTTTTTACTTATGCCATTATTCTTGTTTTCTTTACTGGTGCCATTATTCTTGTTTTCTTTACTGGTGCCCTTTTTCTTTTTTTTTCTACTGGTGCCTTTTGTTGTTTGTTTTTTACTTATGCCATTATTCTTGTTTTCTTTACTGGTGCCATTATTCTTGTTTTCTTTACTGGTGCCCTTTTTCTATTTCTTTTACTGGTGCCTTTTGTTGTTTGTTTTTTACTTTTGCCATTATTCTTGTTTTCTTTACTGGTGCCATTATTCTTGTTTGTTTTACTGGTGCCCTTTTTCTTTTTTTTTACTGGTGCCTTTTGTTGTTTGTTTTTTACTTATGCCATTATTCTTGTTTTCTTTACTGGTATCATTATTCTTGTTTTCTTTACTGGTGCCCTTTTTCTTTTTTTTTACTGGTGCCTTTTGTTGTTTGTTTTTTACTTATGCCATTATTCTTGTTTTCTTTACTGGTGCCATTATTCTAGTTTGTTTTACTGGTGCCCTTTTTCTTTTTTTTTACTGGTGCCTTTTGTTGTTTTTTTTTTTACTTATGCCATTATTCTTGTTTTCTTTACTGGTGCCATTATTCTTGTTTTTTTTACTGGTGCCCTTTTTCTTTTTTTTTACTGGTGCCTTTTGTTGTTTGTTTTTTACTCATGCCATTATTCTTGTTTTCTTTACTGGTGCCATTATTCTTGTTTTCTTTACTGGTGCCTTTTTTCTTTTTTTTTTACTGGTGCCTTTTGTTGTTTGTTTTTTACTCATGCCATTATTCTTGTTTTCTTTACTGGTGCCATTATTCTTGTTTTCTTTACTGGTGCCCTTTTTCTTTTTTTTTTACTGGTGCCTTTTGTTGTTTGTTTTTTTACTTATGTCATTATTCTTGTTTTCTTTCCTGGTGCCCTTTTTCTTTTCTTTTTTTTATTACTGGTGCCTTTTGTTGTCTGTTCTTTACTTATGCCATTATTTTTGTTTTCTTTACTGGTGCCCTTTTTATTGTTTTTGTACTGCTGCCATTATTAGCAGTCATTTATTAGCTGTGTTATTATTACTGCTCACCACATAAATGATATCTCCTAGTCGATTGCCAGTAATGCTATCCATTGATCTTTTCTTTAATTTGGCCAACATTGACAGGGCCCAAAGGTCTAATGGGCCCCACTGAATCAATGATATGAGGGCCTCTAACTCTACAATATATTAATTTTTATACGATATAATATTCATATAAAATACAAATTTTATTGTAATCTAATTATGTAGAATAATGGATCATATACAATATGGCTGAACAATTCGACTAGAAAAATGAAAATAAATACAATGTATCAAAATGCAAGTTACAGACATGCCATAATAGATCATTCCATCTTAAAGAATTCAATGTTTTGCAGCAATTTTTAACCACGATTTGAGATTTTTCTTGTTACAAAATTTGCAATTATATCACAATGTCATTAAGGCAGTATTTCTATATAATACAAATGTTATGGTAACCTAATTCTATTCAATGATAGATCATATACAATATAGGTGAACAATTCAACTAGAAAAATACGAAAATAAATACATTGTATCTAAATTCAAATTAGAGACCTGTCATAATAGATCATTCCAGCCTATGTACAATAATGGATCATATGCAATATAGGTGAACAATTCAACTAGAAAAATTGAAAATAAATACAATGTATCTAAATGCAAATTAGAGACCTGTCATAATAGATCATTCCAGCCTATGTACAATAATGGATCATATGCAATATAGGTGAACAATTCAACTAGAAAAATTGAAAATAAATACAATGTATCTAAATGCAAATTAGAGACCTGTCATAATAGATCATTCCAGCCTATGTACAATAATGGATCATATGCAATATAGGTGAACAATTCAACTAGAAAAATTGAAAATAAATACAATGTATCTAAATACAAATTAGAGACCTGTCATAATAGATCATTCCAGCCTATGTACAATAATGGATCATATGCAATATAGGTGAACAATTCAACTAGAAAAATTGAAAATAAATACAATGTATCTAAATACAAATTAGAGACCTGTCATAATAGATCATTCCAGCCTATGTACAATAATGGATCATATGCAATATAGGTGAACAATTCAACTAGAAAAATACGAAAATAAATACAATGTATCTAAATGCAAATTAGAGACCTGTCATAATAGATCATTCCAGCCTATGTACAATAATGGATCATATGCAATAAAGGTGAACGATTCGACTAGAAAAATTGAAAATAAATACAAATTACACAAGCTAATTTGATGATAGCTAGGGTCACAAAGCACTATCCGGGCTTGCGGCCCTTTCAGGGATTCGGTGATAGTACGTACCCTTCTGAACGTGGATGTGGCTTTTTAGTCCTGCTAAGGATTGACACCCTGGTGAAGATGTGGCAACGTTTTACGACTCTTGCGGTAGGTGTTATATTAATACTAATATTATACTATAATGTAGCGTCGCAACACAAGGTTCGATGTCAGGGCGCACCTCCTTTCAGTCAAACGTTTGTAGATAAAAATAACCTTCCGGTCTGATGGCTATCCACGAAACAAAACCAAGAGCCGATTCAAGCAGTAAGAAAATTTTATTCAGTTGTTACCTCCTGATGTAGACGAGCGAAACAGAGATGAAGCGAGGTGAAGCGAGGTGAAGAGAGATAAACACACAAAATGGTGTGTCCTTTCTTTCTTGTCGCGGCGAGTGATCTCTTGTCTCTTCCCGTAGCTTTTCTCTGGGTCTGCCTGTTTTTGGCTGCTTATATCTTATAGAGAACAGCGTTCTTGGTTATATCTTTATCTAAAAAGATAATTTTTCAAGAACCCATTCTCTTGTTCTACTCAGTGACCTCCTTTGTTAGAGCTGTTTGGCATAGTCTATATGAGGTCCACTTCACTTAGACGTTAATCATCAGGGCAAAAACTGTTTGAAACAATTTCTGTAGCATCTTTCAGATATTCCTATTTAACAGGATATCGGCTGACACTGATAACACAACATCAGCATTAATATTTTTGTTAACTTTAATATAACGTTTTAGTCCAGTAACTGAGGTGAATTATCTCCATACTCGCGGCAAATATAAATAACGTGACTTATCTCTGTATATGGCTTCTTTACTGGCGCTTTTAGGCTTGCTCTATGTGAGTTGTGGTGCAGTGGATATCGACTCGGAACGAGAAATCGGGGTGCCGAGTTCGAATTCCAGTTGAATTCCATGCATTCACTTACGCACAAAGGTATTAATCCGTCTCTTCCCTCCAGTTATGGGTTAAATAACAGGACAGATTGGGTTCTATAGCCATGGCTGGCAACCAGTCTACCGCAGAAAGCAATGGCAATCTACTGCGGGATAATCTTCTTCCTAGTCAATCATGTTTCTTTCGAGACATGATCGCCCAAAGCGTGTATCACGTATGTCATATAACTGACTGACTGAATATAATAGTTGAAAACATGATTAAGGCTTCTACTGGGTATAAAGTGGGGTGTCGGTTTTCTACTGTTATGAAGTAATAAACTGATTACCCACTAGTAATAATATAATACAACCTACTGTGGGATAATCTTCTGCCCAGTCAGTCATGTTTCTTTCGAGACATGATCGCCCAAGCGTGCATCACGTATGGCACTTAACTGACTGACTGACTGACTACTTAGACTCGTCCACATTCATTTCACATTAGATCAAGGAACAGACATAACTGCTGGCTACTCTTGTTTTCACAGCACACCTGTCTTCCAAGGCAGCCGGCCAGTCCATATCGCATACACCTGCTTAGGTTAATTTCTGTTTGTTTGACATCAACGGAGCTCATATGTTGTTTATACAGTAAATATACTGTCTAGGAAAGATTGCATACTCTGTTATGATGAGCAGTTTGAATTACAGTAATACACTGAAACTCTTGACCACGATGACTTAACGCATCTTTCAATAAATCCCTGGCCTAAATAATAAAACAACAACTTTTAGGCAAAATCCTACTTTATTCATCAACATAGTCTCCTTCTAGGTTGATACACTGATTGCAACACTTTGTCTTTGGCCTCAAAATACGCCTTAGTTTCCGATATCACTTCTTCATTGCAGCCAAATCTCTTTCTCTGGAACATTCTTTTGAGGTCTGCAAACAGCCAGTAGTCGCTGGGCGCCAGATCTGGAGAATAGGGTGGACATGAAGCAATTTGAAGGGCCATTCATGTAGTTTTGCCATTTTTTCGATCGACTTGTGACACGGTGCGTTGTGTCAGTGAAAAATCACTTTGTCTTCTTCATTTGTGGCCGTTTTTGGTGATTTCTTCCTCCAAATGCACCAATAATGCTATATTCGCTATTGATTGTTCTTCCTTTCTCAAAGAAATCGATGAACAAAATACCTTGCGTATCCCAAAACATGGCGGCCAAAACCTTGCCTGCTAATGTTTGCAACTTTTGTCGCTTTATACGGCTTTCACCTGCTGCTGTCCACTCAGCTGACTGCCAGTTTGACTCCGGAGTAAAATGGTGGAACCATCTTTCATCTATTGTCACATTTTCACGCACAAACTCCATCTTGTTGCATTGAAACTGTTGTAAACAACGGTCTGAATCGGTGACGCGCGGTTGTTTTTAATCGACTGTGAGCAAACGTGGCGCCCACTTTGAACACAGAAATTTCATTGACAAATGTTCATGCAAAATGGTGAATACCTTGACTTCTGTTATGTTCAACTCCTCTGCTATCTCACGCAAATTCAATGTACGATCGGTCTTTGTGCATTTTGTGTGTGTGTGTGTGTGTGTGTTTTCCGAGACAACTGCCGATTTTGGGCGATCTGAGCGTTCAGCTTCATTTGTGCCTGTACGACCGTGTTTAAAGTCAACATACCACCTCGTAACCGTTGTTTCCGATGAAGCAGAGTCAGAATAACACTTATCAAGCTATTACGTTGCTTGAACAGCATTTTTCCTATCAGAAAGCAATGCTTTATCACGAAATACATATTTTTCCATTCTTTTGAATAATTTGCTACGGTAACTTCACTTAAATAACTGTAATTTGTAAACTGATAATTTGAGTGGGGCTAAATTTTGTCACGTGCCATTTGAAGGTTAGTACAACTCCAAAATTAAATACATTAATGCCTTAGAAAATGGCATACTCATCACTGGTTTAGAATACTCTGTTAAAAACAAAGTACGCAGAAATAAGCAGAAACCACATAAACGTAACATTATTTGGTTTAACCCACCCTTCAGCTGTAATGTCTAAGCAAACATTGGAAAATTCTTCCTAAATTAAATTCGCAAACGTTTCAACCATTCAACCATACTAAAAAGATTTTTCAACACAAACAATGTTAAAGTTATAGTTGCGTTAAGAACGGAGATAAATATATTTTACAACATAATATGATATCAAATAAATACTTGGCCCACCTGAATAACAACAGTTACCCTATTACTAATAATAGTGATCCTTCTAAAATAAAATTGCAAATGTCGTAAATATAAGACCTGCTCATTAAAAGGCCAGTGTATGCCTGAAATCATTATTTATAGAGCTAGTATCCATTCGGATGACGATGTTAAATTTTATTTTGGAGCCATAGCAAATAGGTGGAAATTGCATTTCAATAACCATATGTTGTCTTTAAAGATGAACTTAGCTCACTAGTACCTCCCATACATGAATTTGCTCGAGCCATAAGATTAGCAACTATACCCCACCCTTTTACTGTGAAACCAATAAAATGTAAACGCAAATTCTACTCCAGCAGCTTATTTTCTCGCACTTCCCGCCTGTGGAATTCACTTCCGTTTACTTGCTTTCCAGACAACTACAATCTTCAAGAATTCAAATGTAAAGTCAATAGTCATCTCCTATCTCATTAACATGCTTCCTTTCTCTCTACCTCCTCTCTCTCTCATGCTTCTTTTTTGTCCACTCCACCCTCATCAGTATTCTCATCCTTCTTCTATCCACTTCCTGACACCCCCTATAACCTGTCACTCTTTCTCATAGCTTTCCTCTTATGTAACCCCCTTCTCAACAGTGACAGTAAAATGCCTTGCTTGAGGCGACACGATTATAAAAAAAATACCTAGAATATCATCACAAAAACCAAATCTTATAATGGAAAAGACGATAGATGTAACTTATTTCTTTTAGAAAAAAATTGCCATCTTAATTCATATAAATAACCCTAATCTGCTTTAAAAATATTTGAATTAATGACCTCATACTGCCATAGAAAAAATATTGATTTAAATACGAAGCCCCAGATTAATTCTGATTCCCCTATGCGTTTCTTTCTTTCTTTCTTTCTTTCTTTTTTTCCCTGTAAACATTATTTATTTTAAATAATAATAATGAATTACCCACACTTGAATTGATCTCCCTGAATTTTAATATTTTTTAAAATTAAAATTAAAATTTAATTTTTTATCTTCATGTCATTTTTGTTTATTCGTATTTTGCACTTGATAAATTAAAAAAATAGTACCCTAACATTTTAAGATTTAACTTCCACGAACTTCGCGCGAACTTAAATTCAAATCTCTTAAAGGTCAGTTTGAAATATGCACCTGATGATTACGTAATGCATGAAACTCCGAGTCATGCCACCGACGAAGGATTATATATATACACATATTTATCTGTAAATGCAGATAAAATTTAGAGGGGAAATAGCCATTTTGAACATGCCATTTTAAGACATGCATTCTCAGCCCCATATAAACAAAGAATCAAATATCCGCTTTGTAAGTTAAATTAATTTATATTGAGCTCTCTATTGGATCAGTCTTAATATTTTAACCATATTACTAGGATCCTCCTGGATTATTTACCAATCCTATCCTGGATTTTTACCGCCTATATATATATATATATATATATATATATATATATATATATATGTAAAATTTAACTTTAGAAGATTATTACTGAATCAGAGGCATGAGACTACAAAAATTATAAGCATATTAAAGAATTAACCGTATAATCCTGCTAGAATTTTAAAAAATCAAAGGTTTGAATCTCCAACAATTATAAACTTTTTACAGTATTAATCTTAATATCTTGATAATTTACTTTAACTATATGATGTTATTTTATCTCTATATTAACTTTATTTTCTATTACAAATTGTGATCTATTTTATGTTTTAAATTTCAATTTCAGTTTTATTTTTATCTACACTTTTGTAGTAGATTGTAGTTTGTACATGCTCTAAAGTATAATTTATAATAAATATTCATAGCTCTATTTCTATATTGAGCACTGTTTTAAATTAGTGTTTTGAACGTTTTATATATATATATATATATATATATATATATATATATATATATATATATATATATATCCGGATAAAGAGGACTCGAGGTTTTACGATTGATTTTGGGTTCCTTGGCATTTGTGTTTTTATAAAAAGTGCTCAGTACAATAAATATAATATATAGCATAATATAATCATATAATTATGAATTAAAAGTACATTGCGACACGAAAATATCTATGTTTCGAGACATAAAAATTTCCGTATCGCAATGTATTTTTAATTCATAATTATATATATATATATATATATATATATATATATATATATATATTAAACAGTTATTGGTCAAAGTAAAATTAGAACAGTAAACGTAGTTGATTTTCTAAGCGCCGCTTAGATGGGGCACAAGACCGAAAATATAGGGTACCCAATGAGGTTCGAACTTATTAATCAGTTTTAATAAGTTCTAGTGAGGCATGGTTGCTAACCATAACATCAGGCCGAGGTGCTCCCAGTAAAGAGTCGTATTGAAAACGTGTTCAATACACATTTAAATAAATGATAAAGATTTAACATGCAGAGCATTTTAATACTAATATATATATATATATATATATATATATATATATATAAAGAGAGAGAGAGAGAAGTCAGAGAGGGAGAGAGTTAAATTTTGAAAGCGTGAAAATTGATATGTGCCATCAAATTACAACAGGTAGGCACTTATCTATTTCCGCCTACTCGAACGGATTATGGCACATTAGCTGATTTGAAAGGCAGACCCCACGCTTCTACTGGATTAGTACTATATATTGCTGATCTTCGGTGGTATTTCCTTATTCGGGTGATTCAAATATCAGGGATTGACTGTGTCCCTCCACCTTTTAACCCTAGAAAACTAACCATGGGTATATAGTACCCAGCGCAAATGACGCCATTTTAATTACAATGTAATTACAATTTTTAGTACCTGATATGCTTACCTAAATATTGAAGTGCCTGCATGTAAAATATGTAAAATAAAGATTTATATTTAATATTTTCAAAATCGGTTATGATATACCCATGGTTATTAGTGGTGTAACTATAATTGATGGTTAGTGTTCCAGGGTTAATGCCCTGGGACATAAACTACCTAGGGGTATATTCCGAGGATCTAGCCGAACGTCTCCCAAAAGCGTTTATAGTACGCAGGTGAGGTTAAAGTGAGAATGCAACGTGTATTCGTAAAAACAAGATCTCACTTCTATTCATAGTTTCCTATTAAAAGTTTCGTGTCAAAAGAAAAGAAAAAGAAAAAAAAGAAAAAGAAAAAGAAAAGAATGACCCTGGCCCTTCTCCTCTTGGTAAAATGGTTGGGGTGGAACATATAAAGATGACAGTAAGAAGAGATTTGCATAAAAAGAAGCTTTTGATAATGGGATTTATAGGCCCGATCTTCCAGTTATGGGTTAAATAATAAGACAGATTGGGTTCTACAGCCTTGGTCGGCAACCAGTCTACCGTAGAAAGCAATGGCAACCTACTGCGGGATAATCTTCTGCCCAGTCAGTCATGTCTCTTTCGAGACATGATCCCCCAAAGAGTGTATCATGTATGGCACTTAACTGACTGACTGAATATAATAGTTGAAAACATGATTAAGGGATCTACTGGTCATAAAATGGGGGATCAGTTTTATATTGTTATGAAATTATGAATTGATCCCCCACTAATTACTACGTAATAATATAATACATCCGTCTCTTCCTTCCAGTTATGGGTTAAATAGCAGGACAGATTGGGTTCTATAGCCTTGGTCGGCAACCAGTCTACCGCAGAAAGCAATGGCAACCTACTGCGGGATAATCTTCTGCCCAGTCAGTAATGTCTCTTTCGAGACATGATCGCCCAAGCGTGTATCACTTATGGCGTTAAACTGACTACATGCAGGATCTAGCGAGTAGATTATATATTTCTTTCTTTCTTCTTATTGTTCACCTAATACTATGCCCAAGAGACACTCAAGATAGAAGTTTAATAAATATCGTTGTTTTAATGATGTACATGGAGAGAGAACAAGAGATGCATATTTTGAGGATGACGGTTGAAATTATAGTGATCGGGGAGAGCATACACTCCGGAGTCCGTTCCATAAAGCATCTTTGAGGAGGTTTGCATAAATTGAACTTCTTCCTCACCAATGGAATATGAAAGGAATGAGGATGAGTCTCACACGTTATTTTTTTATCATGACATGATTTCATGATAACCAAGTTGGGAATCCATTTAAATATAGGGATTTGTAACAAGAATGACCCATAATTCCTTTCTACCTTCCCCATTGAGTCGCCTTAAGAAAAAAGAAAGGAAAACACTATTCATTTTTCTTTTTATAGAACGATGGGGGTATAACCTACAAGAGAAATAACCCTGCACCCACCCGGGATCTAAGAAAAAAATTCAAGCGCACGCTTGAAATGATTTTGTCACATGGTCGAGTTTTAAGTTGAATTCCAACAATTTGCATTCAAATTCAAAACGCGTCCAGGATGATGATTTTTTGTCACTTTACATACCGCCCCCCCCCCCCAGACAAAACACCTCAAAACTCTTGCTACTCTATTACTATTTCCATAGAAAGTTTTCAGATAAACTACATTCCTTAGTTCTATCAGTCCTAACCGTCAAAACTAAGACCCGCCATGCCACTACCATTTTAGTGAATCACTGTCATCTCCTCCGTATTCTGTTCGTGAAATGTTTCACTCGAGTAGCTTCTTCCGACGAATTACTTACTTAATGATTTATGACAATAATTTGCACATATACAAATTAACCATCCGACCGTGAATGTAATACTGTTGTCATATCTGGTCAGGCGCTCCTGATGTTCATCTCAGTGTTCTCGACAGGCTCCAGAGGAGAATCTGTAATGTGATTGGTCTCGACCTGGCAGCTTGACTCCAGCCATTTTCTCATCGTCGGGATGTGGCTTCCCTGTCTATTCTATAAATATTCTCATGGCTTCTGCTCTGATGAACTTGGGTCACTGGTGCCCTCTCCACTGGAATTTACTCGTGCAAACAATAAAAAAATGGTAAAATCAGTTATTGCAAATCGTCTGAAGACACAACTCATGGTAGAAACTTCGGTCGCGTAATAACTACTTTACAAATGAAGAATATCCAAAAGTTCTACAATATAATTGTATTGAACACTTTTAATACAAATGTGTACTGGCCTAATTTTATTATGACCAAAAACTAAGTAATTAAACAACATATATATATATATATATATATATATATATATATATATATATATATATATCGGAACTGAAATTTTGTTCAATAACCGAGGCATTTTCATCTCGAATTTTCTGTGCTTCCAAATGAACATCAGCCGTTGCGCGATTGTCAAAAAACCCCGTTTTGTAGAGCAATTTGCTAGCATTTTCTTTCGATTCTTACTGGGTGCCATATTTTCTTATCCTTGTAAACTTATCATACGTGGGAGATTGTCGTTCCTTATCAGAACCTGGACTACAAACGCAAGTTTTCAAGGTTTATATTCCCCCTCTTTAGTCTAACGATTCGTACAACTTGATTTTCCGAAATAGTCAACTAGTCAATAAATTTGTGACAAACCCACCACGGTTTAGTAAATATCAATTAACATCTGTTTCTTCAATCAGTTTAGACAATTAACTCCAGTCTAATCGATCGCCATTTTCTGTTGAAGAACACGATTTTTGACAGCATTTTTATTATCGTTCTGCTCTCGGGAATGCACGACTATCCGACCAAAATCCACAGCGCAAAACAAATTATTCTTGAGACTGCGTGATACAATATTTTCTCCGGCCCCACGCTGTCCGAATGAAACGTGAAATGATTTATTCAGTGGCGGCGATATGCGCGTCCGTCAAGAAATTGTCGAGCTTCTGTGATTTTGTCAAGTATTCGTTCTGTCCGGATGCAAGTTGCCATCCAAATACGATGAGAAATACAGATTCATTGCGTCTTTTCGCACTTTTATTTGTTTTCAATTTTATGAAAAGACAACCAAAAATAGAAAAATATTTTTATATCTTTCATTCTTAGAGAATTTTTTTTCTTAGCATGGACGACATTTAAAAACCTGGGAAAAAAAAAACAATTTATATTCAACCATTGACCAACTGTTGAATTCGCCTTCGTTTTTTTTTTTTTTTTCTTCGTTAGACTGTGAAGTAATGTTGTGGAGTAGTTTTCGCACTGAAGGTTATAATCGTGCTATGTCGGTTGCTAATCGACTTAACGCACTCAAAATTTTAGGAACTTAGTAATCTTCCACTGTAAGCTGACTCCTTAGTATTCGACTAACTGTCGACTAATATCAACTGCCTAGTAATTCTACTGAACTCCAATAGAACTCTAAAGAACTCTCTAGAACGTCTAAGAACTCCTATGAACTTCCCTAGAACTTATCGAATTAACTTCCTATTAATTCTTATTAATATAGGAGAGTCCATTATCTGAGGAATAGGTGTGTTTTACCATAACAAGTAGATAGTCGTCGTTACTGTATCCTTAAGAAGCGTAATGAGACGATAATCTTCAAGGATGGATTTGCGCTTGCATTTATTTATTCATTTATTAATTACAGTTTCTTTATTTTAGTTTAAAGAATTAAGTCTATTTTTATTGTTACTTATTAAATGCTGAAACTGTCATTGATACTGTTTAGGTAATTGACCAATGGAGGAAAACAGAAAATAAAACCAGCAAATGCAACAAGAAAATTATAAGGACAATATATTATAGTAAGTAATATTATTATACCGGCCGTAGCGCAAGTCATACGAAAGATTTTTAAAATCGTACTCGACGCCTCTGCTGAGCACTTTGCAACAAAAGGAAAGATTGAGGAAAAAGGAAGAAATCCCAGGATAGGAAAAGAAAAGACAAGCACCTGTTATTGTCAAGACGAGACTTATGTTTGTAAATAAAATTATTTTTAATAAGGATGAAATAGAGACTTGTTGTTTGTATTGCGATGCTCATGTGTAATATTTCTTCTCGGTATTTGCTAAGAAGAGATTCGTACAAGTCAGTCAGTCAAGTGCCATACGTAAAACACGATTGGACGATCATGTCTCAAAAGAGACATGACTGGCCGAGCAGAAGATTATCCCGCATAGGTTGCCATTTTTTTTATAATCATATCGCCCCAAGCAAGGCATTTTGTTGCTACTGTTATGAGAAAGAGTGACAGGTTATAGAGGGTGTCAGGAAGTGGGGAAGAGAAGGATGAGAATACTGATGAGAGCGGAGTAGACGGAGAAAGAAGCATGAGAGAGAGAGAGAGGATGCAGGTTAGTGAGATAGGAAATGATTATTGACTTTATATTTAAAGACTTTCTGCGGTAGACTGTTGCCAGCCAAGGCTATAAAACCCAATCTGTCCTGTTATTTGACTCATAGGTAGAGGGGGAGAGATGTGTTATGTCATTAAGTAGTAATTAGTGGGGGATCAGTTTTATATTGTTATGAAGTAATAAACTGATCCACCACTAGTTACTACTTAATGATATAATACATCTCTTCCCCCACTAGCTATGGGTCAAATAACAGGACAGATTGGGTTCTATAGCCTTGGCTGGCAACAATCTACCACAGTTTTATATTGTTATAAAGTAAGAAACTGATCCCCCACTTTATGCCGAGCAGAAGCCTTAATCATGTTTTCCACTATTACATTCAGTCAGTCAGTTAAGTGACATACGTGATACACGCTATGGGCGATCATGTCTCGAAAGAGACATGACTGACTGGGCAGAAGATTATCCCGCAGTAGGTTGCCATTGCTTTCTGGTTGCCAGCCAAGGCTATAGAATCCAATCTGTTCTGTTATTTAACCATAACTGGAGGGCAGAGACGGATTAATACCTTTTCCCAGAGGTATTTGTGCATAAGTGAATTCAACGAATTTGACTGGAATTCGAACTCTACCCTCCGATTTGTCGTACAAGACGGGGTACGAAACCGAGTTACGGGTTACGACAATCTTTGCAAAATAAGAAAAATGACCTTCGACTTCAAAAATCAGTTATCGAAATAATCTTTGTTATATATATATATATATATATATATATATTTGCATCCGGGTAACAATACTTGGTATTTATAGAGTTTGGGTTAATATGGCAACAGACCGTAGTTGCTTTGCAAAGTAGACGAGATCAACAAGACCAACTTATATATACATGCATACATACATACAGATAGATAGATAGATAGATAGATAGATAGATAGATAGATAGATAACAAACCATATGAAAGGCAATATGACTATGCTGAAGACCGAGTTTAAATTGACCGTTTTTAATAGTTCATATTTACTAAGCAGAAAAAATTCAATGACAATATACATTCCCAATATATATATATATATATATATATATATATATATATATATATATATATATATACATTATCATATAATTATATATTTTATTTTCTTTAATTAAAATTACATTGCGACACGCAAATTTCTATCTTTCGAGATTTGTACCTCATCATGAATCATTTTCACACCAATGATCTAACCTTGCCTGATGACGAGGTAAAAATCGTGAAACATAAAAATTTCCGTATCGCAATGTTATTTTAATTAAAAAAAATTATTATATGTTTATATTATGCTCAACAATATTTATTGTATTGAGCACATTTATAGAACAAAGTAGATGCCGGAGAACTCGGAATTGTAAAACTGTTGGTTCTCTTCACCCGGATATATATATATATAAACTTATTTATAAATGGAACTTTCTCTCTGTGTATGTGTGTGTGTGTGTGTGTGTGTGTTCGTTACCTATAGACTCCGAAACGGCTGAACCGATTTTCTTGAAAATTTACACAGTTGTACTATAAGCGTCTGCGAGTGTTCTTACTTAGGCATCATGTCGAGGTACCCCCGATAAATATCGAAAATCGATAATCGAAAAAATCGGGTTATAGAAGGAGTGGTCCGATTTTAATTAAATTTGATACACTCATAGACAAAGACATAAGAAACGATATTCAGAAGTTTCAAGGTTGCAGTTCTTACAATAGTGCAAAAAATTGATAATATATATATATATATATATATATATATATATATATATATATATATATAAAAGGCAAGATGTTTGTGTGCGTGTCTGTTTAACTACCTGTATGTCTGCATTTTTTTTTCAACCCTTTTATTTTAGTTTTTGCTTCGGGTTTGGCTCTAAGTAGGTATAATTGTAGTTCTTAGTCTCAGCCATGATACCATTTAATCAGAGGACTTATTTAGCCTTCAAAATTCAGTTTACGACGAAAAAACTTATTTGATATCGATACCAGGAAATCAAAATTTGACTTACATCCATTCATTTTTCTTTCAGTGTACGGTTTCGCTTTAACTGGAAACAACTATTGCTTTTTAGGCGATCCAGAGTCATACGAACAGGAAACGGTCAGTATAAGCAGTACCCTACAACGAAACAATTATCCAGGGTACATAACAACATCTCCAACATAGACGGACGGGAGGGTACATGAGGATAACAACTCTCAAAAAACAGCCCCAGTCTGTCTAACCTATGTGAAGGGGTTATCAGAGAAGATACCAAGGATCTGTGGTCTATATAACATCAGGACGATCTTCAAAAGTGGTTCTACACTTCGCAGGTACCTCTCTCGAGTAATGCCCCCAACAGAGGAGGACATGACTAAGGACTGTATGTACGACATTGCATGTGGTTGTGAAAAGAAATATAAAAGTGAGACAGGCCGCCCCCTTAAGGTAAGGTAAGTCCGAATAATGTGTTGTGGAGTAGTTTTTGCACTGAAGGTTATAATCGTGCTATGTCGGTTGCTAATCGACTTAACGCATCCAAAATGTTAGGAACTTGGTAATCTTCCACTGAAAGCTGACTCCTTAGTATTCGGCTTACTGCCGACTAATATCAACTGCCTAGTAGTTCTACTGAACTCCATGTTAACTCTTATTAATATAGGAGGGAGAGTCCATTATCTGAGGAAGCTGTTTGGGTAGAACTTAGAAACTCACCGATCGAATACAAAGGAAATGGAGGTGGCTTGCTACTATGTAAGTAACAGGGTGGGCTCTAAACGTGAAGGTCAGACCAGGCGGAACCAAGGAACGTGGTTCGTTTGATACCTTTACGTGGTAGTATCGATAGAGAGATTCGCCACATCTCTCCTGTAAGAAAGAGATTAGAGTGTGGAGAATAATTCTTTTTAAAGACCTCAGGGACGTTTTTCTACTCTATTAAAAAATTAGAAAATGTACTCAATTTTTGGCCTGATATGGCACTTACAAATGTAGAGGATAGCATGAGGTGTACAATTTTATATATATATATATATTGATTGTTTAATTACTTAGTTTTTGGTCTTAATAAAATTTGACCAGTGCACATTTGTATTTAAAAGTGTTCAATACAATTATATTGTAGAACTTTTGAATATTTTTCATTTGTAAACGAGTTATTACGAGACCTAGGTTTCTAGCATGTGGCGTCTTCAGGTTATTTGCAATAACTGATTTTACTGTTTACCGTTTTTTTAAAGAACGCTCACGTAACGGTGTTTTTTTTTTTTAGCGCTCACGTGGCAGGGAAATTTTGAACTCGCAATTTTTAAAATTACAAGGAATTATGGTGTTTTCATCCATGGTTGTATGAACCTAAGAGTTAATTTTTAGTATGGTTACACTTAGTCATATTTTCCTAAAATGATGGCAATGTTTGTTGTCCTTTGCAAAGAAGGTCAGCACGTTTTCACCGTATTCGTAGTTGATATTTTTGAATGGTGGCTTTTTTATTAATATTAATGTTTTCATCATTTTTAGACCTTTTTTGTATACGTAAGACACAGGAACAAGGAATGACATGTTTATGATTAGGATGCTCTCCGAAAGGGCAATACAAATGAAGAAGGACTTATACCTGTGCTTTATTGATTATTCGAAGGCGTTTGACAAAATACGCCACAAAGAACTGATGGAGATGCTCGGCAGCCTGGACATATTTGGAAAAGACTTGAGAGTAATAAAGAATCTTTACTGGCAGCAAACCACTTGCATACGGACAGGTAATGAATTGAGTAGATATACAAAGATAGAAAGGGGCGTAAGACAAGGATGTGTCTTTTCACCGGATCTGTTCAACTTGTACAGTGAGAATATTTTGAGGACCCTAGAAGTTATGCCTGGATTCGTAACCGGAGGCCACAATTTAAACAACCTAAGGTACGCAGATGATACAGTGCTGATAGCAGACACAGAAAGGAAACTACACGGTCTCTTACAGAAGGTAGCAGAAGAAAATAACAAGAAAGGACTAGAAATAAACTGCACGAAAACTGAATGCATGGTCATCAGTAAAAAGGGCAGCCCAAAATGCCAAATACAGGTTGGGGATACAAGAATCAAGCAGGTACAAAAATTTAAACACCTGGGAAGCGTTATAACAGAAGACGGAAAGTGCGACACAGAGATCCGAAGGCGAATTGGCATGGCGAAGGAAGCATTCCAGAAGTTGAGTAAAGTATTAAGAAACAGGACAATTTCACTAGAAACTGAGAAGAGAGTACTGGATTGCTACGTGGTCCGTCCTTCAATATGGCAGTGAATGCTCGATAATACCATCAAAGATGAAGGAAAAACTTGAAGCAACTGAAATGTGGTTCTACAGAAGGATGCTGCAAATATCATGGATCGAACATGTGAGCAATGATGAGGTCTTGGAAATGATGGAAACAAAAAGGAAATTAATACTGAGCATCAGGACGAGACAGCTGAAGTTCCTGGGACATGCAATGAGGAAGGAGGGCTTGAAGAATCTGATACTAACAGGCCAGATAGAGGGAAAAGAGACAGGGGAAAGCAACGGATAACATATTTGAAGGACCTAATCAGGTGAATGACAGAACAAAGATTGCACGGTTTAACAGGAGAAGGTGTGCTCAGAGCCACCAGGGATAGGGAAACGTGGAAAGCCATGATCGCCTACGTCCTGAAAGGACATGGCACGTAGAAGAAGAAGAAGAAGAAGAAGAAGAAGAAGAAGAAGAATGAGACTACTATGGTTGAAGTTTCAACAAGTATGTGACATTGAATTTAGTGGGTTTCCGTATCTGTTTAAATGGGTCCTAATTGAGCGATATGTTTAATAAAAAAAATGTCCTCATCACCATAAACTTTTATGAATGGAAGACAATTTGAATAAAAAGCTTAATCGCATTGCCTTGTCAGTTGTCTTTAATGAACAGGTCGTTGTTAATTATAGAATTAAATCAAATTGATCAATGTGAACATCGTCATTTTTTTACAATTTGGGGATCCGGTATAGATATTCAGCAGACAGATAGATAGATAGATAGATAGATAGATAGATAGATAGATAGATAGATAGATAGATATGAACAGACTGAGATAGATAGATATGAACAGACAGATAGATAGATAGATAGATAGATAGATAGATAGATAGATAGATAGATAGATAGATATGAATAAACTGAGATAGATAGATAGATAGATAGATAGATAGATAGATAGATAGATAGATAGATAGATATGAATAAACAGAGATAGATAGATAGATAGATAGATAGATAGATAGATAGATAGATAGATAGATAGATAGATAGAAACGGAGTGAGAGACATAAAACGAGGGTTCGACCTTACAAAGAGTTTCGTGAAGGCACCAATATGATGTCCTCACTCGTCAGAGCTTAATTTCATAGTGTTGTTGTGTCCTGGTTTTATTCTTATTTTATAAAGTTTGGTGTAATTTAATATTTTGATATATGAGTGATTCTACAGGTGGTTAATTGCTTCTGATTGTTTCTATTGTGTTGACTTCTTTTTAATGTTTTATTATTTGTAGTAAGTTGATTTTTATTGTGTTAATTTCCTTTAAGTGCGCGTGAATGGGTGTCTGCTCTATCTCTATCCCGATATCGAACACTTTACGAGAAAAACTTGCTTGCCAAAATATCTTTTATCAGTAAACCACTGAAAAAACAACAATCTTGACATTAAGTATTATCATAACTCAATACTATATATATATATATATATATATATATATATATATATATATATAAACATTTTAATCAAATGGTTCGCACCAAGTTAGGGCCGAAGTTCCTCAGTTTAATTGAAAAATATTTTCCTAATTATAAATTATAATCTCTAAGTAAATATTTGAATAAAATACCCTTAAATTAAGTTATAGTTGTACAAATAATCTAGAAAAATCATCAAAAATCATAGTAATAAAATCTTAAATCAGCACGTAAACCAAAGTAACAATAACTATCCAAATAATAAAGAGAACAATAATACAAACTTATGCAATTGTCTAAATTCTAACAATCGCCCACTGGAAAATAGGTGTCTAACCAATTCTATTGTGTACCAATGTAATATAAATAAAATGAAAACCCATCTACTAAAAAAAGTTTACACTGGATCTCCAAATAAAATTTTTAAACAGTGCTGGTATATGCACTTAACTTCCTTAAAGACGCCACGTACCGAAACCAAATGTCCCTTTCTGCGTATTTTTGGAAGTTAAAAGATACAAACACAACACCCAAAATAAAATAGAAAACTCTGGCAAAAACAAGAATCAGTAAGTCGTTCTACGATATCTGCCCTCTCTCTCTGAGTCAAAAGCTGCCGATTCCCTAAAGATAAAAAAGTACTGAAGAGTAGAGATGAATCGACTGTTTCATGTAACCACAGAAAATACTTTTCTTTAACATTTAATTTATTATAATGTTTCATTAATAACTTATACTCCAATAAAATTAAAAAATCAAAATTTATTTTAGTAAAATAAATGACCCACACAATACTCAATTGGCTTTCTTAACTACAATATAACTTAATGTACCATAATTATTGAATCCTGATTTTAAACTAAACATTCCATCCTCTTTACACATGAGGTAGTACAAAATCTAATTTAAAAAACCTAAGATCCAACCGGCTGTTAAGAATTATTGTCTACCCATTTAAATATATATATGTATCTTATCCAGACAAAATGATCATCTTTAAAATTTAATAAATTACAAAGTTTTATTTATAATTTATGCTCCAATGTAACTTAAAAATTAAAAATTATTTTACTAAAATAAATGACCCCTTTTAATCAGTTTTCATAACTACAATATACGTTAGTATACCATAATTATTTAATCCTAATTCTAACCTAAATATTCCAGCCCCTTTACACATGAAGTAGTAATAAATCTAATTTTTGGAAAAACCTAAATCCTAACCTGCTGTTAAAATTATTGTTTACCCACGTAAATAATTTAAAGTGAAAGTATGTATCTTATCCAGTCAAAATTAAAAAGTGACATGTCTAGAAACCAAATCTTTCAAATTCTCGTCTTTGATTGAGTAATATTAACATACCTAAAAAATATATTCTGCAACTCCCACCCTTAAATAACCATGAATTCATCTAATATTTTCAAAATAAACCATCTTTAGCATTTATTTTAACATATCACCTGAAGAAGAACAGCATTGTTCTGAAAATGAACATTTTTGTGCAGCAATATAATGCTTTTATAAACCATTGTAATATATATATATATATATATATATATATATATATATATATATATATAAAATTAAACGAGTTATAGTGATAAGTTTATATATATATATATATATATATATATATATAAACGAAATCATTAACCTGATGATTCGAATCATGTTCTTAAATAACTTCATCAGATCGATATGGATATCATTCATTGCATGATACTGTCAGCCGTATATAACCGATCCTAAGACGAATGGTAAAAATAGCTTTACCAGTGAAATGCCCGAGGGGTTTAGCAAAGGTCATTCCTTATAGAACCTTGTGAACTGGCGCTACAGAACAAAAAATGTATCAAATACGCGAAAGCACACCACTTGCGGATTAGCAACAGCAACAACGACTAAAATGAATAGAACATGTAACTCGAAGGGAAAATAATGACATAATCAAGATGTTGACGTTCCACACTACTTCAAAGAAAAGATTAGGAAAGAAACTCCCATCAATACAGGATTGAGCAAAAACAACTACTGGATTTGAGAAGAGAAAATAATGACATAATCAAGATGTTGACGTTCCACACTACTTCAAAGAAAAGATTAGGAAAGAAACTCCCATCAATAAAGGAGAGAGCAAAAAACAGCTACTGGATTTGAGAAGAGAAAATAATGACATAATCAAGATGTTGACGTTCCACACTACTTCAAAGAAAAGATTAGGAAAGAAACTCCCATCAATAAAGGAGAGAGCAAAAAACAGCTACTGGATTTGAGAAGAGAAAATAATGACATAATCAAGATGTTGACGTTCCACACTACTTCATACATAAGGTTAAAAAGGAAACACCCATAAATACGGGAAAGAGTGATAACAGTTAGTAAACTTGGGAAACCTGTTATTCTAAAAATGTCTTTTTGTAGAAAGGTTTAATAAATATCAATCGAATGCAGTAATGGCTACTAGGTGAATAACTGTTTTTTGTAGGGGGAAAGTTGGTATTATCATTAATATATATATATATATAAATATATATATTTTAATCGTTTCATCCCAAGCAAGGCGGTACTGCTACTGATGAGTAGGGGACTACGTAAGAGTAAGAATTTAGACAAAAGGTGAGTGAAGAGAAAGACATACCAGAGAAAGGGCAAGAGAAGGATGGAAACACATTTGTAAAGATAGTTTCGAATGTAGAGAGAAAGGAAAAGAACAAGATATGATGTAGAAAGAACTGGAGTCAAGTGGTTAAGAGATGGGTATTGACAATGCATTTAAATTAATGGCGGTTTTAGCCGTCAGGAAAGCAAGAATATGAAAGTGGGGCGTTCCACAGGCGAGAAGTGAAAGAAAAGAAACTGGTAGTGTAGAATTGTCGGCTGCATTTGGTTGATCTAACTGTAAGTGGGTGGGACCTTATCGTATAGGAGACATGGTCAGCATATTTGTTACTTCATGGTAAAATTTCCAATATTACCCAGGTCATACATGAACTCACTACAGTAGTAATGGTTTACAGGATGAATCTTCTAGTGTTTCCTTCTTTGATAAGTGCCAATGTTACAAATGCTCTTAGCAATTAAATGTGTGTCTGTTATGCACGCGCATCTGTGTGTGTGTGTGTGTGTGTGTGTGTGTGTGTGTGAAAGAGAGTGATAGAGTGGAGGCAAACCTTTCAATAGAAAATCTAAAAGGATGTAGAGAGAGAGAGACAGAGAGAGAGAGAGAGAGAGAGACAGGAGAGAGAGAGAGAGACAGAGAGAGAGAGAGAGAGAGAGAGAGAGATGACTGGGAAATTAAAAAGGCATAAGAAGCGAGAGATGGAGAGTGAGTGAAGTTTCTTTTTCTTTTTATTATTGATTAAGTATTTTTAAAACGCGCAGTTGTCCACGCATGCGCAAACATAATCGCTTTATTTACGGCAAAGATATTTTTAGAAGAATTTACCGATTGCTTTAAAGATTCCAACAACGACAACGACAGTGATTTTAACAACAAAATAGGCAAGATTATATATATGTAAAAGTAGCCTACCTAAAATAATGAGGCCTGAGTCCACTTCAAAGTACTCTTCAAAGTACTCTTCCCGGAACTTCTAATGTTCCTTCCTTTTTTCAAAACAGTTTGCAAAATACACTTTTTTGTTCTTGTTTTATGTTTTGTATTTTATCATGATATGCCCGATCATGGCTCTTCTCAACTTCCTCTACTTTGTAGCGGGAAATAATTTTTAGCTTCTTACTATACATCCCACGTCCTGTTCTGCTATGCATCTGCAATATTTCCTATTTCCCTGTTACACATCCTGTGAGTTTCAAATTTTCTAAACTCTCTTTCCTCTTTACGTTTCCCAGAAACATTAACTAAGTCTTTATGATTTTGAATATTAGTGTCCAGTTTATTTCCATTTTCCTTGAAACTTCTTCATTGCTCGCATGCTATTTTCATGATATTCTCAATATGCCTCTGTAGAACCACGACTTTGTTACTCCAAGTCTCCTGTTCATCTGAAAGGAGATTGTTCAGCATTCACTGCCATAGCGGATTAAGTACTATTTCATTAATTTTTTTGATGAAAATTTTACTTTTTTTTATTCTTTAGATTTTGGGAGGCATTATTTGCTGCACCTTCGGATTTCTGTGTCACATATTCCGTCCTCTGTTAAACTCCCTTCTCAGGTATTTTCAATTTCTGTAGTTAATTGATTTTGGCAATTCAAAACCGTAACGCAAATCTTGGATTGTTCCTCTTGCTGGCAGTTATACTTTCAAACCCCTACACCGAAAGACATAATCAAGATGTTGACGTTCCACAAAAACCTTATAAATAATGAACTATTAAGTTTTAATAGCGTAGAAGGACGCTACTTGGTTTCAGTGAGAAAAAGAAAGAAAGAAAGAAGTGTTTAATGTCTGTTTCAGTGAAATAGAAAAAGGTGTCAATTTCAAATCTTTTCATTTGTACCCACTTCTTAAAGTAACGACCAACATTCATATTTATGTTGTTTATTGTTGCAATGCTTTGTAAAATTTGTTAAGCCCAAATCTTTAACGCCATGATAGGGGATTTTGACGGCTATTTTATTATCATAGAAATCGCCATGAATTGATTCAACCATTAACTGAAGAATTAAGGTTGGTTGGTTCATTTAACCAGCATATCAACCTTTATTAGGTCATTTAATGCTGAAAATCGTTTTGATTTGTTTTATTTAGTTTATTTGTTTTAATTTTGTAAGATTCATTGGGATTTGTTTTTAAGAGCAGGGTCCCCAAGTCTTACTCTTGATATTTAACCCATAACTGGAGGGAAGGAGCGGATTAATACTTTTCCCAAGAGTACCAGTGCTTAAGTGAATGCAGGATATTCAACTGGAATTCGAACTCGGCTCACCGATTTCTCTTTCCGAGTCGATATCCACCGCACCACAACTCACATCCGTCCATAAACGCTTACAGCACCTGGTATTCCCAAGCGGTCACCCATATAAGTACTGACCAGGCTCGGCGTTGCTTAACTTCGGTGATCGAGCGAGAACCGGTGTATTCAACGTGATAGGCTGTGAGCCTGAAGAACGAAGATTCATCAGAATTTTCAAATAGACCAAAGAATGAAAGGATAAGATGACAAGGTAAGAAAAACTGAACAGAAAATAAGAAAGAATTTAAAAGAAGATAAGAAAACGACGAACAAAAGTCAAGTGACCAAAGAATGAAAAGAGGACAAGATAAGGCAAGACAAGCAAAAGCGAACAAAAAAGAACTTAGAAAAGATAAGGAAACGACGGACACAATTGAACAGACCAAAGAATGAAAAGTAGATAAGGTAAGATTAGCCAAAGTGAACAGAAAAAAGAAAGAAAATCAAAGGAAATAAGAAAACGAAAAACAAACGTGAAATTTGGTTTGGTTTGTTTTAATGGCATATCAACACCTCAGTGGGTCATTTATTGCCAACTAAATTTTTATTAATTAATTGCTGGTAATACCTTTTACTTTCAACAATTTATTGTTGTTTTTATATAAGTTTTAGTAATACTTTATTTCTTTTCGAGTATCAAGATTCATTGGGATTTTTAAGGGCAGGATCCCCAAGTCCTATCCTGTTATTTAACCCATAACTGGAGAGAAGGGACGAATTAATACCTTTCCCAAGAGTACCAGTGCTTAAGTGAATGCAGGGTATTCAATTGGAATTCGAACTCGGCTCACCGATTTCTCTTTCCGAGCCGATATCCACTGCATCACAACGCACATCCGTCCATAAACGCTTACAGCACCTGGTATTCCCAAGAGGTCACCCATCTAAGTATTGACCAGGCTCGGCGTTGCTTAACTTCGGTGATCGAGCGAGAACCGGTGTATTCAACGTGATATGGCAGTAAGCCTACAAACGTGAAAACACGAAAGAATGAAAAAAATATGAAGATAACGTAAAACGAGCAAAAGAAAATAAAAAAAGAGAATAAAAGAAGTGAAAGAAACGACGAACAAAAGTGAGAAGATCAATGAATGAAAAGATAAGAAGATAAAATTAGCCGAAGTGAACAGAAAAAAGAATGAAAACAAGGAACGACGAAAGTAAAAAAACAAAAACAAAAAAAAACAAAGAATGAAAAGGATAAGATAATAAAGATGTAATATAACAATCTGGCCCCACCCGAGGAAGTGATGCAAGCGAGGGTGTTTCCGGTCGTTGAAAGGAACGGATGTCGTTTGACCTTATTTCCGGCAGCAGCGGAAATAACTACAGAGGCAAACAGAACAGGTGTCTCTGAGAATTACGTGGGCGTGCGTGGGCGAGGCAAAACCGGAAGAAAAAGTCCCGGTTCTGGAAGATTATAAAAAGACCTCGGCACACGGATTCGCCAGTAGAGTAGCAGAGAACGGCCGGTGGAAGCAGAGAGAGACAACACAGGCAGACTACACTCCCGTCAGCCATTCTATATGCGCCCTCACCCTTTCCGTTCTCTATTCCACACAGTTCGTCGTCATTAATAAAAATATAACCTTATATTTTTATATATGCGTGTTTGTTGTTTTGTCGTCGTACGGCGATATATAACAAAGAGTGAAAAGAAATAAAGTAAGAAAATAAAAGAAGAAATATCTGGTCGGGTGCTCCTGCTATCCACCCGGGTGTCCTTGACAAGATCCAGCGGAGAATCTGTAATGTGATAGATCCCGACTTGACAGCTCGGATACAGTCACTTTCTCACCGGTGCAATATGGCTTCTCTGTGTCTCTTCTACAAATACAGTTTCTGATCCGATGAACTTAGCTCACTGGTGCCTCCTGTATATAAATTTACTCGAACCACAAAATTAGCAACTAGGTCCCATCCTTTTACTGTACAACTACTACATTCCCTTCCATTTACTTGTTTTCCCGACAGCTATAATCTCCAAGAATTTCAATCTAAAGTCAATGGTCATCTCCCATCTCACTAACCTACATCCTCTCTCTCATGCTCCTTTCTCCGTCCACTCTACTCTCATCAGTATTCTCATCCTTCTTCTATCCACTTCCTGACACCTCTTTAACCTGTCACTCTTTCTCATAACTTCCCTCCTATGTAACCCCCTGCAAAACATTAAAATGCCTTGCTTGGGGCGATATGATCATAAAAAAAAAAATTAAAGACCCAAAAATGAAAAGATAAGAACATAAGGTAACCCACTATTTACATTATTCGGACTATTGTTCTCATCTTTGTACGACGAATTGCTAGAAATTTCGGAGCAAACCCTTTATTACGATGAATGTATATATCATTCTCATTACTTGTGAGAATGACAACAACACACTTTGAATTGGGATCATACATATATCGGCAGAATGAAGGTTTAGCAATAGGATCGCCATTATCACCATCACTGACTAACGTATACATCAAATACTTTGAAGAAATGGCATTGGAATCCACAGCTCTAAAGCCAACTCTATGGCTGAGATACGTTGATGACACTTTCATATTCTGGCCACACCAGGAGGAAGAGGTCCAGACGCTACTGGATCATATGAATTCAATAAGATCATCGATTCAGTTTACTATGGAAAAACAGAGTGACAAGAAACTGTCATTCCTGGATGTGCTAATTACTCGAAGAACAGGAGTGAGGTCATAACATCCGTACGATGCTAGCCAACATTCAATGAACAATACCTCAACTTCAACTCCCACCACTGATACATTGTAAAGAGAGGGATCGTCAGCTGCCTCTAACATTGAGCAAATGTCATAAGCGGGGACCCGGAGACATACAGACAGGAAATGATCAGTATAAGCAGTACCCTACAACATAACAATATCCAGGGTACATGACAACAACTCCAACGAACATGGAAGGGAGGGTGCATGAGGATAACAACTCTCAGAAAACAGCCTCTTTCTGCCTTCTCTATGTGAAGGGATTGGTGGAGAAAATACAAAGCATTTGTGGTCTATATAACATCAGGAAGATCTTCAGAAGTGACATCAGCAAACAACATCGTCCTAGAGGAAATGAGACACAGAAGAAAAAATGAGTGGATGACTGAAGAAATACTGGACATGATAGAAAACTATGCTAAGACATGGAACGGAATACCGGAAACTACACAAGGAAATAAGGAGAAAATGCTGACAGGCTAAAGAGGAATGGCTCAACAACAAATGTGCCGAAGTAGAGAGATTGAGCAAGACTAATAAAGAAGAAATGAATAAAGAAATATGAGAACTGACAGGACAAAGAACATGCTCGTCAACAGGATTTATAAAATCGAAGGATAGAACGATCATATTGGAGAAAAAGGAAATACTCCAGCGATGGAAAGAATATATAAAATATATATTCCATGACAAGAGAGCAAACGATAATAAAAAAAGATGCTGACGGGCCGAAAACATTAAAATCCGAAGTGAAAGCTGAAATGGCCAAACTGAATGGAGACAAAGCAGCTGGACCAGACGATAATGTAACAGAGATGCTGACAACCTTAGAAAATTTCGGCATAGTGAAAATTACGGAAATAATAAATGAAATCTACAACAGTGGTGTTATACCAGATGATCTAAGCAAATCAATTTTCATATCTCTGCCTAAGAAGCCAGGTGCAATTGAATGGAAACTCCACCGACAATCAGTTTGATGAGCCACGTAACAAAACACATTGTCCGAATCCTGATGAATAGAGCGAGAAGCAGAACCGGAAATAGAACAAGAACAGTGCGGTTTTATCAAGGACACTAGGACAAGGAATGCGATATTTCTGCTTAGGATGCTATCAGAAAGGCAGTACAAATGAAAAAAGACGTTTACCTGTGTTTCGTAGACTATGCCAAAGCGTTCGACTAAGTACGCCACAAGGAATTGATAGAAATGCTTAGCAACCTCGACATATTGGCAGACATCAGAGTAATAAAGAACCTCTACTGGCAGCAAACCACCTGCATACGGACAGGAAACGAATTCAGTAGATAGAAAAAGATAGAAAGGGGCGTAAGACAAGGATGCGCCTTTTCACCGGATCTTTTCAAGTTGTACAGCGAGATTATTCTGAGGACTCTAGAAGTTATGCCAGGATTCGCCATTGGTGGTCACAATCTGAACAACATAAGATACACAGATGATACACTGTTGATAGCAGACACTGATAGAAAGCTACAAAACCTCTTAAAAAATGGTAGATGAAGAAAGTCAAAAGAAAGGAATACAAATAAATTACAAGAAAACCGAATGTCTGGTCATCAGCAAACGGAGGAGCCGAAAATGCCAATTACAAGTTAGGGATACTAAAATAAAAAATGTAAGTACTTGGGAAATGTCTTAACAGAAGCTGGAAAGGGTGACACTGAGATCCGAAGTCGAATTGTAATAGCCAAGAACGCATTCCAGAAGCTGAGCAGAGTATTAAGAGAGAAAAAATTCGCTAGAAACAAAGAAGAGAGTACTGTATTGCTATGTGATATCTGTCCTTCAATGTGGCAGTGAATGCTGGACAATATCATCAAAGATGAAGGAAAAAGTTGAAGCAACTGAAATGTGGTTCTACAGAAGGATGCTGCGAATAACATGGATCGAGCATGTGAACAATGATGAAGTTTTGGAAAGGATAGAAACGAAAAGGAAATTAATACTGAACATCAGCAAGAGACAGCTGAACTTCTTGAGACATGTGATGAGGAAGGTAGGCTTGGAGAATCTGATACTCACACAGCAGATAGAAGAAAAGTGAGACAGAGGAAAGCAGCGGATAACATATGTGATGGGCCTGAGCAGGTGAATGGCAGAGCGGGGTTTGGATGGAGTAATAGGAGAAAGCGTGCTAAGAGCCACCACAGATAAGGAAACACGGAAGGCCAAGATCGTCTACGTCCTGAAGGGACAGGGCACATAGAAAAAGAAGAAGAAATTTAAAAATGTGTTTGAAATTCTTGTACGTAAACAAAGTAATTTAAATAATAATTAAAACTTTTACTGTACAGAATTGCATGTGTCATTTTTCGAAATCCAAATAAAATCACTTTAAAGTGTTAACACGTTTAAAGGATACCAATTAACTTTCAATCCATTTTACTACTAAGGCCCTTCGAACTCTCTTCGTGAGATGTAAGTTCCACTCAAGCAGCTTCTTCTCAGGAACCACGGCCTTATGGAACCGACTCCCAAGTTAGTGCTTCCCCGATCTCTATAATTTTAACCTGTTCAAATTGAGGATTAACCGTTATAATGCACACATATCCGCATAAGCTGTATCTCTGTTATGAGGAAACACACCTATTCCTCAGATAATGGACTCTCCCTCCTATATTAATAAGAGTTAACAGGAAGTTAACTCGAGAAGTTCTTAGGAGTTCTTGAGAATTTCTTGAGGAGTTCTTTTAGAGTTCTATTGAAGTTCAGTAGAACTATTAGGCAGTTGATATTAGTCGGCAGTTAGCCGAATACTAAGGAGTCAGCTTTCAGTGGATGATTACCAAGTTCCTCACATTCTGGGTGCGTTAAGTCGATTAGCAACCGACATAGCACGATTATAGCTTTCAGTTATAACTACTCAACAACAATCTTCTACCTCAAATGACCCTAGGTCTTGTACAGGGTGCACAATATTGTGAAAAATGGGCTTAACCATATTAACAAGTTCACGCTTTGTTTTCATTTTATTCTCCGTACTTTGGTAAGCCTAACTCTCGTGGGGAGGTGTTATTTATTTCATAGAAACCCAACTAAGAAAACATCTGTTTCTATAGACGCATCACTAAAGATACAAGTAAAATTATCAACTACCTGTACCGCTCCACTAAGTACCTGACTCCTCATGCTATCCTTATTTGCATAAATGATCCACCTAAGAATATATTCCAATCATTCATAAACATCTATGCTGATGAGGCTGTTGGAGTTTTTTGAGTACCCTTGTATACTAGTGAGCCAGCCATGAGCTGACTCATTTTATAGTTCACCAATAGAAGTGTTAACCAATCAGAAGGCTGAAAATATTAAATGCGACATGTATAAAGGCGACCATATTTTCCCGAGCATTGGCGATATAGTTCGATTCAGTAGAGTGTCTGACTCGTGAGTGTTAATCTTTGACGTTGATTCATTGAACAGATTACGTACTGCGCTGTAGTCTATATTCATAAACTATGATGGACATGATCAACAAAGGCCACGATATACGGACACACCTCTAAACGGTTAGAGATTGACAACTGATCTCTCTTCCTATGTAACACTATCCATCGAATGGGGGAAAACTGGCTGGTTCATTCAATGCCTCTAAAACCGAACTGATTATATTCTATGACCAGATCCCAAACTACTGCCAGTCACGATGAACTGATGTCCCCTCGAGAACGCTCCGTGCTTTGAGAGGATTTGAGCCTCAAACTCACACCTAACTTCAAGTAGAACTCCCATAACCGATTTATCACTAAAGATGCAAGTAAAATGATCAGCTTCCTACACCGCTCCAGTAAGTATCCGACTTCTCATGCTATTCTCTGCTTTTATAAGAACCAAATCAGGCTGAAAACGGATTCCTGTTGCCATATTTGGTCGGGAGTTGCCCAGACCTTACTTTCCAATCTTGATAGAGTTCAAAAGTGTCTCTGAGTCGAATTATCTCTCTCTCTCTTTTACGGGCGGGAAGTGAAGAATCTCTTGCTGCTCTATCGCTATATCTATGAAAAGTGCTCGGACAACCTATATTCCTTAGTTCCAGGTAGGACACACCATGCCAGTCACCTAGTAGCAAACCGTGAGAATAAGTTCTACTCAAGCAGCCCCTCCCCGAAAACCAATGCTTTGTTGAACAGACTCCCAAGAAGATGTTTCTGCGATCACTACAATCTTATTCTGTCCAGGTCTAGAGTTAAATGTTATCTTTCTTTCCTATATGTATAAACTGTGCCTCAACATCACCCACTACCTCGAGTGGCCATTGGGCCTTGTACAGATTGAACCTTACAATAAAAACAATAAAAAGAAGGCATTTATATAAATTTAAACTTCATAAGTCTACGGATTCTTCCAGAGTCTTTTTGAGATAGCTTGAAATGTCATTGTGGTAGCGATAGAAAATTAATAAAATACAAGAGGAACAAATTAATGCGGTTAAGATGTTATGTTTAAAAACCGTTCAAGCAAAATTGTTTAGATTCTATGAATAACAAGATAAGTGTGCTTGGCCATGTAGAAATGTTTGGCAAGCTAGTCTAATCTGTTTTGAATACATTTCTCTTGGGATTGTTTCCCTGAACGAGGCTGGATGCTGTCATGGTTGTAGACGACGCCCTTTTCTGTTCATGTCTTATGTAATGCACCATGGAGACGCCCGGGTTGCTGTAGAAAGAACGGGAGAGAGAGAGAGAGAGAGATGTGAATAG
>JBBBDQ010002199.1:1997500-2165000 GCA_037127315.1 Ascarosepion bandense
TCCGTCTGACCATAAACTGTGAAAGAATATTTGACGTAATTTGGTGACACAGAAAATGAATCCCGTGGCTGTTTGTCGTCTTGTGACGAATTTTGTTCGGCTAAGTTAAAGTTTCGTCTGCCTGTACTTATTTCTTGTCTGTTTATAGGAGTAACCAGATCTCTTTCTCTTTCGAATTGTTTACCACCCGTCGGGTACGAGACACTGGTCATTGTTTGAGTCTTTTGAGAACTGTTGACGTCACATTCTACATCCGGCAGGGCCGGGTGTTAAGATATTCATTTCATTCAAGGGGGAATTTTTGGCCTTATACGGTAAGTGAATCTTTCAAACATCCTGGTTTCAGTAAAGCATAAAAACATGTTCTAGTTGCTTTTGAACACATTAATGAGATATATTATCTGAAATAAAAATTTTAATAAAAGGAAAGAAATTCTGAACTATGAGCTCAAAATGCTGATAGATTTATAATCCTTTATCCACGGTTTCTCGTTTCGCTATTTCGGTTATCCGCGATCAAACTCCAAAATAACGGTATTTACATAATTCGGACTATTGACCTCATCTTTGTTGCCATTTATACGACGTTTCGACCGTTATGCGCTCCGGCTAGGAATTTCGAACCAAACTCTTTATTACAATCACTGAGATATATCATTCTCATTCCTTGCGTAAATCCTCGATTGGAAGTCATGAGTTATCTCCATCTAACCCTGCAAGTTACTTGTTCACCACTGCTGTAGCCTGATATTGAACTCTCAACTCTTTGGGTCAAGTCACAGGAACTAACCAGCGTCGATATCCACTGGGCCATGTGCCCTTGAGGACACATGGAAACGTCATACAAATGGCAACACAGATAAGTCCGAATAATGTAAATACCACCTCATCTCAGAAATATAGACAAATAGAATGATCTATTATTAAACGATGTACAAATGGCAACAAAGATGAGGACAATAGTCCAAATCATGTAAATACTGTAAATACTACCTCATCTAAGAAATATAGACAAATAGAATGATCTATTATTAAACGTCGTACAAATGACAACAAAGATGAGAACAATGGTCCAAATAATGTAAATACTGTAAATACTACCTCATCTCAGAAATATAGGCAAATAGAATGATCTATTATTAAACGTCGTACAAATGGCAACAAAGATGAGGACAATAGACCGAATAATGTAAATACTGTAAATACTACCTCATCTCACAAATATAGACAAATAGAATGATCTATTATTAAACGTCGTACAAATGCCAACAAAGATGAGGACAATAGTCCAAATCATGTAAATACTGTAAATACTACCTCATCTCCGAAATAGAGACAAATAGAATGATCTATTATTAAAACGTTGTACATATAGCAACAAAGATGAGGACAATAGTCCGAATAATGTAAATACTGTAAATACTACCTCATCTTAGAAATATAGACAAATAGAATGATCTATTATTAAACGTCTTACAAATGGCAACAAAGTTAGAGACAATAGTCCAAATAATGTAAATACTGTAAATACTACATCATCTTAGAAATATAGACATGTGAAATATGCATATATATATGGAAACATACACACGCTTACTTACGCATTCACGCATATGTATGCATTAAATTTTGTTGTAACTATTGTATATTTGAATAAATGTAAGCTGTTTGCCGATTGGTTTGAGGTAGCCAATCAGAATCAAGGTAAGTGAACCACGTTTTTACCGCCAAATCGTAAGGATATTTGAATGCCTATTTAAACGATTTGCCGCGTATTTTTCGCCAGTTGGCACAAGAAATCTTTCCAAGCACGTCATATGAAATATTAAGTCTAACTCACATTCTCTTACAAATTCATTCTTCTGTACACTGCAGAGATTAACGTTATTCACGAACTCTAACATTTTCACAATTCTTTTATCAATAATATTCCTCACAATATTACATATAACACTGATAAATCTTTCAGCGACAATGAACATTTCAACTCACTTCAAAAGTTATAAAACAATTTTCATACAGTCCATGGAAGACATTTTCAGACAGACACTTTCAACGCCTGTGTAATGTATATATTGATATTGTTAATACACTTTATAGTTAAATTGATGCTTTGTCAATTTCATTTAACTTTCCAATCTGCTTGTTTAATGAATGATTTTCAACACTTATAAAAATAATTGTTGGTATGCAAGAATTTAGTTAGGAAGTTCTTTGGGAAGTGGCGTTGTGCTATGTAAAATTCAAACCTAAATTAAACTTGCATAGTAAGTCCCAGAAAACATATATAATGATCTATTATTAAACGTACAAATGGCAACAAAGATGAGGACAATAGTCCGAATAATGTAAATACTGTAAATACTACCTCATCTCAGAAATATAGACAAATCCAAAAAAACAATTTCAAAGTTTTGCTTAGTGTTATGGGGAAACACACTTATTCCTCAGATAATGGACTCTCCCTCCTATATTAATAAGAGTTAACAGGAAAGTTAGAAACTTCATAGGAGTTCTTTAGATTTCTATTGGAGTTCAGTAGAACTGCTAGGCAGTTGATATTAGTCGGTAGTTAATCGAATACTAAGGAGTCAGCTTTCAGTGGAAGATTACCAAGTTCCTAACATTTTGGGTGCGTTAAATCGATTAGCAACCGACATAGCACGATTACAACCTTCAGTGCGAAAAACTACTCCACAACACTTAGTAATGGCCCCGAAATGCAAGTCAAACTAACAATTCGCATATGGGCTAGCGGCGTGTAACCCTCACTTTTCAGCCTTGACCAAATTCAAAATTCTTTCCATGGCCTTGTTGGTGATGAACTGTTTTCCACCATTAACCGACTTTCTTACATCCAAGACATTGCTAACCAATCACTACGCTACTTCCATGGCACATTTTGAGGTAAAATACATTCCTTAGTTTCCCTAGTTCAGACTTTCACAACTGGAATACGCCATTCCACATACACAGATAACTCATCCTCATTTCTAACATATTCCATTGGTAAGGAAGAAGTTTCGCTGTGACAGTTTCTTCCGCGAAATTGTTGCAGTATAAAACGGATACCAAAGAATATGTTATCTTGATCACTACAATCTTAATCTCATGAAATTCTTTTATGTGCCGTGTCCTTTCAGGACGTAGGCGATCATGGACTTCCACTGGCACCTCTCACTTGTCGCTCTCAGCATTTTTCCTCTTGGTATCTCTCCCAAAGCTCGCTCCATTAGCTACCTGTCCAAGCTCATCAGGTATGTCTCGTGCTGCTTTCCTCTGTCTCCGTTTCCCTCTATCCGTCATGTGAGTATTATATTCTCTAAACCCTCTTTCTTCATTAAGTGTCTCAGGAACTTCATCTCTTTCTTCTTGATGTTAAGTATAAGTTTTCTTTTCCTCTCCAAAACCTTGTCGTTGCACAAATGTTCGGTCCAAGGTATCCTCAGCATCCTTCTGGAGAACCACCTTTCTGCTGCTTGAAGTCTCTCCTTCATCCTGAAAGAGATCATTCAGAATTCGCTGCTATATAGTTGCATTGTATTTAGTCCTTTCTTCTAGCTTTCCCTTGCTACCTTCTGTGGGAGGTCCTGTATTTTCCTTCTGTGCCTGCTCTGCATCCACTTAATATACAACTCTCAATATCTTTAACATCCCGAATTAATAACATCTATCTTGAGTGGCTCCTCTGCCTTGTATTGGTTAAACAATATTTTTTTCAAAAAAAAGGATGCATTTTCTGAAACATAACTTTTTGTTACAGCAAAATTGTTCTGTTTTATTATTAGGCATACATTGTGTCGAATGTATAAATTAAGATTTGACGTGCATTTATAGAGAAATATGTGCATGTTTGTACTCGAATTTACTATATTTATTAAAGAAGACTGCTTAATATCAGAGATAGTCCATTTTTAGTTATAAATAGTGAGGACATAGGAATCAATACTGCATGGCGACTGTGATTTTCACGCCTCATGTGATCTTCAGAGCATGTGTTACTAACTTTTTAGCGATTTTATATATAAAACACTGGGAAATAAAGAGAAAAAGACTGTAAACAAGACGATAGGTGAATCTATCTAAACTGCCAAGTCGGTATCGATCACATTACAGATTCAGTTAATTAAGTGCCATACGTGAAACACGGTTGGGCGATCATGTCTCGAAAGAAACATGACTGACCGGGCAGAAGCTTATCCCACAGTAGGTTGCCATTGCTTTCTGCGGTAGACTGGTTGCCAGCCAAGGCTATAAAACCCAATCTGTCCTGTTATTTAACCCATAACTGGAAGGAAGATACGGATTAATACCTTTCCCAAGGGTATTTGCGACTGACTGATTAAGGCTTTTACTGGACATAAAGTGGGGAATCCGTTTTATATTGTTATGAAGTAATAAACTGATCCCCCACTAATTACTACTTAATAATATAATACATTTCTACCCACTCTAGCTATGAGTCAAATAATAGGACAGATTGGGTTCTATAGCCTTGGCTGGCAATCAGTCTACCGCAAAAAGCAGTGGCAACCTACTGCAGGATAATCTTCTGTCCAGTCAGTCATGTCTCTTTCGAGACATGATCTCCCAAGCGTGTTTTACGTATGGCACTTAACTGACTGACTGATGTCTTCACGCGATTTTACCATTTTTTTTAAAAGAACGCTCACGTAAGGGGGGTGTTTTTGAACGCGCAATTTTTAAAATCAGAAGAAATTATAACGTTTTCATCCATGGTTGTATGAACCTTATAGGTATTTTATGGTATGATTACACTTAGTCATAATTTCTGTTCTTTCATTCAATAGTTCATATTTGTTTGGGAATAGCATAATCTCTAACTTTTCTTTCTGGCATAGTCTACATATCTTCCACCGTTGTAAGGCTTGGTTGTTTTCACTATACTCCACGTTATATATATATATATATCAAAGACTATTGGCGGCTCTGAAAGCAAGCCCTCCATCACTCCCTTAATCAATAAATTTGACGTCCTCACGGCATCTGTGGACAAGGGCGAGTGTTTTGCTCGCAGATTTTCTTCTAACTCCATATTTGATTCGTCTGGATGATTCGCAACTGATTTCCTTCTTAGAACTGAGGTTCAACTGAGAGATGGTTACATAACCACCTCTCTGGTATCTAAGATAATTTCAAAAATTGGCCCCCATAAGGCGAGCAGAGGCGATGAAATTCCGGTCATTGGCTTGAAGAAATGTGCCCCTGAACTCTCTTTCTCTAAACTCTATAATTACTGAATCTGCTTCCTGTTTTCCTACCTGCTGGAAGTCCTCTTCTCTGGTACCTGTATTTAAGAACTTAGGGGAACCATCGAACCCATCCAATTATCGTCCTATCAGCCTTTTACCCATTTTTGGAAAAGTGTTCGAGGCTGAAATAGTTCAACATCTTACTGCTCATAAACTATTCTCAGACTAACAGTATGGGTTGCGCTTTGTCAGGTCTACTGCCAATATGCTAACGATAAGTCTGGCGAAGCTCAAGTTTTGCCCTGGATATCTCCAAAGCATTTGATAGGGCCTGGCATGCCGGCCTTCTGCGCAAGCTACGGGGTTATTGTATCACTGGACGATTGCTTATTTTGATCCAATCTTTCTTATCAAATCGCATAATGAAGATCGTCTTGAACGGACATGCCTCCACATCCTACCGCACGAACACTGTCGTCCTCAGGGCTTTTTCCTAGGCCTGACACTCTTTCTGATCTTCATAAATGATCGCCCTGATGTGATCAAATCCCAAATAAACATCTACGCATATGACACCAATATTTACTTCCGCATCAGTAAGAAATCTGGCGAGGCAGACATGCATAACCTCGCTGATGATCTTGAGAAGGACCTCCGATCTGTGGTTGAATGGCTTGTAAATTTCAATGCTTCTAAAACGAAGCTGCTGTCAACCATCACAGGCAGTCTCTTCTGTCCTCCATACGCATGAACCAAGCGAGTCTCCCTGAAAGCAACATACTGCGCCACCTCGGTCTCACCCTCTATTCCAACCTGAAGTGAAACCATTACATTGAATCAATAGCTAAATCCACTGCTAGGAAGGGTGGATTACAGTGTCGGGCCGAGAAGTTTTTTTACACCTGTGTCCATCTTGCATATATACAAATCAACCATCCGACCGTGCATAAAATACTGTTGTCGTACTGCTGTTCATCTCAAGGTTCTCGACAGGCTCCAAAGGAGAATCTGTAATGTGATCAGTCCACACCTGACAGCTCGGCTCCAACAACTTTCTCACTGGCGGGTTGTGGCTTCTCTCTGTCTCTTCTATAAATATTTTTATGGCTTCTGCTCCGAGGAGCTTAGCTCACTGGTGCCCTCTCCACAAGAATTTACTCGAGCAACCAGACTGGCAACAGCATCCCACCCTTTTACAGTTAAAATCTATTAAATGCCGACGACAATTCTACTCCATCAGCTTCTTTTCTCGCACTTCCCGCCTGTTTTCTTTCTGCATCTTTCTCTTTTCGTTAAAAAAAAGTTAATTATATTAATCATAAGGTCACTTTTTCAACCTAACCTTAACCTTCTATGGAACAGCTGTGAGTTGTGGTGCAGTAGATATGAACTTGGAACGATAAATCTGGCTGCCGAGTTCGAATTCCACTTGAATTCCTTGTATTCACTTACGCACAAATACCCTTGGGAAAGGTATTAACCCGTCTCTCCCCGCCAGTTTTGGGTTAAATAATAAAACAGATTGGGTTCTATAGCCTTGGCTGGCAAGCAGTCTACCGCAGAAAGTAATGAGAACCTACTGCAGGATAATCATCTCCGCAGTCAGTCAGTCGTGTCTCTTTCGAGACATGATCACCCAAAGCGTGTATCACATATCGTACTTAACTGACTGATGTCTACTCTATGTATGCGTTTTTGCATTGCAGACACTTTATTTGATAAATTCCGGAATTTGAAATCGTGTTTGGTACTTTTTTTCTTATCGTAGTTTTGGAGGTGGTGGTAACGACTCTTGTTTTTGAGATAGCTTTTTTTTTTCTTGCGAGTTTAGATGAAGTGGCCCCAGAACGTATTCCGCCATTTAACTTGGTTGGTGGGTTGGTTTTGTTTGGTGACTTATCAACGTTTATGAGTTATTTAATGCCGAAATCAAAATATTTTTTTAGAAATTTTATTTTTAGAGATAATAATGTTTTACTAGGTCCAGAGGAGTAATCCACTGCGGCTTAGATCGAGGAATCGGAGAGCGGAGTTCGAATTATAATCGAGTCTATTACGTGCTAATAACCTTGGGAAAAGTATGGATCCATCTCTTCTCCCCATCCACCAGCTATGGTTAAACAGCTGGACAGAGTTCTATAGCCTTGGGTAGCATCCGGTCGAGGAGAAAGAAAGATTCTGAATTCAAAACTAACCTGGAAAGGGTTGAGCTCCGTCAGGCTATCTTGCACAAGATACATCAATTCTGCTGCATATATATATATATATATATATATATATAAATTATATTTTAGAACATGTACAGATTTTTTTTAATATATATACACTACAAATTGTAAATTTGTTTCGACATTGAAACTACAATGTCTCATCAGGCGGTGTGGACAGGAATGGAAAGCCTCTTTGCTTATATTTGGTCTGTTGTGTGTGGGATGTTAGTGGAGGTTAGTGATAAGGAAATAAATCTTGTGGATTGACCGTTAGAATTTTGAAGAAAGTGCTGTGGGTATTGAATATGGTTGATTAATGAGTGTCTGTGGGTTTTGTAGCCAGATTTAACATTAGCAGTTAGAATGTAAGTTTTTATTATCATGCGACTAGACTATATCCTTTGGCTTTCTTAGAGGAGCAAGTAAGGGGTGGGATGCTTATGTTCTAATATATATATACCATGTCTGCCTTAATTCTTCTTATATATATATATATATATATATATATATATATATATATATATATATATATATATAAATTAAAATAGGATTAATTCAAGCATGTTATGACCATTTCGATATTAAAATCCCCACAGGGGATAACACATCACCTCAGCAACAACAAAAATCCTTTCAGAAACTGGAGAAAAATCAGTCTCATTTTCCTTTTTCAATAGGTTTGCAAAGAAATTAAAAAAGAGAAAAAGAAAAAGAAAAAGATAAAACAAAATAAAATCAAATAAACAAGAAAAGAAAAATTGACATCGTCTGGGTTCGGAAAAAGGGAAAGAGAATTGTAACTTAAAAAGAACGGACGGCGTGTTGAATTGATATAAGGTTAAGCAAAACGGAAAAAAGGTGGGAGGTAAGAGAGATAAAGGAAGGGAGGGAAAAAAGGAAAGAAAGAAAAAAATTTTTACATATTACAGACGCTGGACATATTCAAAAACCTAAATTCCCAAAAACGTTGAAGTATTAGAAAAAGGCCTTTACTTAAAAAGGCATAATTATTTTAAAGGGAATAAAAAGATATAGGATTTAAAATAATTTTTTAAAAATTTTTTTTAAAAAATTAGGTCATTTGATTTAAACTAAATAAAGACACCGCTAGGTATCAAAAAATGTTCATTTACAATTATACATACATATAGAAGTACACACATACATACATACACATACACACACACACAATTCTTCAATTATGAATACATATATACATACATACACATATACACACACACATACATTCAATTCCATACACACTATATACGTATATACATATACATGCGCATACACACACATATATGTACACACATATACAAAAAATCTACACACACAATATATATGTACACACACACATATGTATACATACACACACACACACACATATATATATATATACATCATACATATGCACACACACATAAATATAAAATATATAAAAATTTAATGAATATTATAAAAAGAGCATTTAAATAGCTAAAAATATTTTTACGCACATAAATATATATATACACACATACATATATACATATATACACACATATATACAAATATACACATACACACACAAACATACACATATACATAAAAATTATAAAAAGAAAAATTTTAAATTAAAAATTAAAAATTAAAAAATTAAAAATTTAAAAATTAAAATTTAAAAATTTAAAATTTAAAATTTAAAATCCACCCTATGACGGCCCTTATTAATGAATTCCTTTCTAAGATTTAAAAGTAAGTCCTGATGAGGATATTTCAAAATCAGAATCTTCTCCAATAAACATAGACGGCACCTATCACGAAAATTTTTAGGGGTACAGGCTGAGCCTATTAATTTCCAGCTGATTATAGGGTCCTGCCCTTCCTCCTTCATTTTCCAGAATCTACGTGATAGTGCCGTCTAGAATTTTGGTTAGGGCTCGAAAACGAGTACCTGTGCTTGTAAAGTCTCTGTTTGAAAGGGCCCGCGGACATACCAATATAAGTCCGGTAATTGTCTTTGTTGTTAGATGGAGAAATACGAGCTTCATAAATTACCTGGGTGGATTTACATTTGCCCTGCACCGGGCAGGTATCCACAGAATTACAATTACATTTATCAACAATTCCAGATTTAACGTCGGTATTATTTAAGTTCATTAAAATATGCCTATCATGGGAATTAATCATATCATCTATATTTGAGGTGCAAGAGTAACTGATTTTTAGGGTGAATTTATTAAAAATTTTATTTAAGGGATTATTATTATTATTATTATTATTATTATTATTATTATTATTATTATTAAAATGTTTATCGATTAATCTGAGAAAATACTTTCCAATATTTATATTAGTTAGTTTACAATAAGGAGGGATAAACCAAATTATCTTCCTTTTTCTACATTTTCGGGTGTTTTTAGTTTTAGATGATTCTGGGTTTATAGCAGGCTTATTATATGTTAACTTGTTAATAAAACCGCTTTTCTGAAGGGCCTTATCGTAAATTTCTTTACTTGCGTTGAAAATTTTTATATTAGATGATAATTGGTTAACCCTATTATTTACTATCTTGGGTATTTCTTATAATATTTTTGAGGTGGTTGGATAAACTATTTATATAGATGGGAGAACTATTTTCTTTGAGAAAGGGTTGGTAGGAACCATCATTTAAGTTAAGGGTGATTACTAGATAGTTTACAATTTTGATATTGGAAGTAACCTCAACCTTAAAACATGGAAAATTTAGGGCTCTGATAATTTTCTTATGTATTCTATTAGTGTAAGGCCCATTGGAATTGGGAATACATAGCAGTCCATCATCCCGATATAGGCCTATTAGTTTAGGGTCTAAAAATCTACTTAAAATATCTAAAATATAAATACCTATTAGATCTGCTACCTGGGCAGAATCATAGGCTCCCATAGGGACATCAAAACTATCTTTAGGCCCTTTTGTCCAAGTAGAATTATCAAAGGTGAGAATGGATTTTCTAGCTCCCAGTATAATCCTATAGTCCCTATCCGAAATATTAACATAACTTCTAGCAAAGTCTAAACAATCCACAAGAAGTTTTTTTGATATAGAGGAATAGAAATCCACAATATCAAATTTAAGGAAAGTGGATTTAGATTTGTCATTGATATTATCAAACCATTTTATGGTATCTAAGGAACTCTTCCAAAGATTCGGTTGTAAATTAGATTGTAACTTCTCTATTAGGATCTTCAGAACTTCCCTAGAAATTATGCCTAATTCACTTTTAGTGGGATTAATTAGTCTAATTTGTAATTTATTTTGGAAGTTTGGCTTGTGGTCCTTAAATAAAACATAAGCTTTTTTGGTAGAAATTTTAGCAATTCTATCACTAATATTTAAATAATTTGCATATTTAGCTATATCAGAGTTAATTTCCGATAAAATTAGGTTTCCTCTGTCTATTTTGTAATGACTAGTTATATTATTTTTAAGGATATTTAGGCAATTAGAAGTATTACACTTGTAAATGTTATTTGATTTGTCCGATTTTATCCATAGGTCTTTAGAATTCTTTAAGGTATTAATGTTCGACTTTAATAGATAGATAGATAGATAGATAGATAGATAGATAGATAGATAGATAGATAGATAGATACCCACCGACGTAGATATTCATTCATAAACAGCAGCGTTGACGGGTAATTATTCAGTCAGAAATTTTTAGCTATTTAACCTACTGATCACGTTATCAGTCAATTGGCCTAATTACAGACTGAGTCATATTCATTCATGAAGAGTAGATTAGGCGGGTAATTATTCAGTCGGAATTGTTCAGTTATTTAACCTACTGATCACGTTATCAGTGAAGTGGCCGAATTACAGGGCAAGTCATATTCATTGATGAACAATAGCTTTAGTAGGTAATTATTCAGTCGGAACTTATAGGCTATTTAACGTCATCAGTCAAGTGTCCTAATTACAGGACAAGGCTTATTCATTATTTACGTTGCGTATATTTCTCGATGTGAGCTTTAATTACAGTAAATGAAATATGGCCTCGATGAATGACTGACTGCTTTTTTATCTCTCCGAAATACTCTGATAAAGATATCATTTAAAGGTCTTGACCTTTCAAGCAAAATAAAAACCTCTTTCTTTTCGAACAAACCTGCCCGTCTGCACGAGAAACTCAAGACTATTCAAGGGAAGATAACACGGCAATATATATATATATATATATATATATATATATATATATATATATATATACTAGCAGTATAGCCCGGCGTTGCTCGGGTGTAATGAAAACTTTTATATATATATATATATTATTGATTTTCTGCACTATTGTAAGAACTGCAACCGTGAAACTTCTGAATATCGTTTCTTATGTTTTTGTTTGTGAGTGTATCAAATTTGATTAAAATCGGACCACTCCTTCTATAACCCGATTTTTTCGATTATCGATTTTCAATATTTATCGGGCTTACCTCGACACAAAACCTAGCTAAGAACACTCGCAGACGCTTATAGTAGAACTGTGTAAGTTTTTAAGAAAATTGGTTCAGCCGTTTCGGAGTCTATAGGTAACGGACACACACAGACACAGACACACGCACACACAAAGTTCCATTTATAAATAAGTTTAGATGTAGATGTGTGTGTGTGTGCATGAGAGAGAGAGAGAGAGAGAGAAAGAGAGAGAGGAAGAAAGAAAGAGTGTGAAAGAAAATACATTCAGTCAGACTGATAGACGATGACTGTATCCGAAATACACAGGTCTGGTTGGTTTTCCAAGATTCTTAACTGGGGATAATTTTTTTTAATTAAATCTGTTTGCTAGAATCAATATAACATCATCAATTCCCTATTATTCATATCAAGAAGAACTAACTTCTTTTTCCTCAAAATAACTGAACGATCGTGTCCCTCTGATGAAACTGACGGGGGAAATGGTCTGTTTAAGAATTAGTCAGTCTGTCATTATACAAAATGACTCTGAAGCGCATGTCCGTCTAAATTTATAAGCTTTTCTCCCAGTCGGATTATAATATTTCGTTTTGATTTGTTTACACAGGGTCGGTACTTCATATTGCTTCCCATAAAAAGAATTCACTACATTTTCTCAAAATAACCAAAAGATTTCTCTTCAACTGAGATATCAATATGGCGCCCCCTGTCTGCCCGCTAAGCGAGAGAATAAGAGTTTTTAATAAAAGATATTTTTCAGCAGAACAAAAGTCGAACTTTAGAAGAGACAACATATCGGAAAGGCTGTCTGACAATCAATTAAACTCAAACACACACACACACACACACACACACACACACACACACACACACACACACACACACATATATATATATATGTAATCATATGATTATGAATTAAAAATACTTTGTGACACGGAAATTTCTGTTTCGAGATTTCTATCTCATCATCAGGTAAGGTTAGATCATTGGTGCGAAAATGATTCATGACGAGGTAGAAATCTCGAAACATAGAAATTTCCGTGTCGCAATGTACATTTAATTCATAATTATATGATTATATTATGTTCTACAATATTTATTGTATTGAGCACTTCTTTAAAAGTAAATTCCAGGGAACGCAAAATCGTAAAACCTTGCGTCTTCTTTACCTATATATATATATATTCCATTTGTAAACCTAGGTTTCTACCATGAGTTGTGTCTTCAGGCGATTTGCAATAACTGATTTTACCGTTTACCGTTTTCTTTAAGAACACTCACGTAACGTTGTTGTTTTTTCTAACGCTCACGTGGAAGGGAATTTTTGAACGCACAATTTTTAAAATAACAAGGATTTATTGCGTTTTCATCCATGGTTATATGAAGCTAAGTGGTATTTTTTAGTCTGGTTACACTTAGTCATAATCTCCGTTCTTTCATTCAACAGTTCGCTTTTGTTTGGGAACAGCATAATCGCTAACTTTTCTTCCTGGCACAGTCTACATATTTTACCACCGTTATAAGACTTGGTTGTTTTTACTCTACTCCACGTTATATCTGGTTATTTTCCATATTTTGATTTTAATTTCCACGCATGGCTAGCCAGTTTTGTACAGTTGTTTAAGTTTTCTATTTTGAATGTAGAACTGTGATTGAACCACCTGGTCTTAAAGGTGTTTTTGGTTGAACCCAAATATATTTTATTTTGGCCATTTAAGTCATGTACGTTTGCCTTGTAACTGTTTTCTTTTGCGTTGTAAAGTCCTTGAAGTGGACGTCTATTTTTGACCCTGCAGTTGCATTCTTTATTAGTGGTTTTGTTTTGTACAATGCTATCTAAGTTTCTGGCGTTTTGTTTGTTTATAAAACTATCAAAATTACTAGTGCATCTATAACTTAGCTTGATTGTGTTTCTGTTGAAAAATTTGTTTACTTCTGATCCTTTTGGAAAGTGTCTATCAGTTTAAAAAATATTTATCCTATTTTGGTCTTTACCTCTAAATTAAATGGTGGGTTGAACCAGATAATGTTTCGTTTTCTATTATTGGTTTTTGCTTGTTTTGTTGAGAAATATATTGTAAAATGTCTTTATGGCCAGATTTTCTTAGTGCATCTTCAAAGATATTTTTCTTTTCATCAAATATTGATTTGTTTGACGAATTATTTGATAGTCTATGTTCTATTCCTTTGTGAATATGTCTAATTATACTTTTTAGATGGTTGAATTTTGTATTTATATATGTTAACTTAGTGTTTGTTTTCATCTATGACGAGACATTGCCAGTTTGTAAATTAAATTCCACGTCTAAATATTGTACCACTTTTCTGTTTGTTTCCACTACTATATCAAAATCTAGTTTTTTGAATAGTTTGAAAAGCTCTTTCCTTATTTTATCATTTTCTCTCTTGTTGTCTGGTGCTATCATTAATCCGTCATTTCTATATAACTCGTGGTTGTCTATATGGATTATTTTGTTGATTTTATTTAAAAATTTAAAATGTATATGCCCCTCAATTCTGAAATTTCTGCTCTATCATACGATCCCTGTGATACATCAAATGTGCCGTTGTTTCATTTTTTGATTCATGCTTTACCTTTGTGGAAAAGTATATATATATATATATGAGATTTAAGCTGAAATTTCCTGGCAGGGATGAAAGCATTGATGCCAGACTTAACCCAGGAGGAGACCTCGGATGTGCAGTCTTCAACGGGAAGAGTAAAAACGTTGTTCCATAGGACGTCACAGAGGAAGTCTCGGAACGAATCCCAGTCTGCTCTTTGGTAGCAGTAGGATATTCTACTGGTATGGGTTTCTTGGGTCAGGTGGGAGTGGAATGAAATGTTGTCGGAAACGACGGTGTGGTCAGAGTTTCCAAGAGGGCAGAACTATCTGGTAGTGCAAGAGTCTGGGATGGAAGTGAAGCAGAGGTCTAGTAGTGAGTCCCTTCCGTTAGGGTTGTCGGAGAAACGCGTGGGGAAGTCCATCACTTGCGTAAGGGATTGGGTGATTGAAAAATTCATGGTATGGACACCAGCAAGGTCAGTGACAGAGTTCTCCAGCCACTTGGTGTGGTGGGCGTTAAAGTCCCCAAACACAAATATATGGGCAGAGGGGTGGGAAGAAATGGCTTTGTCGATATTGTCAGAGATGCTGTCAAGTAACGAACAGTCAGAGAAGGAAGGGGAGAGTCTTTCGTGCCAACGTCCAAAGAGTTTGAGCTCCAGGACCATGGATTAGTTTTAAAGCTTTCATTACACCAGAGTAATGCCGGGCTATACTGCTAGTATATATATATATATATATATATATATATATATATATATATATATATAATTTTTTAAATTTTCAATTTTCTAATTTTTGATTATTATTATTTTTATTCATTTTATGTTTCTAAATATTAATTTCTTTTTTACCACGTTATTATTATTACTACGATTATAATAATATAATACTACTATTATTATTACGATTAGAATTAATATGAAAAACTGACAATTTTTTTAGCGTAAATTCAACCCCCAATTTTTAAATTTTAAATTTCAATGTCATGCATCTAAAACAGACAACTAGCAACTCAAGTCAATATTCATTGTTTTCCTTAACGAAGTTTTTTGTAAATCAAGACCAAAGACACAGCGTGAGGCTAAGATCCAATACGTTAAGTTAAACCACCTTTTCCCCTATTTTTTCTCCTTTTCTTTCTCGTTTCTCTTCTTTTTATTTTTTTTATTTTTTTCCTTTTTCTATTTCGCTTGACTTTGTCTGGATGAATATGAGCCATACATCGTTGTAGGAATTTAGTCTGACGAGGGGTGAGATTAGTAAGAAAGCCGCGAATTATGATATTACCCATGGATTTGTAAAAATATCCAAATTTGTTCTTAATTATTATACTCTGTTAAATTTAACAATAAATTTTAACATTGAGTTCTCTTTGGAGAAAGTCTCCGTTAGAATTTACTTTACCAAATATAAAGGATTCTATTTTATATATATATATATATATATATATATATATATATAAACATGTTTCACTTTATTCAGTCTCTTCAGAGATTTATTTACATGACACGAATTTTAATTTTTAAAAACAAAAGACAGCATTTGTCTATTTCTGAGATGAGGTAGTATTTACAGTATTTACAATATGCTGACTATTGTCCTCATCTTTGTTGCCAATTTTTACGAAGTTTCATTTGTACAAACGTCGTACAAATGACAACAAAAACGAGAACAATAGTCCGAGTATTGTAAATATTGTAAAAAGACATCATATTGACTGTATTGATGGTAAAGGGTAAGACTGGGCGTTGGTTATTTTATCTGACATGTCTAAAAGAAAGTTTGCTGCCTAAATGCTCAAATATATTGGGGATTGATTTCATTGGTCAGTTACGTGTAATAAAGCAATAAACGTTCATTTTAAATGTATGTGTATAGAAATCCTTGTCGGTTTTAATCTATTCGTGCAAAATAATGCATTGACAAATGTATTTAAACGAAGAAGGATTTTTTAAAATATGTGTATCATGGTGAGTCGAAAACTTAGAACCAGCATAATAAAAAATATCATGTTAGACAATTTTTGTCTTTATTTTCACCTGAAGTTAAAGCCAAAATACGGTGTTTAGAACGGCTCATTATTAAACATAATAGACATTCATTGTCTGTTATATCTAACAGTATATGTTTAGAAAATTGCTGCTTCAATAATAAATAAATATATCTTTTTCTATAAATTTTTCATGGCTTCTACTCTGACAGGCTTAATTTCCCGGTGCCCCGACCACATAAATTTACTTGTACTACTAGATTGGCAACTAGGTCTCACCGTTTACCGTCAATACAGTCCGATGTAACCACCACTTCTACTCTATCAGTCTCCTTTCTCACACTTCCTGTCCGTAGAACTGTTTTTTTCCGTTTGCATGCATTCGTTTTCGCGTAAGTACCCTCATAAACAGTATTAATCCGCCTCTTCTTCCTTCAACTATGAGTTAAATAACAGGACAGAGTGAGTTCTATTGCCTTGGTTGTTAATCAGTCTACGACAGAAAGTAATGAAAACCTACTGGTGGAAAAATCTTTTGCTCAGTCTTTCATGTTTTTTTCGAGACATGATCGCCCAAGCGTGTATCACGTATGGCACTTAACTGACTGATACTTAACACAAGAAAAAATGTTGAAATATTTCGGGTACATATTGAGGAAAGAGGGTTTGGAAAATTTGACACTTACGGAACAGATTGAGGGGCAGAGGAAAGCAACGCATAACCTATCCCATAAGTTTAAGGAAATGGATGGCAGCACAAGGTTTAAAAGTTTGCGTTTGAGTTTTGTTTACGGTATATCAACCTCTGTGGGTTATTTAATGCCAAAAAGTTCTGGTTTTAAAGGTTTTTTTTAATGTTCGGTTATAATGAGAAAGTTGATTTAGTATGATTTTAATGACAATTTTTTTTATTCTTTTTTATTTAAGAAAAATGAAAATGTTTTCTAGTTTTGTATTTAAAAATGTTTTGATGAGATTTTTTTCTTCAAAAATGTGTCATGGTAATAATTTTTTATTCAAAAATGTATATTTTTCTATAAAAGTCTATTTTTATGTATACATTTCTATAAAAGTCTATTTTTATGTATATATTTCTATAAAAGTCTATTTTTATGTATATATTTCTATAAAAGTCTATTTTATGTATATTTTTCTATAAAAGTCTATTTTTATGTATATTTTCTGTAAAAGTCTATATTTATGTATATATTACTATAAATGTGTATACTTTCATAGTGTTTTGACCCCATAGCTTGGACCCTAACAGGTGCTACCACTAGGGGTCAGAGTGGACCTGAGAACAACAGCAATTAAGAGGTGGTTCCACGCTCCTCACAACCTCCCAATCAGAGGCCTTGTTGCTGGATGCATTTTACCATCATATGCAGGACCAGGTTTAAAAGAGATAGTAAAAAGACAAAATTTACAAAGAGCTACAAGTTAGAGAAAACTGTGGAGAGCCATGATCTCTAACAATCTGAAAGGGCATGGCACATAAAAAAATAAAATGTGACGTACTTCTACTAATTCATGATATACGAAATCTGGTTCAAGCATTATATGCAGAACCTATATTGACGCCAATGTGTAGAGGTCAGACGTTAAATGACGTTGACAACAACGGACGATTCGGACAATCGATCAGGTGGTAATCGATTCATATCTTCGATTTGCACCCCCAGCGGATTAATTGTATCGCAAAGGTGTGGCTGATAAAGAAACAAAAGTAATGTATGTGAAGTCAGTAATGTCGAAAAAGTGACCAAGCAAGTCGAGACACCTTGGCACATATTCAAGCCAGTTGCCTGAAAACATCGCTCAAACCTATCGGTGTCCACCTTGTTCCATGGCGTTTCATTGCCATGGTAACTCGATTCTGTCTGTAAAACACGGAGACAAAGACAAGGCGAATTTACTGGGCATCAATCGTCATAACTTGCTTCGTACTAATCCTCTTAGGGAAGGCATGAATCTACACTTCTGCATTATCTAGACTAAGTTTTTCAATACTAACACGCCATGATGTTTAACAGAGAAAATGAAAGCTGTTACTGACATAGACAACCTTTCCAGAGTCCAAATCCCTTGAATAGAAAATTGTTTTTCCATACTAAACACAGTACATAGTTCGTGTATTGTTAGCAGTTATAAAAGGAAAATCGACGTGCTTAGTTCGAATTTCGTCCGAGTTCGTTAGGTTAATTTGTTAAGCTATGAGCTAACCCGGGCACGACAGAATATCAGGCGAACCTCCTCGACATCTTTTTAACTTCCTGTCCTGATAGATGCTTAGCAAAGTCTCACTCCCGGTAAATCAAACCTTTTCCCCTATTTCTGTCCAGACTGACGCCAAACCGAAGGCATTGTTCGCATAATGTTAGCGCATCGGAAAGAGAACACGACGAGCCGAATTCGAATTACAGCCGAGTTCGTTACGTTCATTAGGTTGAACAGCAGAGCAGACTGGCCTCTCTAGCCTTCGTTGGTCACTATTCTAGAATTGATCATAAAAATAATTATCCACTAGTAACTTGAGTGTGCATTTCCTGGGGGAGGTGTCCTAGAAACGTACACATCTTCTTCTATGTGCCCTATCCTTTCAGGACGTAGGCGATCATGGCTTTCCACGTCTCCCTATCCCCTGGTGGCTCTTAATATGTTTTCTCCTATTACTCCATACAACCCCTGTTCCGTCATCCACCTGATCAGGCCTTTCAAATATGCTATCCGCTGCTTTCCTCTGTCTCTTTTTCCTTCTACCTGGCCTGTCAGTATCAAGTTCTCCAAGCCCTCCTTCCTCATTGCATGTCCCAGAAATTTCAGTTGTCTCTTCCTGATGCTCACTATTAGTTTTCTTTTCAATGCCATTTTTTCCAAAACCTCATCACTGTTCGGTCCATGATATCCGCAGCATCCTTCTGTAAAACCACATTTCCGCTGCTTCAAGTTTTTTTCCTCATCTTCGATTATATTGTCCAGCATTCACTGCCGTATTAAAGAACTGACATGTGAAATATTTCTATTGTATTTCTACCCACCCCGCCATCTCAACACCACGTGCTGCTTCATATTCCTGAACTGGAATTGCCCAAATGAAAAAGGAAGTTTTGTCTTTGAGAAGCACGAAAAATTCAAATAAAATTTCAGTCTTCTCTTTACGGGTAATGTTAATCTATATAGCTTTGCAAACACTTCTGTTCTTGTTACATGAGACTAGTAGGGAAAACAATTCTCCGCTTCACCATGTTCCATGCTTTGTTATCATATTTTCCTTTCAGGTTTATTGATTTATTATAATTATTATTATTATTATGTCATTTTTAATCATATTTTCGATTATCTGCTATGGTCGCACTACCAACCAAGTCTGCGGGAAGACCTAAGGCAGCTCGTGGAGTGTTGCTATGGCTCCATTTCATGTTTTTCTATCTTCCCTATCATCCCTAGCATTACATAGACAAAGTCTTCCTTAGTGTGTGGGCTGTACTTAATAAGACAATATTTTGTATATCTCTTAAGCTGGGGTTTCCAGAGATTCTTTAAACGTGTTGTTTTGTTCCATTTTTGTTTTCAATTTCTACATTTTTTTCTATTTCAATTTCCATTTCTTTATATTTTGACAGTTTTTCGAATTCCTTGATTGCTATGTTACAATCCGCTGGACAAGCCATATCAATTAATAGACAAGTTTTTTTCTTTCTGGTTTTTAACAATAATGTCAGGTCTATTTGCTTCAATTTTTCTGCCTGTGTAGATGGTGTAATCCCATAGAATGGTGACATCTTCTATTTCTGTAACCGGTGCTGGGTGATGTTCATACCAGTGTTTGTTTACAGATTTTCCATAGTGTTTGCACATTGCCCAATGTAAATATTGCCCTACTCTATCGTGATGATTTTTATATTCATTTGGGTCAAGTACAGGACATCCTGAGATTAGATTGTCTATTGTTTCTTGGTGTTTATCACAAAACCTGCATTTTGGATCTACATTATTATGTATAATATTTGCCTGAAAGTTTCTAGTGAAAAGACTTTGGTCTTGCGCTGCAAAAATAAAGCCTTCAGTCTCGGACTTTAATCCAGATGCACGTAGCCATCGATGAATATTAACTTTATCACACATTGGATGTATTGGCACGTTCTTCTTATTATTATTTCTCAAAAGTTTATATTTCTATCGTATTTCTAACCCCCCACCCCATCTTAACACCAGGTGTTGCTCCATATCTCTGACCTTTGTCAGTGAAACATTGATGAACTAGATTTACCCAAATGAAAACGGAAGTTTTGTCTTTGAGAAGCACGAAAAATTCAAAGAAACGTACACTACCAGCCATAATTATTAGGCAACTCCAGTTTTTTTTAAAAGAAACAATGTATTTCATACTATTTTTACTGGCCAAACGAAAATAGAATGGTTCTTTTGTTATTATTACTTTGCAAAATTTTACAAGGCAAGGAAGCAAACGTGAATTCGTCCGAATAGCACTAAATTTTTTTCATTCTTTCATTGATGAAACTGCAATATAAGTCATCATTAAATATTTATAAATTCATTTGATGAACATGTTATTGTGCAATATTAACAAAAGAACCATTCTATTTTTATTTACAGTTATTCACTTGGCAATAAATACTATAAAATAGTATGAAATTCATCATTTTTTTAAGACACTGAAGTAGCCTAAAAATTATGGCTGGTAGTGTACATGTGCGTTATGGTACAGTGGGTATCGGCTCGGAACGAGAAACCGGGGCGCCGAGTTCGAATTCCAGCTGAATCCTTTGTATTCACTTACGCGCAAAATAATCCGTCTCTTCCTTCCAGTTATGGGTTAAATAGCAGGACAGATTGGGTTCTATAGCCTTGGTCGGCAACCAGTCTACCGCAGAAAGCAATGGCAACCTAGTGCGGGATAATTTTCTGCCCAGTCAGTCATGTCTCTTCTGAAACATGATCGCCCAAGCGTGTATCACGTATGGCTGTATCACGTATGGCACTTAACTGACTGAATGTACATTGACTAAAGTATTAAGTTATGTATTGCACAAACTTCTGCAAGCGAAGATAGCGTCTTCTTGCAATTGGTTGCCTGCCGTAGAGCGTTGATCCTTAAGTTTGGCTAGATTTCTAAGAAAATCATGGATTTTAGTTTCAATCCGTTGTTATGTTTCGGCATTCTAAAGATTATTTTGGTGCAAACACAATGTTTGGTTAGCCTCGGCTTTTTTTAACATTATATCTAACGTCTATATTTGCCTGCCTAATCGAGAGACAATATGGAAGAACGTGCTCTATAGCATGACTGAAACCGGCGCTGTAGATAGTGACTAAATAAAGGTGTTACTGTAGGGCATCTTTTAGCGAAATATATTCAACACGCAGACAAATTTTGAGGTGTTCGATCAGGTCCATATGTAGAGAACAGTTCTTTCTTGTAATTAAAATGAAGGAATATTGAACTTATTTTTTAAAACATTTTTAACTTTTTACCTATTTTATTTTTATATTCTCTCACCCTTAGGAATCTCTTGTGTCGTAGTTGCTTTATTGCCTTGTTTGGGATGAAATAATTAAAAAAGGATTGGACAAAGAAACCAAGAAGCTTAGATGATAATGAAGATGTGTAAAAATGTCAAAGTCTCAAAGATTTCAAATTTATTGTTTTTCTGCTTTTTTCTTATATTCGATTTTCAAAATTAATATTTTTGTTTCTGCTGGGGAGAAACTATTTAAACGATATTTGATATCTTTTGTGTGTGTGTGTGTGTGTGTGTGCTTTTTTTTGTTTTAATCATTTCACCCCAAACAAGGCAATGATGTCACTATGACGCAAGGGATATATGGAAGTGAAAGAGAGTGAAAATACTTCAGCGTGTAGAAAAGACAATGAAAGAACAGAGTTCAGGAAGACAGAAAATAACATTTGGTGATGCTTTTTCAATTTTTAAAGATTGTAGCTGACAGGGAAGCCAGGAATTAGAAGAGAGTTCCACTGGCAAGTATTGCGAGAAAAGAGACTATTAGAATAGAGCATGCAGTTGCGTCTACCTAGTCTAAATATAAAAAAAAACGATGATCGGTCAATTTAGAAGCAGGCTTAAGTTCATTCAGTTGATGCATTAAGGAGGAAAACTGATCAAGACAATTGCCATGAAAATATTTGTAGAAAAGACAGAGGGAAGCCACGACAGACCAACGAGAAAGTGGCTGATGTCGAGATGCCAACTGAGAGTCTTAACATAAAATTGATAATCTTTCCATGGAGATATTAGAAAGTGCATTCATAATCTGAATTAGTGGTTTTCAATTTTAGTCAGTCATTTAAGTGTCATACGTGATACATATTTTGGGCGATCATGTCTCGAAAGAGACATGACTGACTGGGCAGCAGATTATCCCGCAGTATGTTGCCATTACTTTCTGCGGTAGACTGGTTGCCAGCCAAGGTTATAGAACCCAATCAGTCCTATTATTTGACTCATAACTAGAGGGGAAGAGATGTATTATATTATTAAGTAGTAATTAGTGGGGGATCATTTTATTACTTCATAGCAAGAGAAAACTGATCCCCCACTTTATGTTCAGTAGAAGTTTTAATTATGTTTCCAACTATTATATTTGAGTCAGTCAGTTAAGTGTCATAAGTGATACACGCTTTGGGCGATCATGTCTCGAACGAGACATGACTGACTGGGCAGAAGATTATCCCGCAGTATGTTGCCATTGCTTTCTGCGGTAGACTGGTTGCCAGCCAAGGCTATAGAACCCAATTTGTCCTATTATTTGACTCATAACTACAGGGAAGAGACGGATTAATACCTTTTCCAAGGGTATTTGCGCGTAAGTGAATGCAAGGAATTCAACTGGAATTCGAACTCGGCACCCTGGTGTTGCGTTCCGAGTCGATATCCACTGCACCACAACGCAAATCCGCTTTCCATTTTAAAAAATACAAAAATAATTTTTTTTACCTTTTATAAATATTATTAAGTGAGGACCAATTTTTTCTAGTGGGATTTGAGCAATGCAGGCTTGTTTAAATCCAGCACTTTGTAAAGTAACCATATTGGCTAAGAAAACGGTCAGTTTGGTGTCAAGAAAATAATTGATTGCAATGTTAGAGTAACGTCACTATGTCATATCTTCCCTGACCACAATAAAAGGTGTTTGCAACAAGCTTCCGTGTTAGGTAGGTTACAAAGTTCAAACTTTAACCATAATGTCTCTAAAAGGGAATTGCCGAAGAAACTGCGTAATTTTTATTCTCAAAACCTACATTCGAGTGAGATCTTCAATATTAAAATGCCATGTAGCCTACCCCATTCGCGTGGTAATTATAATAGTGAAGATAGCCGTTTCCATACAGAAAATTTTCGACAATCATTGAGAGAGCAGTTAGTGTTACTCTTAGTTCATATTTATAAAATCTTTTTCTTCAGAAAATTAAACCTGCTATCACTTATTCTAAGATCCTCTCCTAATTCGTTGAAAAAAAAGCTTATCTAAACTAAATGGAACTTTGTTTGTGTGTGTGTGTGTATGAGTCCGTTACCTATAGACTCCGAAACGGCTGAACCGATTTTCTTGAAAATTTACACAGTTGTACTATAAGCGTCTGCGAGTGTTCTTAGCTAGGTTTTGCGTCGATGTGCCCCCAATAAATATCGAAAATCGATAATCGAAAAAATCGGGTTATAGAATGAGTGGTCCGATTTTAATCAAATTTGATACACTCATAGACAAAGACATAAGAAACGATATTCAGAAGTTTCAAGGTTGCAGTTCTTACAATAGTGCAGAAAATCGATAATATATATATATAAAAGGCAAGATGTTTGTGTGTGTGTGTGTGTGTCCGTTTATCTGCCTGTTTGTCTGTATTTTTTTAGCTCTTTTATTTTAGTTTTGTTTCGGGTTTGGCTCTAAGTAGGTATAATTGTAGTTCTTAGTCTCAGCCATGATACCATTTACTCAAAGGACTTATTTAAACTTCAAAATTCAGTTCACGACGAAAAAAACTTATTTGATATCGATACCAGGAAATCAAAATTTGACTTACATCCATTCATTTTTCTCTCAGTGTACGGTTTCGCTTTAACTGGAAACAACTATTGCTTTATAGTCTTTCGTGCCAACGTCCAAAGAGTCTGAGCTCCAGGACCATGGATTAGTTTTAAAGCTTTCATTACACCCGAGCTACGCCGGGCTATACTACTAGTATGTTCATAGATATGTGTGAAAATGTGACAATCTGCAAGCAAACAAAAATCCTAATAATTCAGATTAGGGGATTTCTTAGTCGAAAGACACGTTAATTATAAATATATACCAACAACTTCTTCTGCTTATTGAATTTTAAACCAATTTTCAGCACTCATTTAAAAAATGGACGAAATCTTTCATAAAGTAATTTTTATTCCAGATTGTGTATTTTAAAAAGTAGGTATACACCACATACCTAAGACCGATTCTCGAATTAAACCAGAAAACTTGAATATGTACGACTGGTTTTCCAATTAAAATTCAAACCACGGATATGTAGAGGTGAATTTTAAATTAAAATCCATACTCACATAATTACTTAAACCGTATTTATAACTTTATCATACGTCCATGCATTGAATATCACTGTTATATTTTGTCTTGTGTTTCTGCTATGACTTTAGAGATTCTTGATAAATTCCAAAGAAGAATCTTCAAGGTTATTGGTCCTGACTTGGCATTTTAGCTTCAGTCAATTTCCCACTGCCATAACATAACTCCACCCTCACCACAACCACCACCACTTGAATTTTTCTATAAATACTTTCGTCATGGTAATTGTTCTGATGAGTTTTCCTCTTAGGTGCGTCGTCTTTATCTATTTAAGCGCCGTACTACTTAAGAGATTAAAAATAAATGCCCACTTCAAAGATTTGTAATAAAAAAGAAGTCATTTCCAAGGCAAAAGTACATGACTTAAATGGCCAAAATAAAATATATTTGGGATCAGCCAAAGACACCTTTAAGACCAGGTGGTTCGGTTACAAGTCTACATTCAAAATAGAAAACTTAAAAAACTGTACAAAATTGGCTAACCACGTGTGGAAATTGAAATCAAGATATGGAAAAGAGCCAGACATAACGTGGAGTATAGTAAAAACAACCAAGTCTTACAACGGTGGCAAAATATGTAGACTGTGTCAGGAAGAAAAGTTAACAATTATGCTATTCCCATGAATTATTGAATGAAAGAACAGAAATTATGACTAAGTGTAACCAGACCATAAAATACCTATTAGATTCACACAACCATGGATGAAAATGTTATAATTTCTTGTAATTTTAAAAATTGCGCGTCCAAAAATTACCCGTCACGTGAGCGCTAAAGAAAAAAACACAGTTACGTTAGTGTTCTTAAAAAAACCCAGTAAAATCAGTTATTGCAAATCACCTCAAGGCACCACATGGTAGAAAATTAGGTCGCATAATAACTCATTTACAAATGAAGAATATATATATATATATATATATATATATATATATATATAACAAATAAGTGATAGAACACGTAGATTAAAAACCCATAGTTCAAGCTTTAACTTACATGAAGAGTGTTCGATACAGAGTAAAGCTGAAACCATTGTAACAAGAAAATTATAATATATATATTCTAAGATTAATGAAATGGTTTTAACAACCGACATATTTAATTTATTTGTTTGAACATTATTTTTAGTCGTTACTCGTATTTGAGTAGATATTCTGTTTTTCAATCAAATATTTATTTCTACCGGTAATGAAAGAAAGGGTGAAAAAGGGTTTAATTGTAATGAGGCGTAGCGCTAAAATGGCTGTTTTTTGTAGTTTACTAGTAAAAATGTGGATGTGCGTTGTGGTGTATTGGATATCGGCTCGGAACGAGAAATCAAATTCCAGTTGAATTCAATGCATTCACTGACACACAAATACCCTTGGGAAAGGTATTAATCCATCTCTTCCCTCCAGTTATGGGTTAAATAACAAGACAGATTAGGTTCTATAGCTTTTGCTGGCAACCAGTCTACCGCAGAAAGCAATGGCAACCTACTGCAGGATAATCTTCTGCCCAGTCAGTCATGTCTCTTTCGAGACATGATCGCCCAAGCGTGTTTCACGTATGGCACTTAACTGACAAGAGTAAAAAGGCATTTTAGGCAAGCAGATCTGTTGTCATAATGTGCTTGATATCAAGATAGAGATAGAGTGTCAATAGAATGAAAGTCGAGATGATTGTCAGTTTATTCAACCGTCTTACTTCCATTATGCTGACCAAATTTCTAATGCCTTTAAATTTCAGGATTTTTGTTTTTTCTGCAGAAAAATTGAAACAACACTGCTCGACTAAGTGACAAACTTCACCACATTAATTCACTCTCTCTTTATACATATATATATATATATATATGTATAAAGAGAGATTAGTCCTTGGTCTGCCTTTGCCCTGACGAGCCGTTGTGCGAAACCGCGGTAGGTCTTGGCGATCTTGCGATTTTTTTCGTGTATATATATATATATATATATATATATATGTGTGTGTGTGTGTGTGTGTGTGTGTGTGTGTGTGTGTGTGTGTGTTTCAATTCTGGGTTAAAAGCAATCGGTGTCTAACCGTACTGATGAGCCGTGATACAGCGAAACAGATCTGTCTGCGGATGACTATTTTCGCTCTCACATCCTGATTGAGCACTCTCGAAGCATGGTAGACTTTGAAGAACAGTAGCTACTCTGGAATGTACGCATCGCTCATTCACTAATGAATTAAAGCACTCTGGCTATTGGGCATGTATAATGATAATATACACGCTAAAAAGTCTGCCTTCTTCTACCGAACGCCCATAGCCCAGAGGTAGAATCCCCGACTGACGCCAATTCGGTCGTGTTTCAATCCTGGGTTAAAAACAGTCGGAGTCTAACCGTACTAATGAGCTGTGATACAGCGAAACAGATTTGTCTGCAGATGACTATACATACATACATACATACATATATATATATATATATATATATATATATATATATATTACCGCCCATAATTATTAGGCCACCCTAGTTCTAAAAAAATGTATTTCACACTATTTTTAATATTTATTGTCAAGTGGATAATTCTAAATGAAAATAGAATAGTTCTTTTGTTGCTTAACTTTGCAAAATTTTACAAGGCAGCCTGGAAAACTTTGCTTTTGTCAGCCAATAAGAAGAAGAGACTAGCATGGGGAAGAGAGCACAAAAACTGGACACCAGAACAGTTCATTTGATGCAACATGTTATTGTGCAGTATTAACAAAAAATCATTCTATTTTCATTTCGAACTGTTCACTCGTCAATAACTACTAAAAATAGTATGAAATACATAATTTCTTTTAAAAAAAACTAGGGTGACCTAATAATTATGGCCAGTAATGTATATATGTATGATAAAAAATATTGTTTTAATGTACGCTATATATATGGGTTAAAGAGATACAGGGTAAATAAGTATAAAAGTGGACAACACGCAGTGCCAACACATTATTCCATACATCTTTCAACCATCCGTCATCAATAACGTATCAGATCCCACAATAAATTAATCATTGGTTATCCGACAATTCTTCCAGTGAAACCATCTCCAACGATGCCAAGAAAGATTATGAAACAGTCTTAAAAGATAGTGGATTTTCTGAAATACTCACAGACCCACCACATAACACAAAAATCAACAGGAAAAAAGACACAATACGGTTCAATTCACCGTACGACAAACAACTTATATCAAAAGTAGGAAAAAATTCATTAAACTCATACACAAACAATTGTTACCGCCATCACGCAATCATCACAAAATATTCAACAAAAACACTGTAATAATCAGCTATAGTTGCACCGAGAATATGACCTAATATTAAAATCACATCAGGAAAACAACCAATAAACCAACCGCGCAAATCAAACCTACGTGTAATTGCAGAGTAAAAAACGAATATACCTTAAATGGCAGTTGCTTGCAGAACTATGTAATATAACAAGCTACTGTAAAATCAGCAGATAACGAAGAAAACATCTACATGGTAATAACTGAAGAAACCTGGAAGCAAAGAAACTACGCACACAAAATATCCTTTACAAATAGTAAAATGGTGCACAGCACAATGCTTTCGGGGCATATATGAGAAATTTTTTAAAAATCACACCAAAAATTTCATGGAAAATAAGGAAAACAACATCAGTCTACAACAATAAATTCCAAAACTGTAAACTCTGTCTGGAGGAGAAAATACCTATAATTATCTTTCCAGGCCATTACTAAATAAACGATTAGAACTCATCTCAAAATGCATCCACGAAAACAAATATTTACTACGTTAATAAAAACCCAAAACTAAAAATGAACAAAAATAGATAAATAAGTAAAATAAATTTTAAAAAAATCAATCAATCAATAAATAAATAAAGTAAATAATAAACAAATTAATAAACTACGAACGCACACACCAAGATAACTAAATTTAATAACAGCAACTAACAACAAATAATAGCATAATTAAAAATAAATAATTAGTAAAAAAATAAATAGATAGATAAATAACGGACAACACTATAAAATATCTACGAAAATGTATTTGGATCCACAATTATTTCCACTCAATAACTGCTAGAATACTTTGAAACATAACTGTTACCATTAACCTAATAACCATTAAAATAATACAATAGATAATACAATATTGACCAGCATATACAAATATTTGAGCCAAGCAACAACACACATAACCTGGCGATTGGATCTAAGCATGAAACAGACTATCACCGCTAGGTGTTGACCTCAACATCCATCGTCCAGCATTCACTTCCATACAGAAGGACAGATATCACGTAGCAATCCAGCACTCTTTTCTTTGTTTCTAATGAGATTGTCCTGTCTCTCAGTACTCTGGCTAGCTTCTGAAATGCGCCTTTGGTCATGCCAATGCGACTTTGGATCTGCAACAAAAATAAAATAAAATAAAACAAAATAAAGATAAAACCTATCTTTTCATAACCATTTTCAAAGACTATCTTTAAATATTCCGCTTTAAATTAAAAAGTTTACCTATCAATATTTTATAAGGCTCTGGATAATATCCATCGGGCTCTCCATTTTTATCTAATTAATAATTTATATTAATTGGATAAAATATTTTGGATTATACTTTACGGCTCTGCCATTCTCTTCTTTATATATATTTCAATCAGTAATGAATTTGAACACTCTCAGCTACTGGCGTATGGTTACATTAGATATAACACGCTAAAGTCCACCTTCCTCTACCGAGCGCCCATAGCTCCGAGGTAACATCGCCGACTGATGTCAATTCGGTCGGGTTTCAATCCTGGCTAGAAACAATTGGATGTTCTAACCGTACTGATGAGCGAAACAGATCCTTCTGCGAATGACTATATATATGTATATACTTCGACAGCAATTGCGCGTTTGACATCTATTGGTTAATTAATAAGCATTTTAATTCTATTTAAATATCTACATTTTTATATTTTATTTTTATTTTTAATGGTGTTTTTTCTCATGCTTTTAATTTTTCTAATACTTTTGTTGCTGTGTGTCGATAAATTGGTCAAAATTCCTGTTGTGTAGTTTTACCAGCACATTTGTGAAAGGATATTCTTTTATTGGAAAAAAGATCAATAAAAGACATAGATATAAAATGTCTTCTGTTGTAACACAAGTTCGCGCGCAAACACAATTATAGTAGGCAACGTCAGTTAATGTTGAAAATCTGTTAAACTACCAAGTTACATCGAACTGATTTTAAAATTTAATCTGAAACTTGTGACAAGGCTCATCAAAAATTCGATATCCGTTGTACCGCGATCTAATAAAAAGATTTCAGAGAGAGTAAGGGAGAGGGAAAGAGGGGGGGAGAGGGAAAGAGAGAATCTATTCTGAGGGATTCTCTTTACATTTTTGTTGTTTCTTCATAATGAAATGGTCACGTGTCTCGGGTAAATAACGTTAAAGCGTGGGCGTTGTGGGTCATATATTATCTATATGTTAAACCACTAAATGGAGGTAGGCGTGGCGCCAATGAACGTGATCGGTTATTCAACACGCGTTGGGGAGGCTGAATGCGGCATGGCTCCGTTAAGTGAGTATTGTGGTTGCCATGGTGATGGAAGAATTGTGAAGTGGTGCGAGGGTAATGATGAGATCAAGAAAGGTGATAATCCTTTTGGCAAAGGTGTTAGTGTCGGGGATAGAAACAGATTACACATATATATATATATGTGGGGGGGGGGGGTACTAGTCCATGTTTGTTTTTGAAAGAGCATGCGTTGAAAATTCATTGCCAAACTTATTCCCCAAAATCTAAACAAACCTGAGATTTTTTACTGTTGATTAGTTTTGGAAGCGTTTCTTATGTAATATGTTAGTAAACACATGTACATATAGATAAAATCAGATAGGTAGATACCTATGAATACACTGAGATAGATAGATAGATAGATAGATAGATAGATAGATAGATAGATAGATAGAAGCAAAATAAGATAGATAGATAGATAGATAGATAGATAGATAGATAGATAGATAGATAGATAGATAGATAGATGACAGAATGAGATAGATAGATAGATAGATAGATAGATAGATAGATAGAAGCAGAATGAGATAGATAGATAGATAGATAGATAGATAGATAGATAGATAGATAGATAGATAGATAGATAGATAGATAGAAGCAGAATGAGATAGATAGATAGATAGATAGATAGATAGATAGATAGATAGATAGATAGATAGATAGATAGATAGATAGAAGCAGAATGAGATAGATAGATAGATAGATAGATAGATAGATAGATAGATAGATAGATAGATAAGAACAGAATGAGATAGATAGATAGATAGATAGATAGATAGATAGATAGATAGATAGATAGATAGATAGATAGATAGATAGATAGATAGATAGATAGAAGCAGAATGAGATAGATAGATAGAAGCAGAATGGGATGATGGGATAGATAGATAGATAGATAGATAGATAGATAGATAGATAGATAGATAGATAGATAGATAGATAGATAGATAGAAGCAGAATGAGATAGATAGATAGAAGCAGAATGAGATAGATAGATAGAAGCAGAATGAGATAGATAGATAGATAGATAGATAGATAGATAGATAGATAGATAGATAGATAGAAGCAGAATGAGATAGATAGATAGAAGCAGAATGGGATAGATAGATAGATAGATAGATAGATAGATAGATAGATAGATAGATAGATAGATAGATAGACAGCCTGGGATATGCTGGAAAATCGATAGATAGAGACGTGCCGATAGATAGACGTACCATAGATCCTTTTTAGAGAAAAGTAATTTCACATATTTCTTTTCTTTCTTTTATTTTGTTATTTTAAAAAGTACTTTTCTTTCTTTTCTCTCTTTTTACTTTTTCTTGACTGCTCTTTCTTTCGTTCTTTTTTCTTTCTTCCTTTACCTCCTCCTTCCTTTCCTTTCTTTCCAACGCCCCCCCCCCACTTTAATCCCGTTAGTATTGTTTGTTTGTTTTTTACTTTCAATTCGTTCATTTCAATTTTCGTCCCTGGTTAATCCATATTTTACTTTTACTTGGCCCGTTTAAATTCTTCGGCCTTCGGTGCCATATTCATCTGAAACTCTCTTGACGTGTCCACCTCTACAGTTCTCCCATTCTTCATTTCTCTTCTTGCCATTCTTCAGTAATTCTTTGTCCAGTGCCCAATGTTGTCATCTCATCACGACGATTCTTTCACAAGACTGTGTTTATGACATTCCAGATCAGAGAGAGAAAGAGAGAGGAAGAGAGGGAGAGGGAGTGAAAGTGAGAAAGAGCGATACTGAAAGAGAGAGCGATAGTGAAATAGAGAGAGAACGATAATGAAAGAGAGGGAGAGGGAGTGAAAGAGAGACAGGAAGAGAAAGAGCAAGAGTGAAAGAGAGAGCGATATTGAAAGAGAGAGAGTGAGAGTGAACTAGGGAAAGGGAGTGAAAGAGAGAGCGAGAGTGAAAGAGAGAGAGAGCGATAGTGAAAGAGAGGGAGAGAGAGTGAAATAGAGAGAGTGAAAGAGAGAGAGGAAGAGAGAGAGCAAGAGTGAAAGAGAGAGAGCGATAATGAAAGAGAGCGAGAGTGAAAGAGAGGGAGAGGGAGTAAAAGAGAGAGAGCGATAATGAAACAGAGGGAGAGGGAGCGAAAGGGTGAGAGAGCGGGAGTGAAAGAGAGAGAGAGCGAGGGAGAAAGAGAGAGAGCGATAGTGAAAGAGAGACAGGGAGAGAGAGAGCAAGAGTGAAAGAGAGAGCGATATTGAAAGAGAGAGAGCGAGTGTGAAAGAGGGAAAGGGGGTGAAAGAGAGAGAGCGAGAGTGAAAGAGAGAGGAAGAGAGAGCGCAAGTGTGAAAGAGAGAGCGATAGTGAAAGAGAGGGATAGGGAGTGAAAGAGAGAGAGAGCGAGAGAGAAAGAGAGAGGAAGAGAGAGCGAGATTGAAAGAGAGAGAGTGATAGTGGAAGAGAGAGAGCGAGAGTGAAAGAAAGAGAGCGAGAGTGAAAGAAAGAGAGCGATAATGAAAAATAGTGAGAGAGTGATAATTAAAAAGAGAAAGAGCGAGAGTGGAAGAGAGAGAAAGAGAGAGAGAGAGAAAGAGAGAGAGAGTGAAAGAGAGTGACAGAGCGAGGGCTATTAAGAGAGTCGGAATTAACCATAATAACAATGAAAAAAGAAGGCAAAGAACACGCGCCAACAAGAGGCTAGTGGATGAAGTGAGTGGGAGGCAAGAGAGAAAAATCCGATATCAATCAAGTGCCTTTTGAATGGGTTTTCTGCTGAGTCACGTGACTTCCATATATTCATTCATGCGAACGTAAGACATTGTGGAGCCGTGTGTTGTAGATTATGATGCGTCATCCTCTGTAGATAGGTCTGGATAATGAGATGAATGCGGGCGTACGACGCCGTCAAATTCTTTTTGCCACGAACAGTTGCGCAGATATATGTGGGGCGGTCCAGTCTTCACTGTTCAGTTTTGACAGAATCCAACAGCCTCCTTCTGGCCTTGTGAGTGGCGATTTAGTTTCCACCCTGCTAACGCCTTTCCCACAGACGAAACGTTGCAAGCTTCTCTCTCTACTCGCTATTTCCATGGCAAATGTTCCAACCTTCCAGATAGCACCCATCTCATCACCCACCATACCACGTCAATTGTAAAGAACTACTCTCAATCTTTTCATATTCATATAGTTAGAAGTAACTTCCATTCTGTTTGGGATTAAATGAGACACGCCGGCTAAACAAATGAATTAGTCTAGATTCTTTCAATAAGGAAGTTAAAGAAACCCCTGTGTTCCGAGAGAGATCGTAATTGTCAAGCTATCTTCAGGCAGAGAACCACTCAGTTAGGGTTTGGTCTCTGGACTGAAACTCAGTTAAGAAGAATAGACAAGCGCATTTGTGGATTCCGCGTATGCGGGGGCTGGGCAAATTTTGATCTTTAGCCAGAGTGTACCCGTAAAGCTTGACCGTTTGTCACATCCCGTCTCAGTAAAGTGGGGGGTTTGGATAAATACTCAGAGTTCCGAAAGAGTTCTGACAAAGTGTTTATTAGAGTACCATTGGAGTCAGTCGGAACATAATATTATAACCGTTAGTGGCGAGTTTTAACAGTGACGACGAGATATCGAAACTTATATGAAGTGCACATAATAACAGAGACGACGAGAAATTAGAACCAGACTGGTTTTTTCTTCCCTGTGAGTAAAAAAATTCTTGGATATGAAAGAATTATTAACTTAAGCGGTAAAAATACAACAGCAACAACAATAGTTGTTGCAACTTCAGAAACAACAAGAAGAATAAAATTAAATAATACGGAAGAAAACAGAAAATTCTTCAATTTCTTTCCCTTCCGATGCGGTGACAAATACCATAACTGAATTCACATACAATTCAGATGATAGAATTATTTTTATGCTTATTTTAGAAGATACGAGCAAATTTACAGAAAATAACGTAGCGACTGAGAAGATGCGAAAAAACAAGACTTTTGTTAAGAAAGTTAAGAACATGAAAAAGACTGTAATTTTGTACTACCGAGAAAACGGGGAGAATTTTTCTTGGAAGAAACAGTAAATATTTTGAGTACAATTTTTAGCGAGTAAAGTTCATTATACAATACTCATTGGAAGTGTAGGAATCTGACAACAAATGAAGACAAAGATTTTGACGCTGGAATTGTTAAGGAGTGTGAGAGATTCAAATTAAAAGAAGTGACTCTGGATGTTTAAAAGATTAGTTTTCGTTCAAGGGTTAACGGCAAAATAATACTCATAAATATGTGCTAGAATCCTAGCAAAACTGAAAGAGAATAAAAAAAATAACACTAAAAGAAATATCGGACGATGTCAGAGAAGCTGAAATCTGAAACGCGACACGGAAGAAATTGAAGAAAAGTAATGCGCATATATAGAAGATAAAGAAAAAATGTGGCAAAAGAAAGATTAACATCACGATTGTTCTTTTAAGAATTTCGAGTTGTGCAAGTGTAGAAAAGTAGGTTACAAAAAGTCCCTCTGCAAAACTGAAGCAAGTACACAACATTGAGACAGAGAAAATAATTAAAGAAAACCAAAAAAGGTTGTGTGTGAAACTTAATCCGAGTGCAAAAATGCAACTAGACTCTGGTAATTTAATTAAAATCAACGAAACCACCAAGAAAGTAAGCAAAATACCTATATGAAAAAAAAAAAATACTCGCACGTGGCCTGTTGGATGAGAAATTACTTGGGCGGACCTGAAGGAGACTACCACCAGCTTTAAATTTGTTGTTTTTCATTTTCTTTTACTTTTTTCAGCACAGTCTTATCGGTTATTACATAAAGTTTCCGATTATCAAAAAAATTTTTAAAAATTTCAATATTTAAACAATTTTAGGTGGGGCTCACTTTCTCATACAACGTTATAGTAAATCGATCCTCCATTTTGAAACCACTCTCGTTGGGGGTGGCTTTGTTTTAGTTTTTTGGAAACAAGTTGTTTTGTCTTTTTCAAGTTTTCTTTCATTCTTACGATGGCATCTTCCTCGGAAACTCCAAGAATGGCTTTATTCGAAAATTTCGCAAAGGATTCAGTTGTTGAATATGCACAAGCATAAAAGTTAATTGCACGGATCGATTTACTTTTAAGGTTGTATGAAAAACTGGGCCCCCACCCAAAAATTGTTTAAATGTTGAAATTAAAAAAAAAATTCCTTTTGTCAATCGGACAGTTTAGGGTTTAATCGATAAAATTGCACTGAAAAAAGTAAAAAAAAATGATAATCAACAAATTTACAGGTGGTGGTAATGTCGTACCGGCGTGTGGTTCCAAAATGGAGGATCGATTTACTATAACGTTGTATGAAAAACTGATCCCCCCACCACCACAAATTGTTTAAATATTGAAATTTTTCCAAATGTTTTTTTCTCAATCGGAAAATTTAGGGTGAAATCGATAAGATTGCACTGAAAAATTAAAAAAGAAATTGATAATCAAAAAATTTACAGGTGGTGGTAATGTCGTACCGGCGGGTGGTTCCAAAATGTAGGATCGATTTACTATAACGTTGTATGAAAATCTGAGCTCCCCACCTCGCCAAAAATGGTTAAATATTGAAATTTTTCCAAATTTGTTTTTATTTTATTTTATTTTATTTTAATTTTTTTATTTTTTTATTTTATTTTATTTATTTTTTTTTTTTTTATCAATCGGAAAGTTTAGGGTGTAATTGATAAGATTGCACTGAAAAAAGTAAAAAAAAAAAAAAATGAAAAACAACAAACTTAAAGATGGTGGTAGTCTCCTTCAGGTCCGCCATTACTTGTTATTGGTGAAATGACTTGCAATGTTTTATTTTGCAACGAGTGTATAAAAGCTAAGGCTTATTTTTATAAAATACTACAGACTTATTCGGTATTGACTGGATAGAGTTGTCCCAGCTCTGGGATTTACCATATTTTTTCGCAAAAATATAAGTAGACAAGTGACCAGTTTTAAAAATCACATGAAGAAATCTAAAAGGAAAAATAGAAAAAATGTTTTCCGGATGTCATGTCGGATGAGTTGGGTCGATGTCCATAAGCCAAAGCAAGATACCAAGTGAAAAAAGAGTCGTGTTTTTGCTGGTTTTTCGATAGGGTTGAACAAATGTTTAGAACCACGTAACAACTCATTACCAAATCCAGAGAACATTTTTGCGAAGTTAAACTGTGGAAGTTTTATCTTTCTGGAGCGTATTTGCAAATAAGTTGAATATGTTGGACTCTTTTGTGTACATTTGTATACTGGTGAGACACTTATGGGCCACGCATTTTATATTTCACCAATAGAAGGCTTAACCAATCAGGAAGCTCAAAATATTCAATGCGACGTGTATAAAAGGCGGCCATATTTTTCCGAGTATTGCCGATCAAATCCGATTCAGTAGAGTGTCTGATTCGTGAGTGTTAATTAATCTTTGACGTTGTTTCATTGAACAGATTACGTGCCGCGCTTTATCCATAAATTATGACGGACAGAATAAGTTAAGAAGAATGTTCATAGTTAGTAACGATAAATACGCACAATGGATTGTATAAATTCAGCTGACTTAGTTTTTGGTTAAAAATGTCTCCATCTTTATTTCAACAAGCTGTTGACACTATGCTTTCAGATTGTGATTTCGCAGTTACTTATCTAGATGACAGATTGATTAAAAGTGTATCCAAGGAACAACATATCGAGTCTGTAAAAAAGAACTTTCGAAAAAATACGAGAGTACGGGTTTGTGGTGATACCGAGCAAAATCGATGAATCGGATGTTTGCACTTTCACAACCAAAAAGCAAATGACCAAAAGTCGTCGTTGCGCTGCCGGCTCCGCGCAGATGTTCCGGTTAAAAACTAAAAATTAATTAAATATTAAATTTCCAGTTCGCGAGCCTACGCGAATTTTATTTATCAGCCAATGGGAAGTCCAGAAGCAAATACAAGTGTGAAATCTCAAATGAGCTGCTGTGATCCAAAAAGAAGATTTTTTTTTAATAAGCGTTTCACCCCAAGCAAGGCATGTCACTGCCACTACTGCGCAGGGGGCTACAGAGAGTGGAGAAAGGATGATTAAATATAGGAAATGTCAGAGGGTGGGTGATAGGCGGGTAGGGATACCGAGAATGGTTAAATATAGGAAATGTCAGAGGGTGGGTGATAGGCAGGTAAGGATACTGAGAATGAGGGTTGGGTAAATGAGAGTGTTCTGAGAATAATTGGGAGTTAGTGTGATAGGAGGTGTCTATTGACCCTACATTTAAACACCTAGAGATTGTAGCTGTCAAGAAAGCAGACTTGTGGAAGGGAGTTCCACAGGCGGGAAGCGTGAGAAAAGAAGCTGTTGGAGTAGAATTTACGGTTACATCTTATTTGTTTAACTGTAAAAGGGTGGGACCCAGTTGCCAATCTAGCATCTCGTGCAAATTCGTGCTTAGGCGGCACCTGTGATCTAAGCTCATCGGAGCAGAAGCCATGAAAGTACTTGTAGAAGAGGCATAGGGAAGCCACATCACGCCGGTGAGAGAGTGGTTACAGCCGGTCCGCCAAGTCAGCATCAACCACGTTACAAATCCTCCTTTGTATTTTGTCAAGAAGCCCAAGGAAAGCAGCAGGGGCACCCGACCAGATATGGCAGCAATATTCAGTACACGGGCGGATGGTAGATTTGTATATGTGAAGAATAGATTCAGGTGGGAAAAACTTCCGGGCCCTGCACAGAGAGCCGACTTTCATAGCAGCAGATTTAGCAATGGATTCTATATAGCCATTCCATTTGAGGTCCGCCGAAAGTGTAAGGCCAAGGAGGCGTAGTATTTTACTCTCTGGGAGGCTAGCCTGTCCCATGCTAATGGGAGGTAGATGCGATTGTCTATGGTGGTTAGTTAATAACAGCTTCGTTTTACAGGCATTGAAATTTACTAGCCATTTCCTACCCCAAGCCACTACGGATTGGATGTCCTTTTCAAGTACGGCAGCGAGGTTCACTTTGTCGTCCACACCTGGTTTTTGATCGATGCGAGAGTAGATTGTTGTGTCATCGGCATACATGCCAACTTGGGATCTAATGGCGTCGGGGAGATCATTAATGTACATCAGAAAGAGCGTGGGACCTAGGATAGAACCTTGAGGGACGCCCGCGTTCGTATAGTAGTTTTGGGAGGCATGCCCATTTAATACTACCTTCAATGTGCGGTTAGAGAGGAATGACTGGATGAGGTCAAACAGATGTCCAGTTATCCCGTAGCTCCGCAGTTTGCACAAGAGGCCAGCATGCCAGACCCTGTCGAAAGCTTTGGAGATATTCAAGGCAACGGTTCGGGCTTCGCCATTCTTGTCAAGTGCCCGGTATATGTACTCGGTAATGGTCGTTAGCATATCAGCAGTAGACCTGGTGAAGCGAAACCCGTACTGTTTGTCAGAGAGAAGCCTGTGGGCCGTGAGATGCTGATTCACCTCGGCTTCGAAAACTTTGCCAAAGATCGGAAGGAGACTAATAGGACAGTAATTGGCGGGGTCTGAGGGTTCGCCAGAATTCTTAAATATAGGAACTACACAGGAGGACTTCCAGCAGGCAGGAAAACAGGAAGCAGATAGGCAGAGGTTATAGAGTTTAGACAGGACAGAGGAGAGTTCTGGGACACATTTCTTCAGTACTATGACTGAGATTCCGTCACCGTCGCTCGCTTTGTTTGGGTCAAGTTGTGCAATTATCTTGGCGACCAGCGAGGGTGAAATGTGGACGTTATTTAGTTGAACCTTAGTTCTGGGTGGGAAGTCGGGTGTAGGTATTCCTAACGAGTCCAGTGTCGAATTGGTGGAGAATCTACGGGCAAAGCATTCAGCCTTGTCCGCTGGGTAGGTGAGAACTTCAAACTCATTGATTAGTGGGGGTATTGAAGTCTTGTTCTTGTTGAGCACGCTTTTGCAGAGACGCCAGTAATCTTTGGAGCTAAACTTAGAGGATGCTATGCGTTGCCGCATTCTGGTAGCAAACGCCCTCTTAGCTTTGTTCAGTACTTTTTTACACTTGTTCCGTGCTGAGGCGAAAAGGCGAGCCGGAAGAAATGGTTCCGGTGGGCAATGGCGGCCGAGCAAGCGGGTGAGAACCAGGGGGACGAATTTGATTTTAGTTGGAATTTCCTGGCCGGGATAAAAGCATCGATGCCAGCCTTAACCCAAGAGGAGACCTCGGAGGCACAGTCTTCGACAGGAAGATGGAAGACGTTGTTCCAGGGGACGTCGCAGAGGAAGTCTCGGAACGAGTAAATGCGGATACAGAAAGCATCGACAGGCAGACCGACTCGAGGAGAAGAGAGTAATTAATATCCCCTTGACCTAAGTCAAGCGGCTTACTACGCTCGCCTCCCTTACCTCTTCCCTTCTTCCCTGCCTCAAAAACTACTTACTGACCTAAGGAGCGAATACATCAAAGACATTCCTTACTTACACGCTCCCAAATTCCTAAGCATGAATTATCTTGTCAGCCTTCTATTGCCACCATAGGTTCAAACACAATAAAGATAATTGTAAATTGTTTTTGCCTAATGTCAAGTACCTAGGACACATTATTAACAAAATTGTCTTCAAAAAGATTTAACGAGGTCAAGGACAATTAAGAATATATCTTCTCTAACAAACATTACTAGGCTACAAGTATTTCTAGGAGTAGCAAATTATAATCAAATCTACATACCTAAAATGTAGAATTGAGATCTCCACAGAACAATTTGCTTAAAAATGTTCTAAATTGGAATTAGGTAAGTTTCAAAAGGTGTATTAAGAAAATACTAACGCCATATTTAACAGCACTAAAGTCCAAAACCTATTGACTTCAGATGCTAGTGACTATGGTATAGGAGTGGTAATTGTACATAAAGATGACGGTAACATGAAAGTTGTCGCACACGCTTCGCGTTCTCTACTACCGACAGAAAAAAAATTTCAGCCAATAAAAACAATGCAATAATACTTACCCTATTTATATTATTCAGACTATTGTCCTCATCTTTGCTGCGATGTTTACGACGTTTCTGTCGTTGTACGCTCCGGTCTTCTTCAGGTGCTAGGAATTTTGAAACGAACCTTTTATTACGATCACTGGAGTATATCACTCTCATTCCATGGGCGATGCTACTTCTGGTAGGCATGAAATTATCTCCCTTTAACTTAACACTTCTAAGTTATGGCCCAGTGGATATAGACGTTAGTTAGGTCCACTGACTTGATCCAAAGAGTTGTGAGTTCAATACCAGGCTACAGCAGGGTTAGGGTTAAACCTAACAAAAAACTTAGAAGAGTTAAGTTAGAGGAAGATAACTACATGACTACCAAAAGTGGCACGCACCTGCAATGAGAGTGCTGTACCCCAGTGATTATAATAAAGGGTTCGGTTAGAAATTCCTAGCACCTGAAGAAGGCCGGAGCGTACAACGACAGAAACGTCGTAAACATGGCAGCAAAGATTAGGACAATAGTCCAAAAAATGTAAATAAGGTAAATACTACCTCGTCACAGAATTATAGACACTAATATTTGCAGTCAAAATACTTTAATACAAATTTAAAAACGGAAGAAGTTTTCGCTTGCGAACAGAATTTTATTATAAATGTTTGGCTCAAAAGAAGGAATTCCTACGCATACAGCGACTTGATTACAACGCTGAAGTATCATCTTATAAAATACGATTTTAGGATGGAATAACAGTTCAGTCAGTTAAATGCCATACGTGATACACATTTGGGCGATCATGTCTCGAAAGAGACATAAGTGACTGGGCAGAAGATTATCCTGCAGTAGGTTGCCATTACTTTCTGCAGTAGATTGGTTGCCAGCCAAGGCTATAGAACCCAAACTGTTCTGTTATTTGACTCATAGATAGAGGGAGAAGAGATATATTATGTTATTAAGTAGTAATTAGTGGGGGGATCATTTTATTACTTCATAACAATAGAAAACTGATCCCCCACTTTATGCCCAGTTGAAGCTTTAATCATGTTTTCAACTATTATATTCAGTCAGTCAGTTAAATGTCACTTTGGGCGATCATGTCTCTAAAGAGACATGACTGACTGGGCAGAAGATTATCCCGCAGTAGGTTGCCATTGCTTTCTGCGATAGACTGGTTGCTGACCAAGGCTATAGAACCCAATCTGTTCTATGGTTTAACCCATAACTGGAGGGAAGAGACGGATTAATACCTTTCCCAAGGTATTTGTGCGTAAGTGAATGCAAGGAATTCAAGTGGAATTCGAACTAGGCTCCCCAATTTGTCGTTCCGAGTCGATATCCACTGCATCACTACGCACATTCATCTAACTCATTACTTAGTCGTAATTAATCTAGAGATGATAGGGAGAGAGAGAGAGAAAGAGAGAGAGAGGATCATGAATGAGAGAAAAAATGAAAGAAAGAGAATTGAAAAAGAGACGAAAAATAGAAACGATGAAGAAAGGGAGAGAAAAATAGGGAGCAAAATAAGCGAAAGAGAGAGAGAGAGAGAAAGAGAAATGACATAAATAAATGTTGGATTGACTGATATGTATTTTTTACAGCTTATCAACCTTTTGCAGATTATGAGGGCAATTTAATAAATAAGGTGAATTTTTCGGTATGAGGACGTCTAATAGAGATAGAAGCTTACTTTTTTTTTAAATTTTTTTCCTTTACTTCTTTTTCAAAGGGATTTAATTTCTTTTGCAGATTCAAAAACGAATTTGAGAGTTTGGGAGATTAACAAATATGGCCGACCAAGAAGCATGCTCCAGTATTGAACAGAGGTCAGTTATCAAGTTTTTGGTTGCTGAAGGGTGCAAACCAGTTGAAATTCATAGGAGAATGTCAAATGTGTATGGGGCCACATGTTTTAGCCAATAAATATCTACAAGTGGGCTAAATTGTTTAAAGTAGGGCGGAGCAGTGTTAAGGATGAAGACAGGCTTGGGAGGCCTACAGAAGTGAAGTTTCCTGAGGTGACTGAATCAGTCAATGACCTCATTCAGTCTGACAGAAGGGTGCCAGTGGATGACATTTCAAGGACTTTGAGACTATCTGTTGGGACAGCACACAAAATTGTCCATGATGACCTTGCCTAATCGAGGGTCAGCTGCCAGTGGGTGTCAAAAATGCTTACTGAAAAGCACAAACAGAAGAGGGTCGAGTTGTCCCAGTAGTTTCTCTCTCGCTCACAGCCCAGACGTTGCCCCTTCAGACTTTCACCTGTTTGGTCCCTTGAAAGGGTTCACGAGAGTTTGAAAGTGACGATAAAGTCAAAATGCTGTGACATCAGTCCAAATATTTTTATGCTGAAAAAATACGGAAGCTTTCGCACTGATAGAAAAGTGTGTGACACTGCTGGGAGACCACGTTGAAAAATTAAAAAAAAAAGTAAGCTTCTATCTGTATTAGAAGTCCTTATACCGAAAACTTCACCTAATTTATTGAATGACCCTCGTAGAAGTCCTTATACCGAAAATTTCACCTTATTTATTGAATGACCCTCGTAGAAGTCCTTATACCGAAAAAATCACCTAATTTATTAAATGACCCTCGTAGAAGTCCTTATACCGAAAAATTCACCTAATTTATTAAATGACCCTCGTAGAAGTCCTTATACCGAAAAATTCACCTTATTTATGGAATGACCCTCGTAGAAGTACTTATACCGAAAAATTCACCTAATTTATTAAATGACCCTCGTAGAAGTCCTTATACCGAAAAATTCACCTAATTTATTAAATGATCCTCGTATATAAGATCAGAATTTTTTTTAGATTATACGAATTTGCAGATAATAATGATTTACTGATGTAAGCTGTACTAATTAAACCCCATCATGGGGGGAGAAGAGATGGATCCATCCTTTTCCAAAGTGTACTTACACTTTAGTGAATTAAACGAACCCGACTCATTCTGATTCCTATTTCCGAGACGTTGTTAATTACATCAACTGATATTCCTAAGCGGTCACCTATCTAGGTACTGACTAGGCTCGATATTGCTTAACTTCAGTGATCTTACGAGAATCAATGTTCCAACAAGATATAGCTGTAAATAGAGTTGACATTTCTAAGATACATAAGTAAGAGATGAATGCGTTTTCTCAATGAATGCATTAAACGAACCGGCCCTAAGAGAACAAGGAGACCTGTCTGGATTTATTATTGGTGGACAGAAAACAGAAAGTCCACTTGGGCAATGTAGTAATCGAAAGTAACATTAAAGGTTTATTGTAAAAATATAAAATTAAAAATCAGAAACTTACACATTAAGAAGGACTTGACAATTGAGAAAACCCTTCCAGCGATTACATAACTAAAGAAATACTGCAACAACCCTCTCTGCTATGCCTTATCAAAAACTCTTGAAATATCTAATGCCTTGAGCTGTATGCATTTCCTAGTGTTTCACTGATTCTGTGGGTTAGGTATGACGATAAACTACATCCAGCAGCAAGACCTCTGATCAGGAAATTGGAGGTTTTGAAAAGCGTAGAACCACCGCTTAATCTATACTGTTCCCAGGTCCATCCAGACCCGGGGTGGCAGTATCTGTTAGGGTCCCATATACTAGTGGATATAATCTTAAAAATATGAGATGCGCTGATGACACTGCGTCGATTGTAGACTCCGAAAGTTAACCGAAAGTAAACTTAGACAATGTCGTAATAGAAAGCCTGTTTATAACTTGTTTTCTATCAGTTATGAAGTCTTGCATATGGCACTTGCCGTGACGTAAGATACTGAAGACTGACTCCAACGATTAAAAAAAAATGCTTCTTCATTTTAGCGTCTAAAATTATTTCATTTGTGTCACCACGATTACCTCGCAACATCCCCAGTTTTGTAATTTCTCTTTATTAATAAACTAGCAGTATAGCCCGGCGTTGTTCGGGTGTAATGAAAGCTTTAAAACTAATCCATGGTCCTGGAGCTCAAACTCTTTGGACGTTGGCACGAAAGACTAAAAAGCAATAGTTGTTTCCAGTTAAAGCGAAACCGTAGACTGAAAGAAAAATGAATGGATGTAAGTCAAATTTTCATTTCCTGGTATCGATATCAAATAAGTTTTTTTCGCCGTAAACTGAATTTTGAAGGCTAAATAAGTCCTCTGAGTAAATGGTATCATGGCTGAGACTAAGAACTACAATTATACCTACTTAGAGCCAAACCTGAAGCAAAAACTAAAATCAAAGGGCTGAAAAAAATATATACAGGCAGATAAACAGACACACACACAAACATATTGCCTTATATATATATATATATTATGGATTTTTTGCACTATTGTAAGAACTGCAATCTTGAAACTTCTGAATATCGTTTCTTATGTCTTTGTCTATGAGCATGTCAAAGTTGGTTAAAATCGGACCACTCCTTCTATAACCCGATGTTTTTGATTATCGGTTTTCGATATTTATCGGGGTTACCTCGACACAAAACATAGCTAAGAACACAACGCTTACAGTACAACTGTATAAATTTTCAAGAAAATCGGTTCAGCCGTTTCGGAGTCTATAGGTAACGGACGGACACACACACACACACACACACAAAGTTCCATTTATAAATAAGTTTAGATAGATATTTTATTTGGTATTTATTAGTGATCACTCCCACCACTTTCTGGTAAGTTCACCAACGTACGTAACTTTGTATATTTTACGGTCACGGTCAACCTCCATACTTGAAAAATATTTTTTCTTTTTTACTAAGAGAAAAAATTAGACGAACGTAGTTCAAGTTCTCATCGTCATTGTTACCCTGTGCACCGGAGTAGCAAGCATTTTTTGATACTTGTTTATACTCAGTATGAATTTCAATCTAGCCTCCCTGAGAGCAAAACACTACGCCTTCTTGGCGTATCACTTTCAGCAGACCTCAAGTGGAATGACGATATCGAATCCATATCTAAATCCGCTGCTAAGAAGGCCGGTTCACTGTGCAGGGCCAGCAAGTTTTCCCGTCTGAATCCATCCTGCACATATATAAATCTACCATCCGCCCGTGTATTGGTCACTGCTGTTACATCTGGTCGGGTGCCCCTGCTATTCACCTCGGCGTTCTTGACAAAATCCAACGGAGAATCTGTAATGTGATCGATACCGACTTGTCAGCTCGGCTGCAGTCGCTCGCTCATCGGCGTGACGTGGATTCCCTGTGCCTCTTTACAAATACTTTCACAACTTCTGCTCCAATGAATTTAGATCACTGGTGCCCCCTGGGTATGAATTTACACGAGCTACTAGATTAGCAACTAGGTCCCACCCTTTTACAGTGAAACCGATAAAAGGTAACCGCAATTTCTACTTTAACAGCTTCTTTTCTCGCACTTCCCGTCTGTGGAACTCCTTTCTATGTATTTGCTTCCCTGACAGCTACAATTTCCAAACATTTAAATGTAAGGTCAATTGACATCTATCTCACTAACTCACATCCTTTCTCTCAAGCTCTTTTCTCCATCCATTCCACCCCCATTACACAGGTATTTTCATCCGTTTATTACCCTCCTCCTAACATCCCCTATAACCTGTCCCTCTTTCTCATCGTTTTCACCTATGTAAACCCCTGGACAACAGTGACGGTAAAACTACCTTGCTTGGGGTGAAATAATTAAAAAAAAAATATAACTCGTATGAGTTTTGATCCTCGTCGCCACTGTCATAACCCCCCCCCCCCTTTTTTTCCATCGGTTGCAATATAAAGTAATATAAAGTGCTCTGGCACTCGGCGTGACGTCGGTAGGAAATATTTGATAGACTGACTCCAACAAATTTTTCTATTCCGGTCAAAACAATCTGATTAAGATGTCAATTTATTAATGGACATAGTGGAATGTGATTTATTTTTCATTGCTGACATTGCTAGTAGCAGTAACAAGATTTGCAATATGGTGTCCAGTATCAGATGCTTTTTTTTCCTCGGGTCATTTGAGAGCTCCATAAGATCAGGATAAGAACGATAAAACCGTGATTGCATTTTCGCTTCAAGAAAGATGTGAAATGGTGTGACGACAATCACAACCATTATCTCATTTTAATTTTTTTTTTTGTTTTGAGAGTGAATACAGTATTAATATTATTGGGCGTTCGGGTGGCATAACAAATAGCTACTCGGAATCAAAGATCGGAGTTCGATTTCCAATCGAGTTCGTTACATTCATTAACGTAAAGTGGTGGATTTTTATTTATTGCTTAAACTTAGTGGATACCCATATTTGAGTAGACGTACCGTTTTTTTTTTTTTTTGTTTTTAGTGGACACCCATATTTGAGTAGACGTGTTCTTTATTTTTAGTAGGCACCCATATTTGAGTAGACGTACAGATTTTTTAGTGGACACCCATATTTGAGTAGACGTACGGTTTTTTTTTTAGTTGACACCCATATTTGAGTAGGCGCGTTCTTTATTTTTAGTGGACACCCATATTTGAGTAGACGTGCCGTTTTTTTTTTTTTTGTTTTGTTTTTTGTGGACATCTAAATTTGAGTAGACGTACCGTTTTTTATTGGACACCCATATGTAAGTAAACGTATGGATACCCATATTTGAATAGAAGAACCATTTATTTTTTAAACAGTATATTTGTTTAATTTGTTTACCGTTTTGAATATTTTAGAAATATTCCTAATTCTGCGTTACTCACCTCGGGTTTTCGAAAATAGATAGTACTCTTTAGTGTCTACACGCCCCCATACGAAAATGCTTATAGCGTTACAATTATGCAAAATATTTTAATATTGTTGAAAAAATGACATAACAAAGAATTTCCGTTACAATAGACATCCATTCAGAACTTGAATTGAAGATAAAACTATTCATTGAATTGAAAATTACAATAAACTTGTTGCAAATTGTAAGAGAAACTCGCCGATACAATAATAGAGAATATTTTTATTCATCAAAAATAGCCACAATATATTTGTATGTATAGAAAGATATTACATTAACCAAACTCATAATTACAAGACTAAAAGAGTATCAATAATATAATATAGTAATAGTAATATATAATATAATAGTATATATATAAGATTAACGAAACTGGTTATAAACAACCAACAATTTGAAATTGTTGAAAGCCTGCTTATTTATGATAAATATTTGTTACGAAAACGTGTGTCATGCGGCAAGAAAAGTTTATCGTAACGAATCAGGCCGGTAGAAATAAATATATAATACTGTTTGATTATAAAAACAGAATATCTACTTAAATACAAGTATCGATCAAAAAATGTTCAAACAAATCATTTCATATATATATATGTCAATGCGTGTGTATGACATAACAGTATATAATTTTTATATATAAATAGCAGTTTGAAAGAAAAGATACACACACACTCACCCAAATTCTACTCTACCAGCTTCTTTTCTCGCAATTCCCGCCTGTGGAATTCACTTCCGTTTACTTGCTTCACGGACAGCTACGATCTCCAAGAATTTAAATGTAAATTCAATAGTCATCTCCTATCTCACTAACCTGCATCCTCTCTCTCATGCACCTTTCTCCATCCACTCCACTCTCATCAGTATTCTCATCCTTCTTTTACCCACTTCCTGACACCCCCTATAACCTGTCACTCTTTCTCATAACTTTCCTCCTATGTAACGCCCTGCAAAACACTGGTAGTAAAATGCCTTGCTTGGGGTAATATGATTATCATATATATATATATATATATATATATATATATATATATTGTTACGGATATATAGATAGCACGCACACACACACACACACATGCATATAAGAGTGGATTTTGCGTAGTAACAAGAGGTCGATCAGTTTTGGAATAGCAGGTCAAGGATAGGCAACCCAGATAAAAGCCAGACAGGAAATTATTCAGACGTCTAAAGTCGGTTATAACTTATGGAAGCAGCAGGAGTTAAACTTTGCGCCAAAATTGATCACGTGAGAAGAGAAAATTAAAGTAAGAATTTAGTCAGTTACTTGTTGGGGTCCCAAAAAAGCAAACTGTATTTGCTGGACTCTGGTTAACGATGAAGGAAGGAAGACGCATGATAGAGATGATAGCGTGAATCAACCCATTTCATCCTAAGTAACTCCGGATAAGAACAAGACCAAAGGTGTAAATACTTATTCGTCAAAACAAGAAGGAAAACGGAATCGAGAAAGAAAGAAATATAACAACGAAGACGAAACAAAGTTATGTTAATATATGTATGTTGACACATAATTGTCGAAAGAAATTATAGTTACGATGTTGCTGTAATTCGTACGCTGATTTCAGTTTATTTGATGTAGAAAGGAAAGTGAAGTCAACTAATTTATCGGAAGAAGAAGGAGAAGGAAACAAAGACAACAACGCAGGGAAGTTACCAGACAACAGAACTTGTGTGCTGAAAAGAATTTATGTGCTGAAAAGAAGCTGTGTGCTGAAAAGAAGCTACGTTAAAGATAGTGAAAACAGAACTATTTAAATTTCAAGTGTGTAAAGCAAGAAAGAAAGAAGAGAAAAGAAGAGACGGTCAAAGAAAGAAAGAAGAAACTGTCATAAAGATAAGCTATCAAATTATTAGACCCGCATTAGAATATGCATGCTTACATGAATACTATGTTCTTACACACACCATACCACGTGTTTCCAAATTAACATAATTTCCTCCATCTGATTGTATGTTGATATTTTGCATTCATGATCGCCTGTATTTTGTTCATATTTCCTACTCTTTTGATCTTGTATCAATATTTTATATCAAAATTACATTGTCTCGACGTTAATCCTTGATTTGTTGTCAGCGCCCGTGTTGAAATAAAATAAACTTGGGAAAAGATTGCCATTCGATTATTCAATCTAATATCAATCTTACTTTATTTTCTTATTCAAATAATTGTCCATTTGTCACGATCCGGGATAGATGACTAGCATATATCCATAGATGTGAAAATGTAATATATCCGCAGCGGCATATGAACATCTTGATGGGCATTGTCGATGCGGGTATGTGATAATATATCATGAAAAGTTATCTTCGTTAAGCAGATGGGTTGCCAGGAGACCCCGAAAAAGACACAAAGCGACGCTTTCCTCCCACGACAACTCGGCTATTACTGCGCCAAAACCGCGTGCTACACAACCACACTGAGTCAGGAAAGTAGTTCGAGGGAGCAAAAGAAATAGGTTGCCGACTAAGATTCATGAGAACTTTAAAAACAATTTCTGGGTAAAAAAATACCCCATGTGACTAAGTCAGGGTTAATGAAAAATATATCATTTCTTGTGCCAAGAATCCTTCCAGAGAATACCCATTATTTTAAAATAATATTTCTTGAATATTCAGGCCGGTAGATGAAAATAAAGAAATACACTGTTTAATAGACATGAGGGGCGTCTACTTGAATATAGGTTTCCATTAAAAATGTTTAAATAGTAAATTTATTTACGCGCAAATTCCATTAGTAAAGTAATGAATTCACCGTCTCTCCCCCAGATAAGGTTAAATTGGGTTCTATAGCCTGGAGTGACAACCGGTTTGGAAAAAAGAGAACACTGAATTCAAAACCTCGAACTATGGATTAAATAGTATTACCTACATGCAACTGACAAATTGTGGTGAGTACGGCTACACCCCTGAAGTCATTGTCCACCAGGAAGAGGTTCCTCCAAGGAGTGTGAAAGCGCTTGATCTGGATAGCATTAACAATTTATTTGGGAGTAAGAATGATTTTTCCAAATACAAGACCTATTATTAAACCCGTATTTAGGAGGAGTAGACGGTCTCTTGTGTTCCTCTTTTAACTGGTGAGCATGCATTCAGTGTTTTAGCAAAAAGAGAAGCCCAAAATACCAGTCGGGTTAATCGTGGATGATAAAATCAAGCAAATACAGAAATTTAAATACCTAGCAACTCTTCTAACAAAGGATGGAAAGTGTTGAGATCCAAAGGTGTATTCAGGTGGCCAAGAGTGCATTCTAAAAGCTATGCAGAGTAATGAAAGACAAGAAATTTTCGTTGGAAACACAGGAAAGAGTACTGAACTGCTACGTGGTATCTGTCCTTCTGTATGGCAGCGAATAGTGCACAATCTCCTTTAAAATAAAGGAAAAACTTGAAACGATCAATATATGGTTCTACAGAAGGATAATGAGGATACCATGGACCGAACATGTGAGCAACGACAAGGTTTTAGAAAGGATGCAAACTTAAAGAAAACTAATACTTAGCATCAGGAAGAGACAACTGAGTTTTCTGGGACACGTAATGAGGAAGGGAGGCTTGGAGAATCTAATATTCACAGTACGGATAGAAGGAAAGAGAGACAGGGGAAAGCAACGCTTGGTATACTTGATGGGCTTGAGCAAATTGATGGAGGAGCAGAGTATGGGAGAGATGACAAGAGAAAAGAGAGACAAGGGATAGAGATAAGTGAAGGCCCATGATCGCCAGCATCGTGAAAGAACACGACACATAAAGAAGAATATGGTTTTTTTGCCTTTCGCAAGCGTAACTAACCCGACTGGAATTCGAACTCAGCACTGAGATTGTGCATCTTTGTCATGCCGGGTAGCTGTTGGCTCGTCCTATGAACACGTGTGCGGGAGCGTGAAGCAAACGTCCAGATTCCGTTTTGGCTTCTTGCCATTCAGCCATGTTTCATGATGATCTCCAAGAACTGTATGGGAAGAAAAAAAACCCACACACACACGTGACGGATAGCGTTCTTTGAGGCAGGGACCATTAAGTGGTGGAAGCGTGTTCACAGAGGCAGGCACCTCTTCTCGCTGTTTAAGTGCTTATTCCTTTTTTTTTTCTTTTCCTGCTTATTATTAATGTTTATGTTCCTAATTCTTCCACATCTGTAATGCCGTGTGTCTTAGTGGCTTTACAGCCTTGTATGGGGTGATACCGATTAAAATATATAGGTTGCGATGGGTAAATTCTAGCCATTTTATAGTTTTAATTTCACCCATGCGTGATGATTTTTTTTTTGTCGACTGTATAATATAGTCGAGTCAGTTGAGCACCGTCTATGAGAAAAAGACAAAATTCACCCCGCCAGAAATTTGAAAACAGCATACTGTACTGCTTGCCATTCGCGCCTAAAGCTCAAATACGAACATTTCAGAGTGTTTGAGTGTCAATGTGAGGGCAGTGTAGAGGATTCGGAAAGAGTTGGATGAGTCTAATGGTGATTACGAAGATTCGGCAGCTCGAAAACTCACTCTGGTTGTTCTGATAAGAAGCAAAAAACACCTGAATTTATTGATGAAGGCCTCAGACTCAACACGGAGGCCTAATCAAGTGGTTGAGGCAGTAGTGCTGCCCTGGGTCAAGAGGGTGGCTGCTGGAAGACCCTATGATTGACAACAAGATTCTGCACCATGCCACACAAGCAGACGTACTCAGTGATGGCTATCACACAATTTCTGCAACCATATTACCCCTGACCTTATGCAATCGACTAGAATAAAAAACAAACAACGCGTATACTCGGAATTAAAAATATAAAATACTGACAATTTACCCATCGCATCCTGCATTTGGACTTTTGTGACGGTGTACATCAATAAATAGTATTTATTACGTAAGGTTACGTAATTTAACAGTTTTGTCTCTTCTCTTAGATTAATGAAAATTGCATTTATGGTCATGCGTCGGAAGTTGTTATCACTTTTTTCATTCAACAGCCCGTCAAACATTCGATCAGATGAACACAACCAATCGTTAATAATTAGTTGTATATTATTACATATTTAGGCTATAAATAAGTAATATTTGTTTAAAATCAGATTAATTTAACTTTCAGTTTTTTAATTTTACTAAAATAAAGTGTCAGAAATCTTTTGAAATATTTTTAAAATCGATGAATTTTGGTTTGTTTACAAATTTCTTAAAATTAAGAAAATGGCTGCTTTTAAGAAAATTTTAAGAAATGAAAATTAAGTGTGACGTTCCATCTATATAATTTCTATCTGAAATACAACAGAATGTTTTACTCAATGGAAAAAATAAATTTAATCATTAAGCCTTTAATTAAATCTAAAATGAAATCTTCAAGAATGTTTTTTTTTTCATTTTAAAAATTTTATTTTAAACTTAGATATCGAAAATTTATGCCGAAATATTGGAGGTACCTAAAAAATGCAGATGTATTTCTGTTATGAAATCGTAACGTTTGCCTTATCAATGATTTTATACTCCCCAACATACACGCACACATACTTTAATATATAATTGAAATACGCAACCATAGTAGGCCTCTATCTTTAAGTGAGGAATCTTCTGTTCATGAATAAAACTCCCACAATTCATTCGGAAAAATAATAAAACCAACTGAAACACGTGAATGAAGCGGTTGTCTCGCAATCACGTGTTACTGATGCATTAACATTGAAGCTGTAGACATTTCTCCTCCACCTCTCGTTCTTTCTTCACCTCAGCCTCCAACCCTTCCCTCTCTTTACACTTTCCCTCACACTCTCCCTTCTCAAAACTCTTCCTCTTTTTCGATTTTCTCTGTTCCGCACAACACTGTCTCTTCTCTCCATTTTTTTTTTTTTTACCATTCTTCATATTTACTTCTTCGCTTTCGTTTCTTTCCCCATTCCCACCGATCTCGCAGACCCCACAAAGTAAGTGTTCTCATTCGAGAGGAAATCAATGAATCACAAATATACGAAAGTATAGACTGTATTGTAGGGATACGTCATTGTATAGACGTATATTTTTGTGTAACAAAAACGTAAGAATGACTAATCAATTTCCTTCAATCTTTTTTTCTTCTTGTGGTGCATTGGATATCGGCTCGGAACGAGAAATCGGGGAGCCGAGTTCGAATTCCACCCGAATTCATTGCATTCACTTGCGCACAAATACCCTTGGGACAGATATCAATCTGTCTATACCTTCCAGTTATGGGTTAAATAACAGGACAGATTAGGTTCTATAGCCTTGGTCGGCAACCAGTCTACCACAGAAAGCAATGGCAACCTACTGCGGGATAATCTTCTGCCCAGTCAGTCATGTCTCTTTCGAGACATGATCGCCCAAGCGTGTATCACGTATGGCACTTAACTGACTGATATTATATTTATAATAATATTCTCTATAGTAGTATTCTTTCGTTCAACGTGACCCCATCAATAGTCCGATGTAAAATAAAATAATTAGATAAGATAAATAAAAATTAAAAATAAATTAAAGTTTGAATTAGATTTTTTAAATCAAATTATTTTTAAATTAACTTTTAATTTTAAATTAAAATTAAAATAAAGAAAAGTAAAAAGAAAAGAAACCGACAAAAATTGGTATTACCGCTTGGCATCATCACTTAAAGTTTTAGCGAAACTATTTTCTCTAAAAATTGGTCATTTTAAAATTTTACTCAAACAATCGACATTTATTTCTGATGACCCCAGCAAAACAATATTGCTTAAACTTGTAGGGAAAATACATATCGAACGGGCAATCGAATTTACTTCACTTGTGACACAGGTGCAAATAAAATAAAAAAATCATTAAAATCATTTTGTTTTAATTTTTTTTTTTTAGATTTAAAAAATTAAAAAACATTTAAAAATCATTGAAAAAACACTTAAAAACATTAAAAAAACATTAACTTTTCTTGATAAATCAGACTGACAATGACAATTAACATTAAACGCTGATCGAAAATGATCTCATAAAATTTGATTTTCAGCATAACAATAGTGTGGGGGGGGGGGTGTTTGAAAAAGTGCCAAATCTCCGGAATAGAGTGTGTGTAAACATCAAGGTGGACACAGAGTGCAACACCGAATGACGAGAAGATCCATACGAGGATCTAGGACTTTGGGTTCAGGAAAAGCTTGGCTTGTCTGCTCTGCTGGCCATGAAGTGTCGATAGAGGCCGGGGTTGAATTATGTCCCGGTAAATATACGCACGAACAAGCGCACCAATGCACACACAATCATCATCACCCATACTGAGGGATGTAAGGTTCGATTTCTGTCGAAGGACGCAAGTTTTTCTTTAATAAGATACTTGAAGATTCAGGCCGGTAAATAAAAACAAATAAACGAATCTTGAATAAAAACAATGTTTAAAATTATTTATACCTCCACACACTTGTGTGTGTGTGTGTGTGTGTGTGTGTGTGTGTGTGTGTGTGTGTGTGTGTGTGTGTGTGTAGAAGTGACAAACTTAAGAAAAAAAGAAAAGGAAAAATTGTAATCAGCCGGCGCTATTCGTCCCGTGAGGGGCTTTATCAAGGCAATGTCAAGTCTACATCAAGACAATCACATTTACTTGATAAAATACCTCAGAAGGACGAAATACGTTGACTAAGTACAGTTTTCCTCTTGTCTCTTTTCTATTCATATATATATATATATATATATATATATATATATATATATATATATATATAATTTTTTCCTGTTTACAGTTCTGACGAGAGATGACGAAAAGGGGGCTACTAGTGGTTTTGTTTTAAAATTTATCATGGACTATTATAGTAAAAAAATTCTTGTCTTCAACGCCATATATATTTATTTATTATAAATCATAGTTTAGAACATGTACAAATTATCACACTACCTGATGAGACATTGTTCTTTCAATGTCGAAACAAAATGTACACTTTTTAAGAGATGATAATTTGTACATGTTTTAAACTATAAGAGGTGAAGAGGCTCATCCCTTGTTCCCTGTTTAGGATGTGGTTTCCGGCTTTCTCTTTTCCAATCTTTCTCACTCCTTTTCCTTTTTGAATTGGAGTAGATAGACTAAACTATTGCCCGGTTCACACTCCACCCACGTCTATTGAACAGGTGTAGAGGCTCATCCCTTGTTCCCTGTTTAGGATGTGGTTTCCGGCTTTCTCTTTTCTCTTTTCTCTTTTCCAGTCTGTTCAGTCTCACGTAGCCCCCTTCACATCAGTGGCGTTACCACCTTGCTCGGGGTGATATGATTAAGAAAAAAATTAAATAAATAAATAAATATTCATAGCTCTATTTTTATACTGAGCACTGTTTTAAATTAATGTTTTGAACGTTGTTAATATTTTCTTCGTTCCTTATTCATTTGGATATATATATATATATATTGTGTTAAATATAACAGACAATGAACGTCCACTATGTTTAATCATGAGCCGTTCTAAACATCGTATTTTGGCTTTAATTTCAGGTTACTTCATAACAATAGAAAACTGATCCCCCACTTTATGCCTTAAGCATGATTCCAACTATTATATTCAGTCAGTCAGTTAAGTGTCATACGTAATACACACTTTGGGCGATCATGTCTCGAAAGAGACATGACTGACTGGACAGGTTGCCATTACTTTCTGCGGTAGTTACCATCCAAGGCTATAGAACCCAATCTGTCCTGTTATTTAACCCATAACTGGAGGAAAGAGATGGATTAATACCTTCCCCAAGTTCATTTGCACATAAGTGAATGCAGGTAATTCAACTGGAAGTCGAACTCGGTTCCCCGATTTCTCTTTCCGAGCCGATATCCACTGCACCACAACGCATGTCCCTAATTTGCAGTATAAACCACAGGTCGGCTTTGTGGGTGTCGAAAACAGACAAAGGTGCCTGAGCAGATGTCTGCGACAGGGATCGGCTAACCGTCTTAGAAGGAAAACGAGCACATCTATATATGAGAGGGTAATGAAAAGTACTTGATTCGAATAAAAGGCCATTTATAAAAGAATTGTTCAGTTTGGAAGCAGCATTGGCCGATAACTTTTCAGCACCTCCACATCTATGAGAAAAGAGATAGTAAAGGATGGGAGGGAGGTGTGAAATATAAACAAAGATAGAAAGTAATAAAGAAGAAAGAGAAAGAAAGAAAAGCTAGACAATAAGTAAATATAGAAAGTTTGTCTGTTGCACGTGACCTTCCTGCGTACGCATAGATTTGTCTGTGATCTTGTGAATGAAATTCCGTCAGTTTTCCCATGAATTCAGCAGCAGGTGCCGCTTGAAACGTTGTGGAAAATCGATTACAGAGAGGAGAAGTGGCAGGGGTAAGTGAGTCTGCGTGGAGGAGGGAGTAATCGCTATTTTGATGAATGAAAAATCGATTGATGAAATTTTGTCTCTATCGTTACAGCTCTTTCATTTACTATCTTTTGTGAATATGAAAATTGCACGGACTGTTTGAACTGTGGAATGATTATGTAGCGTCAGTTTCACTTGTTGAAAAAATTGGCTTTCTTGTCTCCAAATTGAGCATCCGAAATTGAGGTAGTTTGCGTAAAATGATTACAATTGAAATCTGAGTTGTTTATTTTGCTGGTTGAACGAAATGAGAAAGAAAGTAATTCGGAGAAAGAAAAAGAAAGATTGAAAAAAAAAATTAAAAGAAACAAAAAGAAAGAAAATAGGGCAAATAAAAAGAAAGAAAGAAAGAAAATGGGGAAGAAAATAAGAAAAAGCAAAAAAGAAAGTAAAAAGAAGAAAATAAGAGAATAAAATAAAAAAAAAGGAGAAAGAAAAATTTTAAAAATAGAAAAATGAAAAGAAAGAATTAAAATATTAAAAAGAAAAAATAAAGAGAGAAAATAGGAAACAAAAGAAAGAAAAATAGAGTAAATAAAAATAAAAGAAAGAAAATAAGGCAATTAAAAAGAAAGAAAGAAAATGGGGAAGAAAATAAGAAAAATCAAAAAAGAAAGTAAAGAGAAGAAAGAAAAAGAAAAAAAGAAAACTAAAAAAATTAAATAAAAACAATTGGAGAAATACAAAGACGGAAAATAAGAAAATAAAAAATAAATAAAAAGAATAAAATGAGAAAAAAAGAAAAAAAGAAAATAGAAATAAAAAAAAAACATGGGGAAAAAATAAAAAAATAAAAACAGTAAATAAAAATGAAAGAAAGAAAATAGGAGAAATATAAAGAAAAATGAAGGAAAAATAAAAGTTAACACAAAAAAATAGGAAAATACAAGGAATGAAAATAGAAGAAGAAAAATAAAGAATGAAAATAGGAAGAATAAATAGAAAGAATATACGAGGAATAAAAAACAGAAAAGTAAAAAGAAAGAAAAATAGGAGAAAGAAAAAAATTATGAAAGAAAATACGAGAAATATAAAGAAATCAAGAAAGAAAGAAATAGGAGAAAGAAAAAGAAGAAAGAAAATAAAAGAAGGAAAAATGTGTATAAAAAGAAAGAAGGAAAGAAAATAAGAGAAATAAAAAGAAAGATAATAGGAAAAATGAAAGGAAAGAAAGAAAATTAAAAAATTAAAAAATTGTATAAAAAGAAAGAGAAAAGAAAATAGGAAAATAAATAAAGAAAATAGAAAAAATGAAAGGAACGAAAGAAAATAAAAGAAAGAAAAAATTCTATAAAAAGAAAAAGGAAATAAATAAGAGAAATAAAAAGAAAGAAAATAGGAAAAAATGAAAGGAAAGAAAGAAAATAAAAGAAAGAAAAAATTCTATAAAAAGAAAAAAGGAAATAAATAAGAGAAAGAAAAAGAAAGAAAATAGGAAAAAATGAAAGGAAAGAAAGAAAATAAAAGAAAGAAAAAAATTGTATAAAAGAAAGAAGGAAAAAAATAGGAAAAATAAGAAGAAAGAAAGAAAATAGGAAAAAAATGAAAGGAAAGAAAGAAAACGAAAGAAAGAAAAAAGCTGTATAAAAAGAAAAAAGAAAGAAAATAGGAAAAATAAAAAGAAAGAAAGAAAATAGAAAAAATGGAAGGAAAGAAAGAAAAAAGAAAGAAAAAATTGTATAAAAAGAAAGAAGGAAAGAAAATAAGAGAACTAAAAAAAGAAGGAAAATAGGAAAAATGAAAGGAAAGTGTGTCTGCGCAGGCGTCTGCAATGGGGATTAGCTAACCGCCCTGGTAAACGGGTATCCTCGAATACGAATGGTCAGCCATTATCTGTCTATATGTTCGGATCTATCTATTTATTTCAATGTTCTATCTATCGGATCCACTGACCTTGATGGACAGTGTTCCGCGAAGCTTTGATGTCGGCCGAGAGATAAGTCGATTGAGCCTTTATTAATTCATTGACGGTTGTCACTCTAAATTTCTGCTCGCCGTTAAATGTTAATTTCTAGACATTTTTTAAGTAATTTGATAAGGGTTATTAATTTTCTTTATCAATATATCGATTGATTTATGACAATCTCTTGTCTTCCCGTATAAGGTGTTTGACACCTGATTGTCTCTTTGTCTATCAAAATTTGCTCGCATCAAAGACCCTCTCCGTTTTTCTTTCTCCTTCATTCAATACTTCGGGCTTCAGGTCCACAATTCGGCTTTCATATTCTCTTCTTGTAAACATATCGATTAAATCAAAATCACAAGATATTTTAACAGATGGCTTTTAGCTGTCGTTTTAAATTTGCCAAGAGGCCTTTTTTTTCCGTTCGTTAAACACGATCATCAATTTTCCATTTCTTGTAACAATTGTGCAGTCAAGAAGATACAGCTCACGACAGCCTTTCATTACGCACGTCAGCTCAAAACGCATCTTTCAGTCAATAGCAGACAATCGATTTTCGATGACAGCAATCTCTCTAAATAGCATAACACGAAGAAATCTTCAGAAATCTAAAACAAACAACAAAAGAGTAAAAATAAGAACAGAGGGAAACATTTGAGTTCATGCCTACGGTCTAAGACACGTCAGATCTAATGGTGGTTTTTCCTAGGGGACGCAGGTTCGAATTCTGTTATAGGACGCATATTAGCCTAACAAGATGCGTCCTATAACAGAATTCGAACTTGCGTCCCCTAGGAAAAACCACCATTAGATCTGACGTGTCTTAGACCGTAGGCATGAACTCAAATATTTCCCTCTGTTCTTATTTTCTACTCTTTTGTTTCGATTAACTCATATTTTTAATTTATTTGTTTAGACATTATTTATAATCGATACTCGTATTTGATCAGATGTTCTGTTTTTTATTATTAAACATATCAGAGCATCTGATCAAATACCAGTATCGATTATAAATAATGCTTAAACAAATAAATTAAAAATATGAGTAAATCGATTTCGTAACGGATTTCGTAAATAATTCGTATATATATATATATTCTTTTTTATATGCCGTGTCCTTTCAGGACGTAGGCGATCAGAGACATCCACTTACCCACATCCCTTTTCGCTCTTAACAATTTTCTACTTGTTACCCACTTCCAAACCCGGCTCCACCACCCACTTGCTCAAACCCATCAAGTATGTCTCGCGTTGCTTTTTCCTGTCTCTGTTTTTCTCTATCTGCCCTATGAGTTTAAGATTCTCCAAGCCCTCTTTCCTCATGATATGTCCCAGGAATTTCAGTTGTCTCTTCCTTGTGTTAAGTATAAGTTTCCTTTTCGTTTGCATTCTCTCCAAATCATTGTCCTTGCTCACATATTCCGTCCGTGGTATCCTCAGCATCCTTCGGTAGAACAACATTTCTGATGCTTCTCGTCTCCCCTTCATCTTTGATGTGATTGTCCAGCATTTGCTGCAATATAAAAGAAGAGATATCACATAACAATCTGGAAGTCTCTTATTTGTTTCCAACGAAATCTTCCTGTCACTCAATACTCTGTTCAGCGTCCTTGGCCATCAGGCCAATGCGACTTCGGAATTCAGTGTCGCACTATCCGTCGTTAAAACACTTCCCATGCATTTACATTCATGCGCGTGTTTGATTTTAGTATCCCTGACATATAGTTGACATTTTAGGTTTCTCATTTTTGATCATTGCATTCAATGCATTCAATTTTTTTTATAGTTCATGGTTAGTCCTTTTTATCTCGCTTTTTCTTTCTACCTGTAGGAGATACAAAAAGGTTCTTCTTCTTCTTCTTCTTCTTCTTCTTCGAATTTTCCCTCTTCTTCCTCTTCTAATTCTTCTTCTTTTTCTAAATCTTCTTCTTCTTCTTCTTTCTCATCCATTTTATTTTCTGCAAATTTTAGCAGATTCCTACTTTCGTTTTTCCTTCTTCCAAACTTCTGCTCGGCACAATGAAAGATTCTTTCACTATTTCTTAACTTGGAATGTCATCCCACCCCCTCTTCTGTCGTTTCGATTTTTCTTTTTTCTTCTTCTTTTAATTTTTTTTTGCTTTACTTTTTTGTTGTCAACTTTTTCTTCTTTCTTCTTCTATTATTCTTTATTTCTCTTTCATGTATTTTCTTCGTTATTTTTGTGTTTTTCACTCTTCTTTCTTTTCGTTATCTTCTTTTCTTTCTTTTCTTTCTTTCCTTTCTCTTCCCTTGCATTTTTACTCTTCTTCATTCTCTTTCAGGAATTCTTTTTTTTTTTCCTCTGTAACGTTTTTTTTTTCCCTGCTTTTTGTCTTCTTCTTTTAGTACTTTTTATTCTTCCTTCCTCCATTTTTTGGATGTGCGTTGTGGTGCATTGGATATCGGTTCAGAACGCCAAATCGGGGAGCCGAGTTCGAATTCCAGCTGAATTCATTGCATTCACTTACACGCAAAAACCCTTGGGAAAGGTATTAATTCGTCTATTCCTTCCAGTTATGGGGTAAATAACAGGACAGATTGGGTTCTGTAGCCTTGGCTGGCAACCAGTCTACCTTAGAAAGCAATGGCAAACTACTGCCGGATAATCTTCTGTCCAGTCAGTCATGTCTCTTTCGAGACATGATCGCCCAAGCGTGTATCACGTATGGCACTTAACTGACTGACTGATTAAGACTTCTACTGGGCATAAAGTGGGGGATCAGTTTTATATTGTTATGAAGTAATAAATTGATCCCCCACGAATTACTACTTAATAATAAAATACATATCTTCCCCCTCTATCTATGAGTCAAATAATAGGACAGATTGGGTTCTATAGCCTTGGCTGGCATTCAGTCTACCACAGAAAGCCATGGCTACCTACTGCGGGATAATCTTCTGCCCAGTCAGTCATGTCTCTTTCGAGACATGATCGCCCAATGCGTGTATCACGTATGACACTCAACTGACTGACTAAACGTTTCTTTTTCCTGCTTTTTGTCTTCTTCTTTTAGTGTTTTTTATTCTTCCTTCCTCCATTTTTTCTTTTCGATTCTCGCTGTTGTTGCTCAACTTGATGTTGTCGAAAGCCCGATTATCCTAACGCTCTATCACGTGTTCAGTGCGCATGATCGTAAATCCACAGGGCGGCGAAGTCATAAGGCAACTAACTTCTCGGGATGAACAGCAAGAGAAACAACAACAAAAAAAAAAACATTAACAATTAAAATGTTAAATGTTCTTTGCTGTTCCTTTTTTTTTCTTTTATCGGTTTATTTTCTCTTTTCTTTTTCTTTTCCTTTTTCTTTTTTCTCTTTCTTTTTCTTTTTTTTCGTTTTTTTCTTTTCTTGTTCGTTTTTCGTTTTCGTTTTCCTTCCCTTTTTAATTTCCCTTTGTTGTTTTTTCTTTTCTGCATTTTTCTTTTTTCTTTTCTTTTTTTTCTTTTCTTTTCTTTTCTTTCCTTTTCACATTTTTCATTTTTTTCTCTTTTCATTTTTCTTTTATTTTCCTGATTTTGTTTCTCTTTTTTCTTTTGTTTTCTTTTCACTTCCGTTTCTTTTTCTTTTTTCTATACTTCTTTACTGTTTCTTTTTCCTTTTTTCTTTTTTTTTCCTAATTTTATTTTTTCCTTTTTCCTTTTCTCCTTTTTTCCTGACCTTCTATTTTTCCTTTTTTCTTTTGTTTTTCTTCTCTTTTCCTACTTTTCTTTTATTTTCCTTATCTTCTGTTTCTTCTTTTTTTGTTTTTTCCTCCTTTTTCCTTTCATTTGGGTTTTTCTTTACTTTTTTTTCTTTTTTTTCTTTTGTTTTTTCTTCTCTTTTCCTACTTTTCTTTTTTTTTTAACTTTTTCTTTTCTCTTTTCTTTTTACTTTTCTTTTCCTGATCTTCTGTTTCTCCTTTTCTTTTTACTTTTTTCGTTTTTTCTTTTCATTTCTTTTTTCTTTTCTTATTTTACCTTTTTGTTTTTGTTTTTTGTTTTTTCTTTTCATTTCTGTTTTTCTTTTCTTTTCTTTTTTCTTTGTGACTTTTTTATTTTCCTATTTTTCCTTTTTTTTGTCCTTTTCTTGTTTCTTTTCTTTTCTTTTTCCTGTTTTTGCTTTTCTTTTTCTGATTTGATTTTTGTCTTTTCTTTTTTTCTTTTTCTTTTTCATCTGGAAGTGTTATATTGACTATAAAGGGATCTCCTGATTTAAAGTCTCATTTATTATGTTTTTAAATTTTTTCTTCTTTCCTTTGAAGTAGTAGTAACTTGACTTCCTGTTTAAGGGTAGTCTTTAACTTTCTGATTCTTCCTCGCTCCCTCCCTTCCTCCCCCCCTCTCTCTCTCTCTCTCTCTCTCTCTCTCTCTTTCGTTTTCTCGCACATGCGTTATGGTGACGTTGGTCAACAACTGAACTAGTAACAACTGAATAAAAGTGAAGTGGAATTCACTATGATGAATTTAAAGTTAAAATTCTGATGGCAGCAGATACCGTCGCCCGGGAAGCTTGACTGATCCTTTTTCTGATTGTGCAATTTGGGAAATGTATTTCTACTTTCTTATTGTATATATCTTTGGATACAAAATTTAAAAAAAAGATATTTTTGTGCCAATTAACATTTCAGTTTTCTAGTTCTAGTTGATCTGTCAGTAAAGGTTAACTTTATTTATTTTCTCTTTCCGTTGAATTTCTGAGGAAAGTATCTGAAAACTCTTATATTGACTATTAAGGAATCTCCTGATTTCAACTAAGTCAAAACTTTCTCTATTTTTAAATTGGAGTAGATAGACTCTACTATCGCCCGGTTCGTACTCCTCACTCTTCTTTTGAACAGGAGAAAAGGTTCATGCCTTCTGTTTAGGAAAGGGTTCTCGGTTTCTTTCCACTCCCCTGGTATTAATAGTAGTGTTGTCGCAAGCTTTGTGTAATGTTTGTGGGACGGTGGTAACGTCTCTTCATTTGAGGGTACCAGATTGGTAGTTTCCTGGTTGCTGCTTCCGACTGGTAGTTACGAGATAGAACTCTTGCGTAGCGTATTGAGCGACTGCTATGATCAACATTTTTTGTAGTGCCATGTTGTGCATAGATGGGTGTCCCTGCAAGTATCTCCGGTGAGCAACTCTGAAGCCACATTATACTGCAGTCTGTGCCGGTTTCCTTCCTACACATGTTGCATTTGACGATCGACTCTTGCTATTACTCTAGGCCTCTCCTTTAATAAAATCTTTCTAACCATGACGACATACAATTAAAAACACAAAACTAAACCAGCTAGACAAAAAATACTTAACCTATCAACGTCTGTTTCTTGAACATACGAGGTATCCGTACCAACTTTTGTAGCGTTGAATCCTTCTTCCAAGTAAACTCATCTGACATCTTAGCTCTCTGTGAAACTAACCTTGACCCTTCTATTCCTTGCTCTGATTTCTATATCCCTGGTTACCATCCCCTCTTTAGGAAGAACTATAATGTTCATAGGCATGGACTTGGCGTTTATATCAGCGAACATCTCTCTCTAGCTAGGGTGATCTCTCTTGAATATCCAGATCATTCCTACTTGTGTCTCCGTCTCTCCCTACTAAGCTCGGTTAGATATCTTTTCTTTCCCTCCCGCTCCCCTTCATCTCCTGACTGTTCCGTACTCGACAGTATCTCGAACAATATAGATAAAGCCATTTCCTCTCATCTATTCGCTCATATATTTGTGTTTGGACACTTTAATAGCCACCAGGTCAAGTGGCTGGAAAACTTTATCACAGATCTTGCTGGAGTCTATACTATAAACTTTTCAATCACCCAGTCCCTTACGCAAGTGGTGGGTTTCCCCACGCGTTTCTCTAATAACTTTAATGGAACTGACTCACTGCTAAATCTCTGTTTCTATCCCTGACTCTTGCAATGTCCAGCAGTTTTGCCCTCTTGGAAACTCTGACCATGCGGTGGTTTTCTTTAATATTTCCTTCCACTCCTCTTAGGAACCTCAGATCAGCAGAATATCTTACTGCTACCAAAGAACAGACTGGGAGTCGTTCCACGATTTCCTGTGTGACGTCCCTTGGAAGAAAGTTTTTAGTCTTCTTGTTGAAGACTGTGTATCCAAAGTCTCCTCTTGGAATAAAGCTGACATCAATGCTTTCATACCAGTCAGGAAGTAACGACTTAAACCCTATTCGACCCCTGGTTCTCCCCTACTTGCTCGGCTGCTATCGCCCACAGGAATCACCGTTTCTGGCTTTATCAAAGCCATGCGTCTGACCATAATGTGTGCCTTTTTGCCTCTGCTCGTAATGAGTGTAAGAAGTTCCTTAATGATGCTAAGCGTTGTTTGCTGACAGAATGATGCAGCGTATAGCATCTCGTATGTTCGGCTCCAGAGACTACTGGTGGCTCTGTAAAAGTGTATTGAATAACAGCAAGCCCTCAATACCCACTTTAATCAATAAATTTGAGGTCATCACATCTTCAGCGGACAAGGTTGAGTGCTTTGCTCGTAGATTCTCCACCAATTCGACATTTGATTCGTCTGAGGTATCCGTACCCGACTTTCTACATAGAACTGAGGCTCAACTGAGTGACATTCACATTACTCCATCATTGGTCTCTAACATAATTCCAGAGCTTGACCCCCATAAAGCGAGCGGAGGAGACGGAATCCTTATCATTGTCCTGAAGAAATGTGCCCCTGAATTCTTCTCTGTCCTCTCCAAACTCTACAGCTACTGTCTCTCTGGTTCTTGCTTTCCTGCCTACTGGAAGTCAATGGAAGCTCAACAACAATAACAACAGAGCGACAGGACCTAATAAGATAGCAACAGAATTAGTGAAATATACCTCAAAGGAAGAGAAAGCTTTCATGTGAGATATATTTAATAATGTTCTAAATTTAATAATGTTCTAAAAACATTATCAACATCTAGACCAGGGACTCTCTGACCTTTTTGCATTATCCCCCCACTTTCACATGAAAACATTTTCCATCGCCTACTTGTATAGTAAATATTTAAAAGCATACCAAATTTGTTCGGTAAAAGTTTGTTACTGGTTAATAAACCATGGCTTTATGCTGTAGTCAAAATTACCAAAGAGAGTTAACAAAAAAAAAAAAAAAAAAAAAAAAAAAAACGCGAACACACGACTTCTGTTGCTTTTGCAATATTCAAAGAAAAAATGAAAACAAACTTGGCCATTGAAAATATATACAACTAGCATCATAGCCCGGCGTTGCCCGTGCAACTCAGAACATTTTAGTCGTAGCACTCGGTTATATAAAAAAAATAATTATATAAAAAAATTGTTGTTTAAAAATTGTTAAAAAGTTCCATTAAAAAATCAATTTTCTTTTGTTTTGCATAAACGTGATTTGATATTTTATGTGACATTGTAAAAAACATTGCGTTTGTTTTTGTTTCAAAAATACGGGGAAAAACATTCACATTTTTTGACTACATGAATTTAACATAAAAATAAAAAGAATTTATTTTGTTTTACTGAAATTAGAAATATAAAAACTATTACGCTCTCAGTTCAGAAATTTTTTTTATTTTTCACTTTTTTTTTTTGTTGACCAAATGAATTTTTAAAACGTCAGAATTAAAATTAAATATAAAGGCTCTTTTTTTTTTTAGTCACGGTTGACACGTGTGATTTGATTTCTGTGACGTAATCTAGCAACTATCTTAGATGTTTTTACAGAGCAAATGTAAACAATCTGCACCATTGGCCAAAAAGTTCGAAAGGGAAAATTGCTCAACTTATACTCAAAAAGTATGTGTCGACCTGGCTTCCCTGTAGATATGTGTCCCTAGAAAGTTTGAATGGCGTAACTTTAAAAATGTAAGCGTTCACACAGACTCACAGATTGCTTTTTGTATATATAGATTAGTTTTATGATTAGTGTTTCAAGCGTTGATAAAAAATTGAGCGGTTTTTGAACATAATTATGCATTCAAAAATAATACTGACTACTAGCAATTAATAAACACTCAACAAATATTCTTTTGATACTTCTGGTCTTCTCTCATTTGAATTAATATCAGAAAAAATGTTATTTCGTCTGAAAAAACTATATCAATGTTTAACTATAGAGAATACCAAAATATTCATTGTTTGCGGGTATATTTATATCTTACTAGCAGTATAGCCCGGTGTTGCTCGGGTTTAATGAAAGCTTTAAAACTAATCTATGGTCCTGGAGCTCAGACTCTTTGGACGTTGGCACGAAAGACTAAAATGCAATAGTTGTTCTCAGTTAAAGCGAAACCGTAGACTGAAAGAAAAATGAATGGATGTAAGTCAAATTTTCATTTCCTGGTATCGATATCAAATAAGTTTTTTTCGTCGTAAACTGAAATTTGAAGGCTAAATAAGTCATTTGAGTAAATGGTATCATGGCTGAGACTAAGAACTACAATTACACATACTTAGAGCCAAACCCGAAGCAAAAACTAAAATAAAAGGGCTGAAAAAGGATAGACATACAGGTAGAAAAAGAGACACACACACAAACATCTTGCCTTTTATATATATATATATATATATTATGGATTTTTTGCACTATTGTAAGAACTGCAACCTCGAAACTTATGAATATCGTTTCTTACGTCTTTGTCTATGAGTGTATCAAATTTGATTAAAATCGGACCACTTCTTCTATAACCCGATTTTTTCGATTATCGATTTTCGATATTTATCGGGGGTACCTCGACACAAAACCTAGCTAAGAACACTCGCAGACGCTTATAGTACAGCCGTTTCGGAGTTTATATGTAACAGACGCACACACACACACATACACACACACACAGACAAAATTCCATTTATAAATAAGTTTAGATCTCAGAATGGGACTCACTTATTCTTATTTGACCTTCCATTTATTTATTTTTATTTTATTTAATTTTTTTTTTTTTTTTTCGTACATGTTCTTTACATTTCGCCTTGGAATATTTGTTCGGGTAGCATATTTTGAAATACCTTTTTAATATGTAAAATCCTATATTGCCCATTAAAATTTCTAATCGTCCACCATTTTCTGTTCTGTCGGAATCGCCCACTTGTTGGCGATATCGCTTAATTTGGAAACCCTAGTCTAAGTCATGACGGTGGTACACTTTTTCTTCTTTTATGTGCCATGTCCTTTCAGGACGTAAGCGATCATGGCTTTCCACATCTCCCTGTTCCTAGTGGCTCTTAGCACGCTTTCTCCTGTTGCACCATGCAACCCTCGTTCCGTCATAAACCCGATCAAGTCCTTTAAATATGTTATCCGCTGCTTTGCCCTGTCTCTTTTTCCCTCTATCTGGCCTGTTAGTAACAGGTTCTCCAAGCCCTCCTTCTTCAATGCATGTCCCAGGAACTTTAGTTTTTTCTCGACTAGTCTCATTACAAAAAAAAAAAAAAAAAAAAAAAAAAAATTAAAAACAAAAGACCCAATGAAAAACTTAAGGCCTGTTAGTCTGTTGTTAACCATTCAAAAAATATTATCCAATATCACCCTTCGACAGAAATAAACCTATTTATGAAAGATATTTTGTAGTTTTTCAGAGACAAATCTTCTGACACCATTTGGCTAATTCCAGTCAATCCCTGCTTTAATGACACGGATTCCGAGGGAAATAAACAGAGCAACACGTGGTTTGAAGAGTGGGGGATAAATAGAACGCTATCAATTATTTTACATTAAAAAACTCAATTACATTTTAAATTAAACATTTATCTATTTTAAAAACTGCTGAGAGAGAAAATAAATAAATAAAAATAAATAAATAAAAGAAAGCTGAAATTAAAATATTAAAACAAGCATTAACATGGATGAAACGAAGAATTCAGGAAGACACAACTAAAGTTCCTGGGACATGCAATGAGGAAAGAGGGCTTGGAGAACCTGATACTAACAGGCCAGATAGAGGAAAAAAGAGACAGAGGAAAACATCGGATAACATATTTAAACGGCCTGATCAGGTGGATGACAGAACGGGGGTTGCATGGTGTAACAGGAGAAGGTGTGCTAAGAGCCACCAGGGGTAGGGAGACGTGGAAGGCCATGATCGCCTACGTCCTGAAAGGACAGGGCACATAGAAGAAGAATATATATGCCAACTGTTTATAAGAAATTATAATGTGGATATAAAATGGGGGATCAATTCTATATTATAATCACTATATAAACTGATCCTTCATTTTCTGGCCATGCTAGTTTCTATACATTTATATTCTAGATTTATGGGCTTGAGCTAATGGATGGCAGAGCGGGGTTTGGGTGGTTTAACAAAAGAAAGCGTGCTAAGAACCACCAGGGATAGGGAGACGTCGAAGGCCATGATCGCCTACGTCCTGAAGGGACAAGGCACATAGAAGAAGATGAAATATATCTATCTCAGTCACAGTGTGCATATCGAAGTATTTATTGCTAACTAAATTTTTATTTCTTTATTGCTAATAATACATTTTTTCTTTCAACAATTTATTGTTGTTTTTGTGTCTAGTAATACTTTTTCTTTTCGAGTATCAAGATTCATTGGGATTTGTTTTTAAGGTCCCCAAGTCCTACCTTTGTTATTTAACCTATAACTGGAAGGAAGGGACGGATTAATACCTTCCCCAAGGGTACCAGTGCTTAAGTGAATGCAGGGTAATCAACTGGAATTGGAACTCGGCTCACCGATTTCTCTTTCCGAGACGATATCCACTGCACCACAACGCACATTCGTCAATAAACGCTTACAGCACCTGGTTTTCCCAAGCGGTCACCCATCTAAGTACTGACCAGGTTAAACGTTGCTTAACTTCGGTGATCGAGCGAGAACCGGTGTATTTAACGTGATAGGCCATAAGCCGGAAATTACGGAGTCAGGTTTCAATTCCAATTGCGCTCGTGATATTCCCTTACGCCATAGGTTCCCAACCTTTTTGCTGCGATTACCCCAAAATACAGTTTCACTATCATCCATTACCCCAATGAACAAATACCCGTAATATAGAAAACAATATTAGTGGCAACAATTACCAAAATTTGACTATGATCAAAGTTCTATGATCTGGTATCTAAAAAGTGAAAATAAATTTAATCTTTTTCCACAAGGCTTGAAAGAAAGATACTTTAAGAGAGATTGGGGTAGGGGGAATTCTTTCTTGAAATGCTGTCTCGTTAATAATTTGGCACAGTGTGAAATTATAAGCTGATTGCCTCTTCCCAAACCAAACATCTATTACCTTCAAAATATGGGCTCATTACCCCACTGGGGTGATTTACCCAGAGGTTGGGAACCATGGCCTTACGCGCAAATACCATGGGAAAATAATTGTGAAACCACATTTCTCCTCAGTTATGGGTTAATTAGTAGGATTAGCCTTGCTGCCGGATGTAGTTTATTGTCATACCTAGGACGGGTGAAGATGAAAGCAGAATGCGTTTATTAGCTCTAATCGCAGCTCTCGCAAGCCCTCCGACAAATCCTGTCTTCGAGGAATCGTTCATCAGCTTCTTCTACCCTTAATTTAATATTCGCGTAACGTAAGTCGTATTCCTTAGCAGTTTGATCTAGTCTGTTTAACGCCCTTGAATATTTTAACTTTTCCAAGTCTGTGCCCGGACCTAGGAATGTATAGCCTGGGACGGTGAAATTTGGTGGGGAAACAGAAATAAATCTAGAATATAAATGTATAGAAACTAGCATGGCCACAAATTGAGGAATCAGCTTACATATTGATTATAATATAGAATTGATCCCCCATTTTATATTCACACTATAATTTCTTATAAACAGTTGGCTTTCTTCTTCTATGTGCCCTGTCCATTTCAAGACGTAGGCGATCATGGCCTTCCACGTCTCCCTATCCCTGGTGGCTCTTAGCACGCTTTCTCCTGTAACATCTCGCAACCCCCGTTCTGTCATCCACCTACTCAGGCCCTTCAAATATGTTATCCGCTGCTTTCCTCTATCTCTTTTTCCTCTCTATCTGGCCTGTTAGTATCAGGTTATCCAAGCCCTCCTTCCTCATTGGATGTCCCATCAGTTTCTCCTGCCCTTATATTGGGATCCGCGTAACGTAAGTCGTATTCCCTAGCAGCTTGATCTAGCTTGTTTAATGCCGGTGAATATTTTAGCCTTTCCAAGACTGTGCCCGGACCTAGGAATGTATAGCCTGGGACGGTGAACTCGACAAACTTTCGTTTCTTGCCTCAATTTTCTCTCTGTTTTGGCGGGGCCATTTAGTTCCGGTTCCGTTAAAGAGTTACACGCTTCGATTATCTCCCCCTGATCTGTGACAATCTTTTCTTTTCAATGGCAGGTGTATGAATAAAAGTCTGTGTATAACATCGGATCATCACAAGCGTCGTTCCTCTTTCAATGTTCATCTTGAAGAGAATTTCAGGAGAATGAGGAATTGAAGCAACAAGAACACCCATCAACTGAACATTCATACCGTCAAGTTACTAAAACGAACCTAGGGTAAATGATATATGCAATCGATATAGATTTTTCATTAATAAAAGGACGAAGCTGATAGTTTTCAACGCGCCTGAGACGTGGTATTCATGGCTATAAATCTGAAAGTAGACCAAGAAGAAAACAGACCAAAGAATAATTGAGATAGGATATGGAAACACGGAAAGGTGGAGAAATATTTCGAAATTAGAAGATGCGGATGGTATCATCAGACGTAAAGAGTTGGCAATCGGTGGTACGGATAATCTGAATATGGAATAGATATGGATTAGACGCGACAGTAGGAGTGAAACGCGCTTCTTTAAACCCCACAACGCAATCGACAGTTAACCAGTTTTTTGTTTCTTTTTAGTCATTTCACCCCAAGCAAGGCTAGTAAGAATCAAAGAAGCAATAAATAATATAGTTTAGGGAGGACTGGAGCCAGCTCAGAGGCACTTTTCTTTAGAACGATGACTGGGAGTCAGTTTTCTCCGCTTGCCTTCTAGAAGTCTAATTTAGAAACCATGTCCGACACCAGAGACATATCACTCGGTAGAGCCTCTATTCTAGGTAGGAAATCGAATCAAGGTACTCCAAACGGGTCGTGTTGAGTTGGAAGAGAATTGGCGAGCAGAGCATTCAACTTTGTCTGCTGTAGATATAAGGACTTCACATTGATTGAATAGCGGAGAGTTTGATGATTTGTGCAGCACACTCTTGCAGAGCTGTCAGTAATCCCTGAAACCGAATTTGAGAGATGTTATAGATTGTTTGATTCTATCAGGAAACAATAACTTTGCTTCATATAGGACAAAATTGCATTCATTGTGAGCAGAAACAAAGAGGAGTTTGTTGTAATCAGAAGATTTTCCTGTGGGCAATATCCACGGAGCCTGCGAAAAGATAAATGAGATTTAACTTGGAATTTTCTTTCTGGAATGAAAACATCGATGCTGGCCTTCACCGAGGAAGAGACCTCGGAGTCGCATTTTTTAACAGAGGGACTAAAACCTTCTTTCTAAGGGATATTACGAAGGAAATCACAGAGTCACACTCCACACATTGATAAGAGGAGGTTCTTAGCTGGTGGAGGAGCGTAAAGAGATGTTTACAGACACCACTGCGTGATCAGAGTTGCCAAGAGAGCAGAGCTGCATAGCATGACATAAGTCAGAGATAGAGGTAAATAAAACATCAAGGTGAGAAGCATGTTCTTCCGGGTTACTGAGGAAACGCGTAGGGAAGTCCACGACTTGCGTGAGATATTGAGTAATTATGAAGTTCAGTGTTCGGATGCCAGCAATATTAGTGATAGTGGCATTATGAGAATTAAATTCAACGAACACAAATATATTTGCAAACTGAAATTCGGAAATAGCATTGTCTATATTTTCAAAAATACTATTTAGCACGAAATAGTCAGGAGAGAAAATGGTAGTTAGAGAAAGAAGAGATAGCTAAGTGAGTTTAGTAGAGAGAGACAAAGAGACATGTAAGAATGGTCTGAAGATTCAAAAAAGAGGGGGATAAAGCTCCCTTTCTAGCGGGAGATGTTCGCAGACATAAACTTCCAGGCCGTGCATGTGGACATTAGAGTCCGTCTTAAAGTGAAGAAGGTAACCAGGAATCGAGAAATCAGGAGTGGAGTTAAGATGAGTTTCACAGACAGCTATAGGGACTTAAAGAGGAGCGATTACACACTGCAATAGCGCGGGGTTCAGACTTTTTTTGTTGGGTTGGTCTAGTTTTATATTTTTGGTTATGATGAGTTATTTTGGTAAATAGAGATCTAGAGTAGTAGCGGCGGTCAGTGGTCAAATGTAACATGTGCAGAAAGGGAACTGACTGCAGTATAGTGTTGCCTCAGGGTTACGCACTGGTGGTACTTGCAGGGAGACCTATCCATGCACGACATGTCACTGCAAGAATCCTCGATATTATTCGAATGTTGATCAGAGTAGCCTCTCTAGACGCTATGCAAGAGTTCGGGCTTCTAACTACTAGTCGGAAAGCACCAACCAGAGAACTGCCAACCCGGTACCCTCAGTATGAAGATCCATGACAACACGACTATTAAGGCCCGAGAGGAAGAAAGGAACCTGAATTGCTTTCTAAACAGAAAACTAGAGATGAGACGGGGGAGGAGCATAGACTGGTGATAAGAATGTTTGTATATTTCTACTAAAAAAGAAGTTACTAAGTTTTAACTTAACCCTCTAGGGCCATTCGTATCATATTAGTGGGGGGGTCTGTTTATTACTTCAATATAATATAACAATATAGAACTGATCCCCCACTTTATGCCCAGTAGAAGCCTTAACCCTCTAGGGCCATTCGTATCATATTTGATACAGTATGAAAACAAGCCTTGAAAGAAATATTTTCCTGAAAAATTTTTAAGAGAAATATTTTATAAATTTCAAATGAAAGCAGTACTGACTGCTCAGTCAATGAATACCAAATGTTTCCTTATAGGGAAATATCAAATGTTTCCTTATAGGGAAATACTGTATCAAATATGATACGAATGGCCCTAGAGGGTTAATAAAAGTCGAGATATCTATTACAGGTTGAACAAAAAATGAAATCTAGCAGTGCCATACCACTGAAAAAAATCACCAAAACAAAACCAATCTGTTTCCCCACCAGATTCGAACTTTTGATCAGAATAACTTACTTGAACAGTTGAATTGATTATCAACCGGGCTTTTTGGACCATGCGATATTTACACAGGTAGAAAAGGACGTAAGACAAAGATGCGTCTTTTCACCGGATCTGTTCAACTAGTACAGTGAGAATATTCTGAGGATCCTAGATGCTATGCAAGGATTCGTCATCGGAGGCCACAATTTAAACAACATAAGGTACGCAGATGATACAGTGCTGATTGCAGACACGGAACGGAAACTACAAGACCTCTTACAGAAGATAGCCGAAGAGAGTGACAAAAAGGGACTACAAATAAACTGCAAGAAAACTGAATGCATGGTCATCAGCAAAAAGAGCAACCCAAAATGCCAGGTGGGGAATACCAGAATCAAGCAAGTACAGAAATTTAAATACCTGGGAAGTGTTCTAACAGGAGGTGAAATATGCAACACAGAGAACATAGAAGAAAAAGAAGAAGAAGAAGAAGATGTTTATTTAACATGCTAATATATTAATCGGGGAGGTAGGAAGACACAGGTCAATACCAAGAAGCAAGCATGAATGGTCAGCAAGTACAGTAACAGAATAAAAAAACAAAAAAAAAAAGAATTTAAACTCTAATAAAAAATAAGCGATTTCAAACGAGAAAATTTTAACAATATTTAATCACTCAAACATCACGGAGAACGTCAATTAGAAAATATAATATATTTAAAAAAAACTTTAACTCAAAAGGAAGGTATATTAGAAGGAAGAATGTATGAAGTAGGCACTTCTGGAAGGAGACAAAGAGAGAAAAAAGAATAAATAACTTGAAAGACGAGTTTTTGACATAAAACTTGGACTACGTGTTGACCGACCGAGAAAGAGGAAGAACAGCTTTAATCATTTCATTGAAAACAGCTAAAGCATCTAAACGACAAACGATACCGCCACGTCATCTCCAATTCGAAATTGTACAGAATTCTAGAACATACCCGACTCACCTTTCATCGTACGGTTACACTAGGAACTATTCGAACTAGACATGCAAATTCCTTATAATAAAAGCATTTGTACATCTGCCTCGAGGAAACAATGCAGTACAATTTCATAGAAGACATTAAATAACGTATTAAGCAACAGCATTAAAAGAACTCTCAGTAAAATTCCATAATTCTCTGTAAATACTTTGAAAAATTTGGATAACATTTTCATGAATTTGCACGAGACATGGGGGTGAAGAACCATCCGCCCTTGGATTAAATACTACTTCCATATCTGGTCGGGTGCCACTGCTGTCTAAGGGGTCATTGACAAAATCCAGCGGAGAATCTGTAACGTGATCGATCCGGACCTGGCAGCTCAGATACAATCATTTTCTCACCGGCGTAATGTGGCTTCTCTGTGTCTCTTTTACAAATACTTTCACGTCTTCTGATCCGATGAACTTAGCTCTCTGGTTCCCCTATACATGAATTTGCTCGAGCTACAAGATTAGCAACTAGGTCCCACCCTTTTACTGTGAAACCAATGAATACATAAACCTAAATTCTACTCCATCAGCTTCTTTTTTCGCACTTCCCGCCTGTGGAATAACCTTCCCGTTTACTTGTTTTCCCGATAGGTACAATCTCCAGGAGTTTAAGTGTAAAATCATCTCCTATCTTTCTAATTTGCATCCACTCTCTCTCATGCTCTTTTCTCCACCCACTCCACTCTCATCAGTGTTCTCATCCTTCTCTTACCCACTTTCTGACAACCACAATAATCTGCTACTATTTCTCATAACTTTCCCCCTATGTAACTCCCTGTGCACCAGTGGCAGTAGATTGCCTTGCTTGAGGCGATATGATTATAAAAAAAAAGAAAAAGAAGTTATTTATAAAGTTGCCGAAGGTGAGTACTCACACTGATTTACAATCGAAACAGTCCTGAGGGCGATGATGATGATGATGATGATGGTGGTGGTGGTGGTGGTGGTGTGTGTGTGTGTGTGTGTGTGTGTAATCGAAAGAAGTACAAGCAATATTATCGGTCTTTTTCGGGCATCTCGGTTTCAGTTACTGACCCATTGCCGTAACGTTACTTCCCCGTTCCTTTTTTATAAATACTTTCATGGTAATTGTTCGAATCAGCTATTCGTTATGCTAATTAGACTATATAAGTTTAAACACAGTACTAGATTGGCAAGAAGGTCTTGAAGGGTTATATCATAATTTTCCTTGGTGAAGGGAATATATCTTATTCCTATTCCCATATGAGTTAGTAATTTGTACTAAAACGGTTCACCATGTAAAGATAAGGCAGAACGGAGAAATGAAATGAATGAATGAACGCTTGTTCTCAAACGACTTTTATAACACACACAAATAATTTATATATATAAACACCCTGATTGAGCACTCTGGGAGAATGGTAGACTGTGAAAATCAGTAGCTACTCTAGCATCTACGCATCGTTCATTCAGCAATGAATTAGAACACTCTAACTACTGGCGTATGAATACATGATTTAATCCTGGGTGAAAAGCAATCGGATGTTTAACCGCACTGATGAGCTGTGATACAGCGAAACGGATTTGTTTGCGGACGGCTATATATATATATATATATCCAGGTGGTGAGAACCAACAGTTTTCCAATCCCGAGTTCTCCGGCATTTATTTTTATTTTATACAAGTGCTCAATACTATAAAGAGTTTAGGGCATAACATAATTAATTTTTTTTGTTTAAAATGAATATAGTTTACATTGCGACACGAAAGTTTCTGTTTTTCATAATTAAAAAAATATATATATATATAATTATATACGCATATATATATAGTCATCCGCAGACAGATCTGTTTCGCTGTATCACAGCTCATCAGTACGGTTAGACTCCGATTGCTTTTTAACCCAGGATTGAAACCCGACCGATTTGGCGTCAGTCGGCGATTCTACCGCTTGGCTATGGGCGTTCGGTAGAAGAAGGAAAACTTTTTAGCGTGTATATTATCATTATACGCGCCCAATAGCCAGAGTGCTCTAATTCATTTTGCTGAATGGGCGATGCGTACATGCCAGAGTAGCTACTGTTTTTCAAAGTCTGCCATTCTTCCAGAGTGCTCAATCAGGATATTCAAGTTTCCTCAAGAATGACAAACAACATGCTCTGGTTAAGCTTTTTATACAATTTTTCATGTGATCTTATCTGTCTGCGGATAACTATATATATATATATATATATATATATATATATATATATATATATATATAGCATTATAGCCCGGCGTTGCTCGGGTATAATGAAAGCTTTAAAACTAATCCATGGTCTTAGAGCTCAGACTCTTTGGACGTTGACTCGAAAGACTAAAAAGCAATACTTGTTTCCAGTTAAAGCGAAACCGTAGACTGAAATAAAAATGAATGGATGTAAGTCAAATTTTGATTTCCTGGTATCGATATCAAATAAGTTTTTTACGTCGTAAACTGAATTTTGAAGGCTAAATAGGTCCTCTGAGTAAATGGTATCATGGCTGAGACTAAGAACTACAATTATACCTAGAGCCAAACTCGAAGCAAAAACTAAAATAAAAGGTCTGAAAAAAAAATACAGACAAACAGGCAGATAAACAGACACACACACAAACAACTTGCCTTATATATATATATATATATATTATCGATTTTCTGCACTATTGTAAGAACCTTGAAACTTCTGAATATCGTTTCTTATGTCTTTGTCTATGAGTGTATCAAATTTGATTAAAATCGGACCACTCCTTTTATAACCCGATTTTTTCGATTATCGATTATCGATATTTATCAGGGGGTACCTCGACACAAAACCTAGCTAAGAACACTCGCAGAGGTTTATAGTACAACTGTGTAAATTCTCAAGAAAATCGGTTCAGCCGTTTCGGAATTTATAGGTAACGGACACGCACAATTTCCAGGTATTTGAATTTCTGTACCTGTTGGAATCAGGTATCACCAGGTTGCATTTAGCATTTTGGGCTCCTCTTCTTACTGATTACCATGCATTCAGTTTTATTTTGTAGTTGATAAGTAGTCCTTTCTTCTCGCTTTCTTTAACTACTTCCTGTAGGAGGTATTGTAGTTTCTTTCCTGTATTTTTTATCAGCACCGTGTCATTGCGTATCTTATATTGTTCAGATTGTGGCCACCAATGACGAACCCTCGCAGGACTTCTAGAGCTCTCAGAATGGTCTCACTGTGTAGGGTGAATAGATCTGTTGATAAGACACGTCCTTGTCTTACACCCCTTTCTATCCTTGTGTATCTGCTGCACTCGTTTTCTGCCCGTATGCAGCACGTGGCACCAGGGAAAAAAAAGGCTCGTCCGAGCAGTTGTCATGAAAAGATTTGTAGAAAAGATAAAGAAAAGCCACGTCACGTCGACGAGAGAGTGACTGAAGACGAGATGACAAATTAGGACCGATTATATTGAAGATCAGTGTTAAATCATTCATCGTTTAAAATGTGTTTTCTTTGTTTTGTTTTGTTTTTGTTTTTTTGTTTTTTGCAATGCTAAAATATAAAGCAAAAAAGTTTCAAAGTACAAGTTTTCTTCGACTTTTCATGTGTTTTTCCATATTTAATGATTAATTTCATTATACGCTCCGAAATACTTCCTCTTGGACTATAAATAACCATTTTATTTCGAATAAAGGGAACAAAGGCAGTCAGATGTTATATTCGACATGTATCTTATTCAGACAAATTAAAAAAGTAACATGTCTAGAGATCAGGCCATCCTGCTTCCTTTCACGACCCAGATTTTCAATTATATAGTTAACTAATTCTCATTTTTGATTGAACTATATTGACACACCTACAAGCATATTCTCCAAATACTACTCCTTCATTCATCTTATATTTTCAAACTAAATCATTTTCAGACTTTCTTTTAACATATCAACTGAAGAAAAACAGTATTGTTCTGAAACATGAAAAATTTTGTGTAGTGATATTATGTTTTTATAAACCATTGTAATAACAAAATTACAATATTAAGCTCTACTTCTTATATATCGACAAACAACAAACACGCATATATATAAAAATATAAAGTTATATTTTTATTAATGACGATGAACCGTGTAGCATAGGGAACAGAGAATTGAGAGAGCGCGCTTCTAATGGGTTGACGGAAGTGTAGTCTTATCTGTTGTGTCTCTCTCTTCACCGGCCGATCTCTGTTGCTCCTCTACTGGCGAATCCGTGTGCCGAGGTCTTTTTATAATCTTCCAGAACCGGGACTTTTTCTTCCGGTTTTGCCTCGCCCACGCACGCCCACGTAATTCTCAGAGACACCTGTTCTGTTTTCCTCTGTAGTTATTTCCGCTGCTGCCGGAAATAAGGTCAAACGACATCCGTTCCTTTCAACGACCGGAAACACCCTCGCTTGCATCAGCCTTCCTCGGGTGGGGCCAGATTGTTATATTACATACTCTGTATTAAATACACCTTATAAAAATAAATGCTTGAACAGTAGGTTCTTTCACTTTCTTATAATACGCACACACACACACACACACATCGATAGATAGATAGATAGATAGATAGATAGATAGATAGATAGATAATGTCATTCAGCCAGGTGCTCGTTAGCATAATCTTAAATGATAGGCAGGATACATAAATATGACAACATAACACTGAAAACGTTTCTAATTTCCAGATAGACGCCATTAATTCGCAAAGGAACCAGGCCTATGAGCCACTTAAAATAGAGATAGTTACTAAATGAGTTGTATGATATGAACGCAAGAGAAGAGAACAGGACGTGAAGATTATGGACATATGAAGAACAGATACAATTAATTAGGGGGGAGCAATAATTTTAGGGAAGCAAACATGTTGGTTTTTTAGCAGCAATTCTATGCTTTCAACTACAGACAAAAAGTATATATACTTTTTGTTATAAAAGATATCGTTATTGATTGTACTATAAATTGGTATTTTCATAATTTTACGATAAATATTTATCGCTTGCAATTTTTTTATATATAAATATGTATCGTTGGAACATTTATAATTTTATAGTGTTTTGCTTTGTTTGACATTTCATTATTTATCCATAGCCGGGACCCTAAGAAGATGTTAACATTCCAGGTCTGTAAAGATCTTATAGAAGAACCAGCCAGTACTCAACTAAAATAGAAGTTGGGTCTGACTGACAAAAAAAAAAAAAAAAAACCCTGGGGAAAATTAGTAGATGGTTTAAATAATAACCTGGGAGATTCTATTTTGTTACAGGCAAGTCTATTCCGTAAGCAGTGATTGGCTGATAATTTCAGTGTGTACATTGAGCTCCATAAATATTCAGCACAATATCCACCATTTGTCTTTGGGCCACAGAGTATTCCTGTTTATTTTTGTCTGCCAACTGGACGCTAGTTGGAAACATCAGGAAGGTAAGTCTCACACTCTTGAATGTTTACCTTCCTACAGGGAGACAAAAGGAGACAGCCATGTTGAAAGGTAAGTTATTTGACTTCTACAAGTTCAGGCTCAACCTTAAAACAACAGCAACTGAGAAGTGGTTCCACGCACCTGAAAACCGCAAATACCATTGGGAAAGGTATTAATCAGTCTCTTCCCTCCAGTTATGGGTTAAATAATATGACAGATTGGGTTCTATAGCCTTGACTGGCAACCAGTCAACCGCAGAAAACAATGGCAACCTACTGCAGGATAATCTTCTGCTAAGTCAGTCATGTCTCTCTGGAGACATGATCGCCCAAGCGTGTATCACGTATGGCACTTAACTGACTGATAGAGAAGCAATAGACTTGTGGTTTTGAATCCGAGGAAAACGGGCTGTACACAACGGTAGAAAATGATCAATATTTATTAAGTTGGTAGTTTGAAAAGGGTAGCCAATGAGTATCGAAGTCATAAGAGTATAAATAATATTCAGGCCGGGATATTTTATTTCAATGCGCTATTTTTTTTTCATATGTCTCTTAAAATGATAAACTTTTATTGAGGACACAAATTGCTCATAAAGTATATTTCCCGCACCATAGCACCACTACTGATAAATCTCTCCCTCTTTCATTCTCTCTTTTTCTGTCTGTCTGACTGTCTGTCATTCTCTCTCTCCCTCTCTCTCCCTCTCTCTCCCTCTCTCTCTCTCTCTGTCTCTGTCTCTTTGTATTTGTATATGCACATGGGTGTGCTGTGTTTTAAATAATGCGTCGAGGCAGTAAAAGAAGGAAAGTGGAATGTTGGGAAAGGGTCGGAGAGTCGTCCGACATGTTTGGAGTAGGAGTGGAAAGTGTGGGTTGATTGATATCGACCTTATGCAGAACACCATGTCTATCACGTGTTCAGGAACCTGATCAGGTAGCGGAAATTTGGCGGCACTACAAACGACATCCATAATTGCCCCGCGTGATGGCTGCATAGTTACACCATAGTAATTGGATTACATGAGGTTCGATATCGTTCAATTCCAAACGTTCCGTATGCAATAGGTCAACTGTTACATGGAGAAAATACCCTAGATTCAAAACCAGGAAAATAATAATAATAATTATTATTATTATTATGAAAGAAGGCAGTAAATACAAACAAGATTTTAATTTAGTAGATTCTGTAGAAAAACACAAACGAAAGCCAAGAACCAACTATTGCGGCAAAAATATTAAAAAGAAAGCCAAGGATAAAGCTCTTGAACAGATGAAACAGCGCTGGCAAGACAAACCTCTGCATGACCAATATCCAGAACGTGCCAATAAATCCAATGTTGATAAAGTTAATACTCATCGATGGTTACGTGCATCTGGATTAAAGTCTGAAACTGAAGGCTTTATTCTTGTAGCGGAAGACCAAAGTCTTTTCACTAGGAAGTTTCGGCAAATATTATACATAATAATGTGGATCCAAAATGCAGATTCTGTGACAAATACGAAGAAACAATAGACCATCTAATCTCAGGATGTTCTGTACTTTCCCCAAATGAATATAAAAATTGTCTAGATAGAGTGGGGCAATATTTACATTGGACAATGTGCAAACACTATGGAAAATATGTAAACAAACACTGGTATAAATATCAACCAACACCGGTTACAGAAATAGAAGATGTCACCATTCTATGGGATTACACCATCTACACAGACAGAAAAATTGGAGCAAATAAGCCGGACATTATTGTTACAAGCCAGAAAGAAAAAAACATGCCTATTAATTGATATGGCTTGTCCAGCGGATTGTAACATAGCAACCAAGGAATTCGAAAAGCTTCGCCAGGCCCACGGCCGACATGTTAACGACTATCACGAAGTACATGTTCCAGGTCCTTGAGAAGTCCGGTGAGGCTCGTGCTGTTGCTCTTTTGACAGGGTTTGGCACACTGGCCTTCTATGCAAGCTACAAGGTATTACCGGACGCTTGCTTGATCTGATCCAATCTTTTCTATATGACCGCATAATGAAGGTCGTCTTGAATGGACATGCCTCCACATCCTACTGTACAAATCCTAGGCTCGACGCTCTTCCTTATATTCATAAATGATCTCCCAGACGTTATCAAGAGCCAAGTAGGCATCTACGCAGATGACACCACAATTTACTCCTGCATCAGTAAGAACTCCGGCGTGGCGGACAAACATAATCTCGCTGCTGATCTTGAGAGGGATCTACATTCTGTGATGGATCGGGGTAAGAAGTGGCTTGTAAATTTCAATGCGTCTAAGATCAAGCTGCTCTCTGTCAATCATCACAGGCAACCTCTCCTGCCTCCCATAAGCATGGACCAAGCGAGTCTCCCTGAGAGCAATACACTGCGCCTCCTCGACCTCACCCTCTCTTTCGATCTCAAGTGGAGCCATTATATTGAGTCAATAGCTAAATCCACTGCTAGGAAGGTTGGGTTACTGTGTCGGGCCAGGATGTTTTTTCAGCTTGAATCCATCCTGTATATATACAAATCAACCATTCATCCGTGCATGGAGTCCTGCTGTCATATATGGTCAGGCGCCCCTGCTGTTTATCTCAGTGTTCTTGACAAGCTCCAAAGGAGAATCAGTAATGTGATAGGTACAAACTTGGCGGCTTGACTCCAGCCACTTCCCCACCAACGGGATGTGGCTTCCCTCTGTCTGTTCTATAAATACTTTCATGGCTTCTGCTCCAACGAACTTCTATAAATACTTTCATGGCTTCTATAAATACTTTCATGGCTTCTATAAATACTTTCATGGCTTCTGCTCCAACGAACTTAAGTCACTGCAGCAGGTGTTTACTCGTGCAACCAGACTGGCAACTGGGTCTCACCCATTCACAGTTAGATCAACCAAATGCAGACGACAATTCTACTCCTTCAGCTTCTTCTCTCGCACTTCCCGCCTATGGAACTCGTTTCCATATTCTTTCTTTCCTGACGGCTACAACCTCCAGGAATTTAAATGCAATGTCAATACTCATCTCTTAACCACTTGACCCTACTTCTTTCCACACTGTCCTGTATATCCTTTCCTTTCTCTCCACCGTTGCAATTGTCATGACACCTGTGTTCCCATCCTTCTCTTGCTCCTTTCTAACTGGTTCGTCTTTCTCTTCACTCTCTTCTACTTAATCTTTTTACTCTTATGTAGCCCCCTGCACATCAGTGGCGTTACCGCCTTGCTCGGGGTGATACGATTAAAAAAAGAAAGAAGCCAAAGAACAAAACATGAAGCATATACGTCAGACACAAAATACTGAAATAGAGCAACGAGAACAACTTCCAAAATTACAATCACCAAAGCATAACCTTAAAACTATTAAACTCTAAAATGCAGCATTCAAATTAATTCTGGATGAAGAAGACCCACATATAGGTTTCAACGAAGTAATATATGCATCAGCAATGGCAACAACTAAAAAGTTAAACATCAAATTAAAATAAAGGCAGCCTCACAGACAGGAAGATCCACCTTGGAAATGAAATATAGTGAAAGAAATTGAACAACTTAAAAGTGAATTAGCCGTACTCGATGATGACAAGAGAAACAAATGTCAGGACTATAAAAGGCAAAAGAGTCAAAAGGAAATACAATTTTACGAATAAAAATGAAGTCCTATCAGCTAAATAAAAAATAAAACAAGCAATACACATGAAGGTTCAAAGAATCAGACGCTATGAAAAAAGATCAAGATTCTACAGACAAAACAAGATCTTTCAGACCGATGCGGAAAAAGTTTTACAGAGAAATAAGTCAACAAAAATTGAAGTGACAACCTCCCCACAACAATGAAAGAGGATATACAGTTCTGGTGAAAATATGGGCTTGCCCTGAAGAACATTACAAAAAAACAGATTAAATTACGCAACATTTAGAACGGATGAAGAATAAAGCAATACAAACATGTGCGGGAAAAATTTAAGTTGACTACGAATGCAGATACTGCGATAAAAAATCCATAAACAATTGACCATCTTGTATCAGGTTGCATACTGAATAAAAAACTCGACATGATAGAGTGGACCAATATCTGCATCGGAAAATATGCTACTTTTTTTTTCTTATAATCATATCGCCCCAAGCAAGGCATTTTACTACCACTGTTTTGCAGGGGATTACATAGGAGGAAAGTTATGAAACAGTGTGACAGGTTATAGGGAGTGTCAGGAAGAGGGTAAGAGAAGGCTGACAGTGGCCATAAAGTGAGGGATCAGTTTATATATTGATTGTAGGGAAAATTGATCCCCCACTTTATATTCCCATTATAATAGTATAGAAATTTTTATAACCATATCGCCCCAAGCAAGGCATTTTACTGCCACTGTTTTGCAGGGGATTACATAGGAGGAAAGTTATGAAACAGTGTGACAGGTTATAGGGAGTGTCAGGAAGAGGGTAAGAGAAGGCTGACAGTGGCCATAAAGTGAGGGATCAGTTTATATATTGATTGTAGGGGAAAATTGATCCCCCACTTTATATTCCCATTATAATAGTATAGAAATTTTTTTATAACCATATCGCCCCAAGCAAGGCATTTTACTGCCACTGTTTTGCAGGGGATTACATAGGAGGAATGTTATGAGAAAAAGTGACAGGTTATAGGGAGTGCCAGGATGTGGGTAAGAAAAGTATGAGAACACTGATGAGAGTGGAGTGGAAGGAGAAAGGAGCATGAGAGAAAGAAAGAAAGAAAAAAGAAAGAAAGAAAGAAAGAATCGTAGAACTTTTTTTTATAATCATATCGCCCCAAGCAAGACATTTTACTGACACTGTTTTGCAAGGGGTTTTATAAGAGGAAATTTATGAGAAAGAGTGACAGGTTATAGGGGGTGTCAGGAAGTAGGAAAGAGAAGGATGAGAATACTGATGAGAATGGAGTGGACGGTGAAGGGAGCATGAGAGAGAGGATGCAGATTTGTGAGATAGGAGATGACTATTGACTTTACATTTAAATTCTTGGAGATTGTAGCTGTCGGGGAAGCAAGTAAATGGAAGGGAATTCCACAGGCAGGAAATGCGAGTAAAGAAACCTGTAGAGTAGAATTTACGTTTAAAATTTATTAGTTTCACAGTAAAAGGGTGGAGCCTATTTGTTAATCTTGTGGCTCGAGTAAATTCATATATAGGGGGCACCAGTGAGCTAAGTTCATCGGAGCTGACGCCGTGAAATTATTTGTAGAAGAGATACAGGGAAGTCACATTACACCGGTGAGAAAGTGACTGTATCTGAGCTGCCAAGTCGGGATCGATCACATTACAGAGTCTCCGTTGGATTTTGTCAAGGACCCCTAGATGGATAGTAGTAGCACCAGACCAGATATGACAGCAGTATTCAATGCACGGGTGGATGGTAGATTTATATCTGTGCAGGATTGTTTCAGACGGGGAAAACTTCCTGGCCCTACACAGAGAACCGACTTTCTTAGCAGCGGATTTAGCTGGGGATTCAATATAGTCATTCCACTTGAGGTCGGTTGTGAGAGGAGGCGCAGTGTTTTGCTTTCAGGGAGACTAGCCTAATCCATGCTAATCCATGCGGAAAGCAAAATGGGAAGGAAGCAGCAAGAAACTGGTATGAACCCCACCCAGACACGGTTACAGAGATAAGACCTGTAATAGTTTTATTGAACTTTACACACAGACAGAACAATCAAAGCTAATCGTTCAGACATTGTAATCAAAGACCAGAAAAACAGAATGTGCTTTCTTATTGATATTGTAGTTCCTGCAGATTTAATGTATCTTTAAAGATCTTCAAAAAAAACTATCAGAATACAAGGATCTTGAAGTAGAAATCGAAAAGCATGTGGCATATGAAGACATCAATAATTCCAGTAGTAGCTGAAGCACTCGGATGGATTGGAAAAGGTTCCGATAGTGCATGCCTTAAAGAATTACAAAATATTGTACTCACAGGAAAAGCTCACACATTACGAACAGGTTTATCTATGTTAAACTAGCAGTATAGCCCGGCGTTGCTCGGGTGTAATGAAAGCTTTAAAACTAATCCATGGTCCTGGAGATCAGACACAGCTTAAAGAATATTTGTGTGAAGTTTTGGTGAGAATCGGATAAAAATTGTGGATTTGTATAAAGGACATACAGACAGATAAACAGACACACGCACAAACATCTTGCCCTTTATATATATATATATATATATATATATATTATCGATTTTTTGCCCTATTGTAGGAACTGCAACATTGAAACTTCTTAATACCGTTTCTTATGTCTTTGTCTGTGTGTGTATCGAATTTGATACTCCTTCTATAACCCAATTTTTTCGATTATCGATTTTTGATATTTATGGGGGGTACCTCGACACAAAACGTAACTAAGAACACTTGCAGACGCTTGTAGTACAACTGTGTAAATTTTCAAGAAAATCGGTTCAGCCGTTTTGGAGTCTATAGGTAATGGACACACACACACACTGAGACACACAGACAGACACAGACAATTTACCATTTATAAATAAGTTTAGATTAGATGTATGTGTTCTTAGGGATTTTAGGATTTATTTAAATGATCAGTGAAAGATGCTCTTAAGCCATTTCTGACTTTAGGTCACTTGTTGGGACCCGGAAGGAAATGTGTACTCAACAGAAATCCAAGAAAATAATAAAAATAATAATAATAATAATAATAATAATAATAATAATAATAATATCAAAATACGAAATACATTTGAACTATTTATATTAACGCTAAAATAAAATGAAGCAGGAAAACAAAAAATGTCGTCTTTTTTTTAATCATTTTACCCCAAGCAAGGCATTCTACTGCCACTGTTGCGCAGGGGGTTACATAGGGGAAAGTGATGAGAAAGAGGGGTTAGTTATAGGAAATGTCAGGAGGAGGGTAATAGAGGGATGAGAATACCGAGGATGGGGGGGGAGTAGATGGAGAAAAGAGCTTGAGAGAATGGATGCGAGTTAGTGTGAAAGGAGATGTCTATTGACCTTACATTTAAATTCCTGGAGATTGTAGCTGTCGGGGAAGCAAATATACGAAAGGGAATTCCACAGGCGGGAAGTGCGTGAAAAGTATAAAAATTGCGGTTACATTTTATCGGTTTCACTGTAAAAGGGTGGGACCTTGTTGCTAATCTAGTAGCTCGTGTTAATTCATACCTAGGGGGCACCAGTGATCTAAGTTCATTGGAACAGAAGCCATGAAAATATTTATAGAAGAGGCACAGGGAAGTCACGTCACGCCGGTGAGATAGCGACTGCAGCCAAGCTGTCAAGTCGGTATCGATCACATTAAAAACTTTATTTTATTTTAATCATTTTCCCCCCAAGCAAGGTAATAAAGCTTCAAAGACGCAAGGGGTTGTTGGAGTCTGAAAGAAGATGGAAAAATAAAACATTACTAGGGAGAAAGAACAATAAAAGAACCAGTATTAAAATAAATTAAATTTTCTTGAAATGGATGCTTTTTTATAACGCGACCCTGGTTTCTACCATGAGTGGTGTCTTCAGGCGATTTGCAATCACTGATTTTACCGTTTACCGTTTTCTTTTAAGAATGATCTCCTAACGGTGTTTTTTTTGTTTTTTTGTTTTTGAACGCTCACGTAGCAGAGAAATTTTTAACACGCAATTTTTAAAATTACGTTTTTATCCATGTTTGTATGAACCTAATAGGTATTTTTAGTATGGTTACACTTAGTCATAATTTCTGTTCTTTTATTCAATAGTTCATTTTTGTTTGGGAATAGTATAATCTCTAACTTTTCTTCCTGGCACAGTCTACATATTTTACCACCGTTATAAGACTTGGTTGTTTTCACTCTACGTTATGTTTGGGTCTTTTCCATATTTTGATTTTAATTTCCACACGTGGCTAGCCAATTTTGTACAGTTTATTAAGTTTTCTATTTTAAATGTAGACTTGTAATTGAAGCACCTGGTCTTTAAGGTGTCTTTGGTTGATTCCAAATATGTATTATTTTGGCCATTTAAGTTTTATATATATATATATATATACTGAGAATTGTTCAATTTATTTACCAAAAGCAGAATATTATTAGCATTGACTAGATTTCACGATGGAATTATTTCTTTTATTCCTCATCGAAAAATATGGAAATTGAAATAAAAAGAATTTGAATAGTATTGAATTTTTTCGTTTCCATTATTTCAAGGTTTTGTTAAGATGAAATTTCGGTGATGTGATTTTATAGAAATCTTAAAAGAGAAAAAAAGAAAGCGGTTGTTACTTTCTTTTCTCATCGCCACTTACATTTATTTTCTCCTTTTACATAATTCTTTACTTTCTTTCTTTTATTTTTCTTTCTTTCTTTTTTCTTTCTTTCATTTTTTTTTTCATCTCATTATTTCTATCATCGTTATCTTTTTTTTTATCCAGTTCTTTTCTATTCATTTAATTAACTTTTTTCTCTTTCTTTCTTTTATTTTTTAGCTTTTACATTATTTTTTCTCCCATTTTTTTTTTCAATATTTTTCCTTTAATTTCTTAAATTCTTTAACTTTTTTGTTTTGGTTTCTTTCTTTTATTTATTTAGTCGTTTAAACCAGGGGTTTTCAAACTGTTTGACTTATGGACCCCTTTCCTGACTTACGGATCCCTTTATATTTCAAGTTTTAGTCTAGGGCCTACTATAAACGCTTATGAAATTTATGAATTAATTTTTACTACAAATAGCTTAAGTTTTGCATTAACGTGCAAAACTGGTTTTCAGCTTACTTTAAATTGATAAATTTAAATTTTCATTTGATAACAATAATAAGTAAAAATAAATATCCAGACATTGAAAATTTATATTTTTAATTTCACGTGATCAGTCAATTCACGGACCCCCTATGTTATCCTTGCGGACCCCCTGTGGTCTGCGGACCACAGTTTGAAAACCCCTGGTTTAAACACACCTTTTTTTTATTTAATTTCTTTATTGTTCTATCATTTTGTTCTTCCTTCTCTTTCACAATTTCGTTCTTTCTTTTCTTTCCTTTCTTTCAGTTTCTTAATCATTCTTTCTTTATTTTTTCTAAATTTCGTATTTTCTTTTCTTTCTTTCTTTTCTTTTCTTCTTTGTTTCTTGTATCTATTTAGGTTTTTAAGCATACATTTTTAATTTAGTTTCTTAATCATTCTTTCTTTAATTCTTTCTTAATTTCGTATTTCCTTTATTTCCTTCTTTCTTTCTTGTGTCTGTAGGGACCTAAGTTATGCTTGGTTAATTGGCCTTGTGCCAAACACGTCCGAAGTCCCCACAATTTGAATTTCAAAAGGTTGAAGATTGGTTGTTGAAATGTGAAAGGATAAAATATCTCGTGTGTACATTAAAGCAAAGCTTTATTTACAGAATGACAAAAGTGTAAGAAGAAAAATATAAGTGAAATTTTGTTAACTGAACACTATATTTTCGAAAAGAAAAAGTTCATTGAGAAAATGCATGCAGTTTTGTAGTTAAAATTGTTTTTTGAGAAAAGGTAAGTATTTAAAATGTCCGCAGTTTAGAGTTCATGTTTGTGTAGTAGTAGAATGTAAAGTCTTTGTTCCTTCCTCTTTTTAGTAGGTCGTGACAGGTTGAGAGAAAGAGAGAAGGCAAAACAAATAAAGCAGTTGTGCTTCACACGTCCATTTTATCGTTGTGTTGTTCTCTTTAGCGGTGTGGTGTGAAAATGAAGAAAAGGGCGTTTGAAGAAGAGGGTAAATGAAACTGTGGCGTGCCCTACGTCCGGGTTGGCGTGGAGTGAAAAGAAAAAAAATTGGCCGTAAAGGTGAGTCAGTTTGAAGTTTCTTCCTTACATTGGGAGATGTTATCAGCTACCGCTTCCATCTGAGTGACTTTGATGTGGAGTGACGTGGTTTAATTAGTGAAACTTCTCATTATGTCAGCTCCAGCGAGCCTTTTCACATGTAAGCGTGAAAATACGTCATATATGAATTTGCTATTTTTAATCGAATCAGGATTTAGAATTTGCTTTTCGCACTGACTTGTGAATAGTCGTTTGAACCCACTTTTGAGGGTGTGCAATTTTACTTAGCGTTTTACCCAAATGTTGGTCGTTTGAATTTGACTTTGGGTTTTTCCCAAATGTTGTAGTCGTTCGAATCCGATTTTGCCGGTGGGCAATTTATTTTGTGTGTGTGTGTGTGTGTGTGTGTGTGTGTGTGTGTGTGTTTTTTTTTTTTATTTGGTTGATGGATTATATAGGATTTGTGTCCTATTTATTTATTTAGGTTTTTAAGCATAAAGTGTTAATTTAGTTTCTTAATTATTCTTGCTTTATTCTTTCTTAATTTCGGATTTTCTTTTCTTTCCTTCTTCCTTTTTTCTTTTCTTCTTTCTTTTATTTATTTAGCTTTTTAATTATACTTTCTTTCTTATTTTTAATTTTTCTTTTCTCAATTTTTTTCTTTATTTCTTTGTTCGATTTTTGTTCGTTTGTTTTTGTTTTTTTTTTCATTTCGTTTCTTTCTTTCATTAATATCACGTTTTCTTTTATTTTCGTTTGTTTCTGTCTTTTTTTCTTTTACATTTCTTTAATTACTTTTCTTTTTTTCCTTCATTTAAATCCTCTTTCATTTTTTACATTATTATTTCTTTTCATTCTTTCTTTCCTACGTTCATTAATAGGTTTCTTTTCATTTTTTTTTTTTTTTGTCCAATAATAATGCCTGCATTCGCTTGGTCGATCGTTTTCCTCATCTTATCGTTCCATAACACGTGACTTGATTCCAGCCGGGCACATCAGAAAATATTGCATAATCAATTCTTGTTCACTGTCCAATGCTTCCAGTTCCTGCTTTCAAGAATCTCGCCCCCCCCTTTTCCAACCATTTTCTTTTCTCTCTTGCATTTTTCTTTCAATTTTCCACACTTTCAATTTCTATCCTGCACTGAGCAATTACTTCCTCCTTGAAACACTGCTCGTCTAAGATCATTTCGATAGAATTCGACCGTAGGTGATTGTGGTGTACCCAACATCCATCCACTCATCTTGTGCGGTCTTAATGTAACTTGGCAACAATTTACAAGGGGAGTATAACTGCGTATACAGAAAAGGAAACACTCGAGTGAGGTTGCGCAAACAGCAGTGAGTTTATTTTACAGTAAGTTTCACACAGTACAAGGCTCGTGGGCCACTCAAGGTTGAAGGTTACATTAAGAAACAGTTTATACAGATAAAAGAACATAACGATTAACTCTTGACTTGAACAGGTTAAGATTGAAATGATCGAGGAAACATCCTCTTGGGAGTCACTACCAAAAAGTAGTGGTTTGCGGATATATAAAATAATCTTTAAATATTTCATTACGAACATCGCTCGTTCGTATGCTTGTTTAGTCGCATCAACGTTGACAAAATTTTAGTCCAATTAAGACGGATGAAACGTGTCACATAAAAACTTTTTTCACTTTGTTATACTTCTTTCCCCTAAAATAGTTTTTGATCTATAAAAAAACGTATTGTTAAATCATATAATCCATAGCTAAATCCGCTGCTAAGAAGGTCGGTTCACTGTGTGGGGCCAAGAAGTTTTTCTTACCTGAATTCATCTTGCACATATATAAATCTACCATCCGCCCGTTCATTGAATACTGCTGTCATATCTAGTCGGGTGCCCTAGCTGTTCTCTTTGGGGTTCTTCACAAAATAAAACGGAGAATCTGTAATGTGATCTATACCGACTTATCAGCCCGGCTGCAGTCACTCTCTCACCGGTGTGACGTGGTTTCCCTGTGCCTCTTCTATAAATACTTTCACGTCTTCTGCTCCGATGAACTTAGATCACTGGTGCCCCCTAGGTATGAATTTGCACGAGATACTAGATTAGCAACTAGGTTTTACAGTGAAACAGATAAAATGTAACCGCAATTTCTACTCAAACGGCTTCTTTTCTCTCACTTCCCGCCTGTGGAATTCCTTTTCCATATACTTGCTTCCCCGACAGCTACAATTTCCTAGAACTTAAATGTAAGGTCAATAGACATCTCCTATCACACTAACTCGCATCCATTCTCTCCAACACTCCTCCCATCTACTCAACCCTCATCCTCAGTATCCTTATCCGTCTCCTTCCGATATTTCCTATAACTAACCACTCTTTCTCATCACTTTCCCCTATGTAACCCCCTGCGCAATAGTGGCAGTGGAATGCCTTGCTTGGGGTGAAATGATTAAAAAAAATTTTTTTTTTCTTTTCTTTTCCTGTCTTCCACTTTTTCTTTTTATCCTTCTTTTTTTACAGATTTTGTCTTTCATTCTCGTTTTTTCTTCTTTCATTTTATACTTTCGCTTTCCTCACTTTTTCTCATTTTCTACTCTATTGATCACTCTATCTTTTTTTCCTTTTCAGGTTTTATTTCTCTTTCACTTTTTCTCTTTCACTTAGGATCAGTTTTATCACTCTCTCTCTCTCTCTCACTCTCTCTGTGTCTTTCTATAAGTTTCCTTCTCGTTCGCTTTTCTCTCTGTACATCACTCTTTTTCCTACTCTTCTTTTTACCTTTACTTTCATTTTTTTCTTTTTTTCTTCATTCTCTCTTTTCCTTTTATTTTTTATCTTTCTTTCTCTCTTCTCTTTATTACTCTCTATTTTTCTTCGCAGCTTCTGTTCTTGTGCTTCAATTTCTTCTCTATTTCTCTCTCCCACTATATATATATATATATATATATATATAGAGAGAGAGAGAGAGAGAGAGAGAGAGAAATAGAATAAAACAAATTCCGATATTCAAATTCGTTGTATGGCCATTTCTATTTGAAATTTCTAAGAGAAATTTCTCGTATCATCAGCAACAAATTTTTATTACAAAAGCCAAATGACAAAATGAACAAAGATTTTACACGAATGAATCTTTTGTACACTAAAGACGGAAGCAAATGATGGTTCGCCTGAAATAGGACCATACTTCCGATTCACCATAAAATAACGTGTCTGCCTTATATTTGCTCTATATGTATCTATATACATATATATTTAGAGCTCTCTTAGAGAGTTATCCTACCACTGTATGTAAAGGATATTCTTTGGATTCTTCTATATCTACACCGCATGCTGATATATATATATATATTCATCCGCAAATAGATCTGTTTCGCTGTATCACAGCTCATCAGTACGGTTAGACTCCGATTACTTTTAAACCAGGATTGAAACCCGACCGAATTGGCTATGGGCGCTCAGTAGAAGATGGCAGACTTTTTAGCGCGTATATTATTATTATACACACCCAATAGCCAGAATGCTCTAATTCATTATTGAATGAGCGATGCATACATGAATATATATATTACGGAAATTGACGAACGTTAACGAAATGGTCTTTAAACTACCGAAAATTTGAAATGATTTATTTGAACATTATTTTTGATCGATACTCGTATTTAAGTAGATATTCTGTTTTATAATCAAACAGTATATATATATATATATTTCTACTGGCTGTGGTCGAGAGGTCTAAGACTCGCCAGATCAATTGGTGGCTTCCCCTATGTGGATAGAGGTTGCAGGTTTGAATCCTGCCGAATGACACACATTTTTGTAAAAAGAAATTATCGTAAAAAATCAGGCAGGTAGAAATAAATATATAATACTGTTTGATTATAAAACAGAATATCTACTTAAATACGAGTATCGATCAAAAATAATATTCAAACAAATCATTTTAACATATATATATATATATTGGAAAGCTCAATGTCGCAGCCCGCAGACTCTTCTAAGGCAAACAGTATTGCGGAGCTATGGTATAAGTGGACAATTGTTTGACTAAATCCAGTTATTCCTCTCAATTGGCACAATGAAGGTAGTATTCAACGGACATGCCTCTCAGTACTACCATACGAACGCGGGTGTTCCTCAAGGCTAGCCCTCCTGAGAACAAAACACTACGCCTTCTTGGCCTAATACTCTCAGCAAATCTCAAGTGTAATAACTATATTGAATCCATATCTAAATCCACTGCAAAGAAGATCGGTTTACTATGCAGGGCCAGGAAGTTTTTCCCGTCTTAGTCCATCCTGCACATATATAAATCTACCATCTGCCCGTATATTGAATACAACTGCCACATCTAGTTGGGTATCCCTTTTATTCACCTCGGGGTTCTTGACAAAATCCAACGAAAGAATCTGTAATGTGACCAATACCAACTTGGCAGCTCGACTACAGTCACTCTCTCATCGGCGTGACGTGGCTTCCCTGTGGCTCTTCTATAAATACTTTCACGGCTTCTGCTCTAATTATCTTATCTCACTGGTGCCCTCTATGTATGAATTTAAACGAGCTACTAGACTAGCACTTAGGTCTCACCGTTTGACAGTGAAACCGATAAAATGTCACCACACTTTCTATTGTAAAAGCTTCTTTTCTCACACCTCTTCCCCGTGGAACACCCACCTGTATACTTTCTTCCCCGACAGCTACAATCTCCAGAAATTTAAATGTAAGGTCAATGGACATCTCCTATCTCACTAACTCGCATCCACTCTCTCAAGCTCTTTTCTCCATCCACTCCACCCCCATTACACCGGTATTCTCATCCGTCTATTACCCTCCTCCTGACATCCCCTATAACTAACCCCTCTTTCTCATCACTTTCCCCTATGTAACCCCCTGGACAACAGTGACGGTAAAACTGTCTTGCTTGTGGTGAAATGATTTTTAAAAAATATATAAAGGAAAACTCAACACATTTAGATTTTTTATAAACTTTTATATAATTCTTTTTATAATTTTTTCTTAAACCACATATTAAAGCAGACAGATATCATCAGACCAGAAAAAGGTCCCAACTGTAAATCACACACACACACACACACACACACACACACACACACACACACACACACACACACACACACACACACACACACACACATATATATATATACACACACGCACACAAGCACTCGGTACAATTAATGACAGCAGCAGCAGTCAGGAATGACCATTCTTTGAAAGGCACGGACTCACTCAGACAGACACACGCTCCTCTGCCATTCTGAAGATGAGATTTTGGTCTCGAAATATTAATGTATAATAAATAGGTAATACCCAAAAACTTCTTTACCTTCCTTTATTTTATTAACGCATTGTGACAGCCTTCACGACCTTGTGTCAATGACGTGGCATGCCTTTTCACTGTTCTATCGCTACTTCCATGGTAAGTGCTCGGACGAACTACATTTACGGCTAGGACCCACTGTGACACTTGAATTGTAACAAACAAAATCAGAATGAATGAAAATATTCTTTCTTTTTTAGAATTATATCATCCCAAGCAAGGAAGTCTACTGCCACTGGTGCGCAGGGGGTTGTATAGGAGAAAAGTTATGAGAAAGAGTGACAGGTTACAAGGCGTGTCAGGAAGTGGGTAAGAGAAGGATGAGAATATTGATGAGAGTGGAGTGGACGGAAAACGGAGCATGAGAGAGGATGCAAGTTAGCAAGATAGGAGATGACTATTGACTTTACAGTTAAACTCCTGCAAATTGTAGCTGTCGGGGAAGCAAGTAAACGGAAGTGAATTCCACAGGTGGGAAGTGCGAGATAAGAAGCTGCCGGAGTAGAATTTGAGTTTACATTTTATTAGTTTCACAGTAAAAGAGTGAGACCTAGTTGCTAATCTTGTCTCTCGAGTAAATTCATGCATAGGGGGAACCAGTGAGCTAAGTTCATCGGAGCAGAAGCCGTGAAAGAACTTGTAGAAGAGACGCAAGGTAGCCACATTATGCCGGTGAGAAAAGGACTGTATCTGAGCTGCCAGGTCGGGATCGATCACATTACAGATTCTCCGTTGGATTCGATATAGTTATTCCGCTTGAGGTCTGTTATGAGAGTTAACCCAAGGAGACGCAGTGTTTTGCTCTCATGGAGACTAGCTTGATCCATGCTAATGTGGGGTAGAAGCGATTGCCTGTAATGGTTAATAAATGGCAGCCTCCTTTTGGAGGCATTCAAATTCACTAGCCATTTCTTACCCCAGTCCACTACATCGAGGAGATCGTTAATGGAGATAAAGAAGAGCAGCAAGAAATACATTTATTCTAATCAACATTTCTGATATTAAGCAGTCGAAAAACATCTTCCAAGCACGACTATGATTCATTTTAATCCTTATTCAGAGCTATAGAAATGTAGCCTTGTGCCAGATTAAGGTTTGCGAATATCTCTAAGTCATCTGTCTTACTGAACATGCAAGTCAGCGCGGAACGGGTGTACAAACAAGTTCGGATCGACGGAAAGCTGATTAAACAAAGATTGAAACAATTGCTTAAATTGTAAAGACGAAGAAGTAACAACGGTGCTAAAAATAGTTCTATCGAATTCTTAGAAGATCTGGCAACGGCTTAAGTATTGAAATTACAGAATGGCGATCCGGCTAACTTCTATTATTCCCTAAAAGAGCATAAAAAAATTTTGCATTTATTGCTGAAAACGCCAACGGAGGCAACGCGAAAACAATTTATTTAAAAAATTGCTATATAAAGAATTCTTAATTAATCCTACTGTAATAGTGTTAGGTTGTATAAATGAAGATAAATAAATTAGTATTACGAGAATAAGATAGACAGATATGAACATAGATAGATAGATAGATAGATAGATAGATAGATAGATAGATAGATAGATAGATATGAACAGACTGTGATAGATAGATAGATAGATAGATAGATAGATAGATAGATAGATAGATAGATAGATATGAACAGACAGATAGATAGATAGATAGATAGATAGATAGATAGATAGATAGATAGATAGATAGGCAGGAACAGACAGACAGATAGATAGATAGATAGATAGATAGATAGATAGATAGATAGATAGATAGATAATGACTGTGATAGATAGATAGATAGATAGATAGATAGATAGATAGATAGATAGATAGATATGAACAGACTGTGATAGATAGATAGATAGATAGATAGATAGATAGATAGATATGAACAGACTGTGATAGATAGATAGATAGATAGATAGATAGATAGATAGATAGATATGGAACAGACTGTGATAGATAGATAGATAGAAGGATAGATAGATAGATAGATAGATAGATAGATAGGAACAGACTGTGATAGATAGATAGATAGATAGATAGATAGATAGATATGAACAGACTGTGATAGATAGATAGATAGATAGATAGATAGATAGATAGATAGATAGATATGAACAGACTGTGATAGATAGATAGATAGATAGATAGATAGATATGAACAGACTGTGATAGATAGATAGATAGATAGATAGATAGATATGAACAGACTGTGATAGATAGATAGATAGATAGATAGATAGATAGATAGATAGATATGAACAGACTGTGATAGATAGATAGATAGATAGATAGATAGATAGATAGATAGAACAGACTGTATAGATAGATAGATAGATAGATAGATAGATAGATAGATAGATAGATAGATAGAATGAATGGATAGATAGATAGATAGATAGATAGATAGATAGATAGGAACAGACTGTGATAGATAGATAGATAGATAGATAGATAGATAGATAGATAGATAGATAGATATGAACAGACTGTGATAGATAGATAGATAGATAGATAGATAGATAGATAGATAGATAGATAGATATGAACAGACTGTGAGGATAGATAGATAGATAGATAGAATGAATGATAGATAGATAGATAGATAGATAGATAGATAGATAGATAGATAGATAGATAGATAGATAGATAGATAGATAGATATGAACAGACTGTGATAGATAGATACTCATCACCACCGACACATCAACATGTAAGCAATGAAATTTTTTCGTCATGTTTTTAAAAACAATTAAAAGTAATTTCCGGATCCTTTCTGTCAATTCACCCGCAAATAAAAAGTATATTTACTAAAATTCACCCGAATTCTCCTCGATCGAATCCTTTCCATTGCACTCCGGCAGGGTTGAGTGTTGTGATCGCCTCCAATGTAGATGACTCCGGTGCGCTTTTTCAAAATGTGGGGTCTGCATTCGCGCTTACCTCGATAAACAAGCCAAAAAGGGATTTTTTTTCTTCTTTTATAAATTGTAAATAATTCCTTGTAATTACCGCGAATATCATACGCACTTACGAAATATGAATAACTTCTTGCTTTTTGGTAATTTTTCATTGTAAAGGTAGGAGATGTTGCGAGGCAAGCTAAACAAATTTGGACTTAAAATTTACAATTTCTTGAGCTAAATTAATAATTGCGATGATTAAATCGGAGGCCACAATTTAAACAATATTAGGTACGTAGATGATACAGTGCTGAAAGCAGACACCGAAAGAAAACTACAAGACCTCCTACAGAAGGTAGCTGAAGAGAGTGACAAGAAAGGAGGACAAATAAACTGCAAGAAAACCGAATGGATGGTCATCAGCAAAAAGGGCAGCCCAAAATGCCAAATACAGGTGGGGGATACTAGAATCAAGCAAGTACAGAAATTTAAATACCTAGGAAGTGTTCTAAGAGGAGACGGAAAGTGCGACACAGAGATCTGAAGGCGTATTGGCATGGCGAAGGACGCGTTCCAGAAGCTGAGTAAAGTATTAAGAAACAGGACAATTTCGCTAGAAACAAAGAAGAGAGCACTGGATTGCTATGTGATGTCAGTTCTTCAATATGGCAGTGAATGCTGGACAATATCATCAAAGATGAAGGAAAAACTTGAAGCAGCTGAAATACTTTTGCACGCTACTACCGGTTGTGTGCAAAAGTATTAGAACCAGGATGATTTTCCTAAAAAACACACTGAAATTCAAATACAGGGTGAAAAGCCAAGTAAATTGTTAATAAATATTGATTATTTAAAACTATGTGAAAAGAAATGTATTAATAACATGTTATATTCAAATTTTCCTATTTTCTATTAAACAAGTTATTTTGAAACTACTCATTATTCTATTATCCTTGGATATGACTGACTTTTTTCTTATTTGGGAACAAATACAAGCTGCTTACCAGGAGATACCATTAGATACATTGAAGAAGTTTGTGATGTCAATGCCTGACAAAATGAAGGCTGTGATCAAAGCAAAAGGCTAAATACTAAATATTAAATTTATTTTATAACAACTTTTTTTTTCTTGTTAAAGCATTTGTTGAGTAAATAATGTAAAATTAAATTATTTTCTGTGAATATGCCTCATTAAAGATAAAATAGTTCTATTTCCTAATACTTTTGCACAGTACTATATATATATATATATATATATATATATTAAAAAAGCCCCTTTTTTTTGCGAACCCAGACGATGTCAATTTTTTTCTTTTCTTATTTATTTGATTTTATTCTATCTTTTTCTTTTTCTTTTTCCTTTTCTTTTTCTTTCCCTTTATTTTTATTTTTATTTTATTTTATTATTTATTTTTTAATTTCTTTGCAATCTATTTAAAAAGGAAAAGTAGACTAATTTTTCTCCAGTTTCTGAAAGGTTTTTTTCTGTTGCTGAGGTGATGTGTCGTTCCCCGTGGGGATCTTCATATCGAAATGGCCATTCAACATCTTTGAATTAATCCTTTTTTAATATATATTTGCTCTGTAATATTTTATTACATGGAGCTCTCTTCCTGTATCATTTTTTAATATTAAAATAAATTTTTAATATTAATTAGGATCGGGTTTTTTGGAATTTACCTTCCTGCTTTTTTCCCTTGGATTGAAGTATCTGAATTAAAATATATATATATATATATATATATATATATATATATATATATATATAATCGTTTCACCCCAAGCAGGTGTGCAGGTGTTTACAGAGAAAGGAGAAGAAAGAGAGAAAAGAAAAAGAAACGATACAGTGGATAACGAAAAAAAGGTAAAGAAGAAGTGGGTGTCAAGGAGATAGAAGATGGCGATTGATGTTGCACTTAAACCTCTGGGAATCGTAGCTATCAGGGAAGCAATCATGGAGAAGGGAGTTCCACAGGCGGGAAGCGCCAAAAAAGAAGCTACTAGAAAAAAGGTGGTGGTTACATTTTGACGGTAAAAAGGGTGGGACCTAGTTGCCAATCTAGTTGCATAGGTAAATTTATGTGGGCAAGGCAGCAGGGAATGAAAATTGTCAGAGCAAAAGCCATGAAAATATTTGTAGAAGAGACAGAAGGAAGCTACGTCCAGTCGGTGAGAAAGTGACTGAAGACGAACTGCCAAATCTGGACAGATTACATTACAGATCCTCCTCTGGATTTTGTCAAGGACCCTGAGATGAATAGTAGGAGCACCCGACCAGATATGGCAGCAGTATTCAATGCGCGGACAAATGGCAGATTTATGTATGGGAAAGATGCATTCTGACGAGTAAACAAACTTCCTGGCACAGCACATTGACCTAAGCTTCTTAACAGGAGATGTAACTATTGATTCGATGTATTCGTTCCACTTGAGATCAGCTGAGAGAGTGAGGCCGAGGAGGCGCAGTTAATTGCTTTCAAAGAGACAAATGTGATCTGTATTGATGGAAGATAAGAAAGCATCTCTATGGTGGTGACAAGAGAGGAGCTTCGTTTTGGAAGCGGTAAAATTTAAGAGCCATTGCTTATCCCAGCCCATCACAGATTGGAGGTCCTCATGAAGAGCAGCAGACAGGTTTACTTTGTCACCTTTGGTTAAAACGCTAAAATTTTATGTTGTTGCTTCTGTTACTAAACATCTCAACTTTAAATAAATGGCCTTCGTATGCAAATTTTGATTTTTTATTAAGATAGATAGATAGATAGATAGATAGATAGATAGATAGATAGATGAAACACTTTGAGATAGATTTTTAGATAGATAGATAGATAGATAGATAGATAGATAGATAGATAGATGAAACACTTTGAGATAGATAGATAGATAGATAGATAGATAGATAGATAGATGTAACACTTTGAGTATAGATAGATAGATAGATAGATAGATAGATAGATAGATAGATAGATAGATGAAACACTTTGAGATAGATAGATAGATAGATAGATAGATAGATAGATAGATAGATGAAACACTTTGAGATAGATAGATAGATAGATAGATAGATAGATAGATAGATGTAACACTTTGAGATGAGATAGATAGATAGATAGATAGATAGATAGATAGATAGATAGATAGATAGATGAAACACTTTGAGATAGATAGATAGATAGATAGATAGATAGATAGATAGATAGATAGATAGATAGATGTAACACTTTGAGATAGATAGATAGATAGATAGATAGATAGATAGATGAAACACTTTGTGATAGATAGATAGATAGATTAAACACTTTGAGATAGATAGATAGATAGATAGATAGATAGATAGATAGATAGATAGATAGATGAAACACTTTGAGATAGATAGATAGATAGATAGATAGATAGATGAAACACTTTGAGATAGATAGATAGATAGATAGATAGATAGATAGATGAAACACTTTGAGATAGATAGATAGATAGATAGATAGATAGATAGATAGATGAAACACTTTGAGATAGATAGATAGATAGATAGATAGATAGATAGATAGATAGATGAAACACTTTGAGATAGATAGATAGATAGATAGATAGATAGATAGATAGATGTAACACTTTGAGATAGATAGATAGATAGATAGATAGATAGATAGATGAAACACTTTGAGATAGATAGATAGATAGATAGATAGATAGATAGATAGATAGATAGATGAAACACTTTGAGATAGATAGATAGATAGATAGATAGATAGATAGATAGATAGATAGATAGATGAAACACTTTGAGATAGATAGATAGATAGATAGATAGATAGATAGATAGATAGATGTAACACTTTGAGATAGATAGATAGATAGATAGATAGATAGATAGATAGATGAAACACTTTGAGATAGATAGATAGATAGATAGATAGATAGATAGATAGATAGATGTAACACTTTGAGATAGATAGATAGATAGATAGATAGATAGATAGATGAAACACTTTGAGATAGATAGATAGATAGATAGATGAAACACTTTGAGATAGATAGATAGATAGATAGATAGATAGATAGATAGATAGATAGATAGATGAAACACTTTGAGATAGATAGATAGATAGATAGATAGATAGATAGATAGATAGATAGATAGATGAAACACTTTGAGATAGATAGATAGATAGATAGATAGATGAAACACTTTGAGATGAGATAGATAGATAGATAGATAGATAGATAGATAGATAGATAGATAGATAGATAGATGAAACACTTTGAGATAGATAGATAGATAGATAGATAGATAGATAGATAGATAGATAGATAGATAGATAGATATCGGCGACAAGGATTGAGTAATCGGAGAATCAAGTTTGAAATAATAACTGTTAAATAGGATGAGATTGATTGTAGTGGACATATGTTTAACATACAGGCCTTTTCTAATAGCAAGACGTTTCCGGTAAAATGAATTATGTAGAATGTTAGTGCTTTCAAACATAATTTTTCTCAAGGGTTCATCTGATTTGTAGGTTATTATAGCACCTTGATATAATAAATGACACGTGAGGCGTCTATTCAAAGATGATATTATGTCCGATATAGCTAATTGATTTGTGACAACAAATACGGTCTTGTAATGGGCAAATAAATTCACATATATGCATACATATATATATATATATATATATATATATATATATATATATATATATATATAATCTAAACTTATTTATAAATGGAACTTTGTCTCTGTGTGTGTATGTGCGTGTGTGTGTCTGTGTGTGTGTGTGTGTGTGTGTGTGTGTGTGTGTGTGTGTGTGTGTGTCCGTTACCTATGGACGCTGAAACAGCTGAACCGATTTTCTTGAAAATTTACACAGTTGTACTATAAGCGTCTGCGAGTGTTCGTAGCTAGGTTTTGTGTCGAGGTACCCCCGATAAATATCGATAATCGAAATATCGGGTTATAGAAGGAGTAGTCCGATTTTAATCAAATTTGATACACTCATAGACAATGACATAAGAAACGATATTCAGAAGTTTCAAGGTTGCAGTACTTACAATAGTGTATAAAATCGATAATATATATATATATATATATATATATATATATATATATATATATATATATATATATATATATATATATATATAAGGCAAGATGTTTGTGTGTGTGTCTGTTTATCTGCCTGTATGTCTGTATTTTTTAAGCTCTTTTATTTTAGTTTTTGCTTCGGGTTTGGCTCAGCCATGATACCATTTATTCAGAGGACTTATTTAGCATTCAAAATTCAGTTTACGACGAAAAAAAATTTTGATTTGAATTTTGACTTACATACATTCATTTTTTTCTTTTTTTTTTTTCTTTCAGTCTAAGGTTTCGCTTTAACTGGAAAGAACTAGTCTGAGCTCCAGGACCATGGATTAGTTTTAAAGCTTTCATTACACCCGAGCAATGCCGTGCTATACTGCTAGTATATATATATATATATATATATATATATATAATGAATTAAATGTACAAGGTTAAATGTAAATCATTTTCACAACCAACAACCAACTTTGCCTGATGACGACATCCTATCTCGAAACATAGAAATTTTTGTGCCGCAATGTACTTTTAATTCATAATTATATGATTATACAATGTTCGACAATATTTATTGTATTGAGCACTGTTTATAAACAAATAAATGTCAGGGAACTCAAAATCGTAAAACCTTGGGTCCTCTTTATCTGGATTTAGATACAAAAATGTAGACAACATAATGAAAACACCTAGCACCATAAAATCATAATCTGGAAAATGTGATTAAGCCCTCAAAAGTCTGTCTATTTTTATGTTTGTTGATTTAATATTAGTAGTTTTTCATTTATATATATATATATATATATATATATATATATATATATATATATTTTGCTAAAAATTGTTGTCGTTTTTACATATCTTTTTTTTAATTATTAAAATCAACTGTCACGACTATTTAAGAATTTTAAGTGATCAGTTTCATCCTATGGTTCAAAAAATGTTTCCAGGGGGAAATACCATCTTTCAGGATGATGATGCATTCATTCATACTGTTAAAGTTGAAGCTGAATAGCACGAAGAACATTCTACCGAAGTAGAACATCTTATCTGGCCACCACAGTCTCTTGATCTCAATAGCATTGAACATCTATGGTTCATTTTAGAAAAACAAGTAAGAAGTCGATATCCTCTACCATCATCATTGAAAGAATTGGAGACTGTTTTCACTGAAGAATGGATAAAAATTTCTTTGGAAACAATTCAAATTCCAAGCAGAATTCAAGCTCTAATCACTGCCAAAGTCGGTCCTACCATAATAAATTTGCTTGAAATTTCAATTCGTTCCCATTATTTTTTCAACCCTGTATATATATTCATAGATTTTTGTTTTTAATCGTTTCACCCCAAGCAAGGCAGTACCGCCACTGATGCGCAGGGGGCTATATAAGAGTAAAAGTTTAGATAAGAGGAGAGTTAAGAGAAAGACAAAACAGTTACAGAGGTGTCAGAGAAAGGGAAAGAGAAGGATGGGAACAGAGTTGTGAAGACAGTTGCGAAGGTAGAGAGAAAGGAAAAAAAACAAGATATACGGGGTGATGTAGAAAGGACTGGAGTCAAGTGAATAAGAGATGGGAATTGATTTTGCATTTGAATTCCTGGACATTGTAGCCGTCAGGAAAGCAAGTATATGGAAGGGAGTTCCACAGGCGGGAAGTGCGAGAAAAGAAGCTGTTGGAGTAGAATTGTCAGCTGCATTTGGTTGATCTGTGAATGGGTGGAACCTTGTTGCCAGTCTTGTTGCACGAGAAAAAATAATTGGAAGCTTTTTTCTTAGGAAGTCAAAAGATGATAATCGGCGTTGCATTTAAATGTTTAAAGATTGTTGATAGCAAACTTCTTCTTCTTCTTCAAACCCCGTTCTGTCATTCACCTGAATAGGCCCTTCAAATATATTATTCGCTGCTTTCCTCTTTTTGGCCTGTTAGTATCAGGTTCTCCAAGCCCTCCTTCCTCATTGCATGTCCCAGGAACTTTAGTTGTCTCTTCCTGATGCTGAATATTAATTTCCTTTTGGCTTGTATCCTTTCTAAAACCCCATCTTTGCTCACATGCTCGGTCCACGATATCCACAGCATCCTTCTGTAGAACCACATTTCATCTGCTCCAACTTTTTCCTTCATCTTTGATGATATTGCCCAGCATTCACAGCCATATTGAAGAACTGACATCACATAGCAATCCAGTGCTCTCTTCTTTGTTTCTAGCGAAATTGTCCTGTTTCTTAATACTTTACTCAGCTTCTGGAACGCGTCCTTCGTCATGCCAATTCGACTTCGGATCTCTGTGTCGCACTTTCCGTCTTCTGTTAAAACACTTCCTAGGTATTTAAATTTCTGTACCTGCTTGATTCTAGTATCCCCCACCTGTATTTGGCATTTTGGGCTGCCCTTTTTGCTGATGACCATGCATTCGGTTTTCTTGCAGTTTATTTGTCCTCCTTTCTTGTCACTCTCTTCAGCTACCTTCTGTAGGAGGTCTTGTAGTTTCCTTTCCGTGCCTCCAATCAGTACTGTATCGTCTGCGTTCGTTATGTTGTTCAAATTATGGCCTCCGATTACAAATCCTGGCATAACATCTAGGGTCCTCAAAATATTCTCGCTGTACAAGTTGAACAGATCCGGTGAAAAGAAGTATCCTTGTCTTACGCCCCTTTCTATCTTTGTATATCTGCTGAATTCGTTACCTGACCGTATGCAGGCAGTTTTTTTGCCAGTAGAAATTCTTAATTACTCTTATGTCTTTCCCAAATATGTCGAGGCTGCTAAGCATCTCCATCAATTCTTTGTGGCGTATTTTGTCGAACGCCTTTGCATAATCGATAAGACGTCAGACAAGCAAGTAACTGAAAGAAACCTGTAAACTAGAAGAACTAGAAAATAAAATAAAAATTAATATAGAATTTTCTTCGGTTTCGGTTTCAAAATTAAACGGTAATAAAAATTTTAACGGGGGTTGATGAAGTGCTTTACTTAAAATTAATTTACAAAGCAGCAGCTGAGGGTACATGATGCGTTCGACGAGTCTATTGATAGCGGAAAGACGCATTCGAATGAGCTATTTATCGATTGGTCGCTATTTGCAAAAATTCAAATTAACTTCATCTTCAATGGTTTGTCGCAATTACGCTTCTTACCTTTTTGTAACGTTTTTGTAATTTTTCAAGTTCATCATTTCGTCTCCGCAAACGAGAGTTAAAAATAGACATTCTATTTTTAGAACTTGGCAAATGTCGCTTAAATTTCAGTTCTAAATGTTAAGGTAATGAATAATAGAGGCGAACGTCAAGAGGTAATGATGGCGATATTTGAATAAGACGGGCACGTTTGTTGGTTGGCGGGGGGCGGGAGCGGGGGCGGGGGGGTATAGTGAATTCAGCTCTTTAATCGGTGAATTGTTTTGTCAAGTCACGAAGACAAAGTGAATGAGAAGAATACTTTTGGGAAGGAAGGAAGGAAGGAAGGAAGGAAGGAAGGAAGGAAGGAAGGAAGGAAGGAAGGAATTACAGAAAGATAAAAATAAAGTTGAAAAAGAACGAAAGAGAGAAAGAAATTACAGACAGAAGGGGGAAAAGAAGGGAAAAAAGAAAGAAATTGCATAAGGAAAAAGAAAGAAAGAAAGAAAGTTACAAAAGAACAAAAGAAAGAAAGAAAGAAAGAAAGAAAGAAAGAAAGAAAGAAAGAAAGAAAGAAGTCACCCCAAAAGAAACAAATTTAAAAAATTATAGGGAAAGAAAGAAAGAAAGAAAGAAATTTAAAAAGTTATAGGGAAAGAATGAAAGAAAGGAAGAAGGAAATTTGATAGGGAGCGAAAGAAAGAAAGAAAGAAAGAAAGAAAGAAAGAAAGAAAAGACAACGAAAGATAGAAAGAAAGACATTACATCTGAGAAAAAGCAAATATGGATTGAAAGAAAGAAAATCGCAAATGAAAGAAAGAAAGGAAACAAGAAAAAGAAAAAAACAAAAATACAGTCAGAAAGAAAAAGCAAGAAAGAAAAAAGAAATTAAACATGAAAGAAAGAAAATAGATAAAGAAAGAAAGAGAGAAAGACAGAAACGAATAAATTAAAAAGTAAAAAAAATAAACAAATGAATTAAGAAAGAAACAAGCAAATAAATAAGAAAATATTTATTTTTCAGCATAATCTCCTCCATTTCGAAGACTTTAATTCAGAGAGAGTAAACAAGTTGCAGCGAAAATGTGAGTTGGCAAGTTACGAAATCCAACCCCTATCTTCAATTGATGCTCTGCAATTATCTCCTTGTACCAGACTAAGCTGAACTCAATATTTAAATTGTAAAAAAGGAAACGAACGCTAAAATATATTATTTCGTTACTCTCTAAGCTTTTTACTAAAAAACACAATAAATGTTCAATGACTAGGATTTCAAGCATAGATTTTTGACCGGTTTACGCTTCAAGGATGTGCGTTGTAGTGCAGTGGATATCGGCTCGGAACGAGAAATCGGGGAGCCGAGTTTGAATTCCAGTTGAATTCATTGCATTCACTTACGTACAAATACCCTTGAGAAAGTTATTAATCCGTTTCTCCTGTCCAGTTATGGGTTAAATAATAGGACAAATTGGGTTCTATAGCCTTGGCTGGCAACCATTCTACCGCGGAAAGCAATGGCAAATTGATGCAGGATAACTACTGCCCAGTCAGTCATGTCTCTTTCGAGACATGATCGCCCAAAGGGTGTATCACGTATGGCACTTAACTGACTGAGTATAATAGTTAGAAATTTGATTAAGGTTTCTACTGGTCATAAAGAGGGGGATCAGTTTCAGATTACTATGAAGTAATAAACTGATCCTCCTTAATTACTACTTAATAATATAATACATCTCTTCCCCCTCTAGCTATGAGTCAAATACCAGGACAGATTGGGTTCTATAGCCTAGGTTGGCAACCAGTCTACTGCAGAAAGCAATGAAAAGAAAGAAAGAAAGAAAGAAAAGCAATGGCAAAAAAGAAAGAAAGAAATGCTTAATGCGGGATAATCTTCTGCCAAGTCAGTCATGTCTCTTTCGAGACATGATCTCCCAAGCGTGTATCACGTATGGCACTTAACTGACTGAGTATAATAGTTAGAAATTTGATTAAGGTTTCTACTGGTCATAAAGAGGGGGATCAGTTTCAGATTGCTATGAAGTAATAAACTGATCCTCCTTAATTACTACTTAATAATATAATACATCTCTTCCCCCTCTAGCTATGAGTCAAATACCAGGACAGATTGGGTTCTATAGCCTAGGTTGGCAACCAGTCTACTGCAGAAAGCAATGAAAAGAAAGAAAGAAAGAAAGAAAAGCAATGGCAAAAAAGAAAGAAAGAAAGAAATGCTTAATGCGGGATAATCTTCTGCCAAGTCAGTCATGTCTCTTTCGAGACATGATCTCCCCAGCGTGTATCACGTATGGCACTTAACTGACTGACTACTCTCTAATCCGTCACATCCGGAACTTTCCAGTTAGCGTTAAACGGACGCCTCAGATTCGTAAGGGGTGGACAAGTCGCCTTTTATAATTTCTAGCGTCTTTCCCTCCGAGTTGAACCGGCAGCTCCTTTCTTGCAATTGTTTCTTCTTTGTGATATTACAATGTTTCTATATGAAGAATTTGCCTACCACGTGGACTGACTACAGGAGAGTATGGAACAACACGAATGCAGAGTATATATGCTCCAATACTAAAGATGGTTTTGAAAATGTCCGCTTTATTTTATCGCTCCAATAAGTAACTGACTCCTGGTATGTTTCATCCTCTCGAGAATCAGATTAAACCAAAAATCGAGCATTGCTATCAGACCAGGGCCGAAGCTACAAGATCCACACTTCGCAACCTTGACAGACTTGAAATCATTTATGAAGTCTTGTGTGTGATAACTTATTTTCTACTCTCGTTTCCTCATAAACTTTCATTCCTGCCACTCATTCTTTCATTTAACAATACTATTTTGAGTGAAACTCTCTACCTTGATGGGCTTTTAAGACTTGCGTTGGCCGAAATTTATTGAAAAAATACACTAATCTAAATGTTAACCTGCCACCTTGATAATTCAAATAAAATACATGCACATATTATGAACGATTTGCTCCCATTAAGAGTTCACGCTTTGAACATCTGTTGGGACTTAAGCTCACTCCAGATGTCAAGTGAAACTGATATATATGATACATAGCTAAAAATCTTGGGCAAATGAAAAAACAGCGAGAAATAGACAACCATCTGTTGTCGGTTAAAAAAATCCAGAATCCTAGATGTTAACTTGACACCTTGTTAATCACAGTGCCATATATGCACTTATGAACGGTTGCACTCTTAATAAGTGTCCATGCTTTGGACATCTTGTTGTGGAGTAGTTTTCGCACTGAAGGTTATAATCGTGCTATGTCGGTTGCTAATCGACTTAACGTACCCAAAATGTTAGGAACTTAGTAATCTTCCCCTGAAATCTGACTTCTTAGTATTCGGTTAACTACCGACTAATATCAACTGCCTAGTAGTTCTACTGAATTCAAATAGAAGTCTAAAAGAACTTCTATGAACTTCCCGTTAACTCTTATTAATATAGGAGGGAGAGTCCATTATCTGAGGAATAAGTACGTTTCACCATAACTCATCTGTTGGGGCTCAAGCTCACTCTAGACATGAAGTAAGACTCATATATTTGATCCATAGCTAAAAATCTTGGCCGAATAAAAAATCAACTAGAAATAGACAACCATCTGTTGTCGGTTAAAAAAATAATTTGTTAATCACAGCGCTATACATGCACTTATTATGAACGGTTGCTGCCTCAATAAGGTCGCTCTTTTGAATATCTGTTAGAACTTAAGCTCATCCCACACCTCAGGTGGAATTCATATATACGATCCATTGCTTAAAATCGTGAATAAATGAAAAAAAAACAGCTTGAAATAGACAACCATTTTTTGTTGATGAAAATAAAATGCTAACTTGACAACTTAATTATAGCACAATACATGTGCATAATATGAGGGTTTACACATTCAGTGAGTATCCATACATTGAACATCTGTCGGAATTCAAGCTCACCCCCCGCCGTCCTCAAGGCGATATCATATATACGAACAAAAGGTAAAAATCTTAGGCAAATGAAATAACAGGTACAAATTGACAACCATCTGTTGTTGATTAAAATATACACTATCTCAAATGTTAATTTGACACCTTCTTAATCATAGTCCAATACATGCAGATACTATCAACGGTTGCTCTTTCAATATGGGTCCATGCTTTCACCATCTGTTTGGACACAACCTCATCCCACGCCTCAAGTGGAACATATATACGATCCATGGCCAAATATCTTAGGAAAATGATTGGTTGGTTTGTTTTTTATGGCATAACAACCTCGGCGGGTCATTTATTGCCAACTAAATTTTATTTATTTATTTATTGCTGGTAATACCTTTTTCTTTCAACAATTTATTGTTGTTTTTATATAAGTTTTGTGTCTAGTAATACTTTTTTCATTTCGAGTATCAAGATTCATTGGGATTTGTTTGTAGGGTCCCCAAGTCCTACCCTTGTTATTTAACCCATAACTGGAGGGAAGGGATGGATTAATACCTTTCCCAAGGGTATCAGTGCTTAAGTGAATGCAGGGTATTCAACTGGAATTCGAACTCGGCTCACCGATTTCTCTTTCCGAAAGGATATCCACTGCACCACAACGCACATCTTTCACTAAACGCTTACAGCATCTGGTATTCTCACCATGCTCACGCGATCACCCAAGTACTAACCAGGTTCAATGTTGCTTAACTTCGGTGATCGAGTGATAACCGGTGTATTCAACGTGATATGGCCGTAAGCACGCACATCCGTCACTAAAAGCTTACAGCATCTGGCATTCTCAAGCGGTCACCCATCTAAGTACTGACCAGGTTCAACGTTGCTTAACTTCGGTGATCGAGCGATAACCGGTGTATTCAACGTGATATGGCCGTAAGCACGCACATCCGTCACTAAAAGCTTACAGCATCTGGCATTCTCAAGCGGTCACCCATCTAAGTACTGACCAGGTTCAACGTTGCTTAACTTCGGTTATCGAGCGATAACCTGTGTATTTAGGGCCAATGAAATAACAGCTAGAAATAGAGCGCCATCTGTTGTTTATCACTTGGCTTTAAAATGTAGGCTTGAGGAAAAATGATCAACTCATTTTACTACAGCAGGGAGTATCTGCCTCTTTCTGCCTCATCATTTGTCTTTGCAACAGTCAGATTAGACCTAAAAATGGAGTATTACCCTCATAATGGCTTAGATTTGCATAATCCGTACTTTCCGACATTGACAGAGTTCAAAATCATTTATATTGTCTCGTAAGGATGATTTATTTTCCACTCTAAAACATCTTCACGCAGATAATATTGCGAGTCTAGACTTTTACTATTTTCAATTTTAAGGTTCAGATTGGAGCTTCATTCTTTAGTTTTACTAGTTCAGGCCGTTAGAGTTGACAAACACCATGCCACTTCTATGGAGTCAAATTTCCTCTGTGTTTCAACATTTTACTGCTTTAGGGATCACCTGACTCTTTTTGTCACAAGATTTATCTTCACAGGAGTCAGATTAGACCAAAAATGGAGCACTACTGCTATATCTTGATTAGAGTTGCATAATCTGCACTCTCCAACCTTGACATTATCCAAAAACGTTTACGAAGTCTCGTAAGGGAGATGCTTATTTCCCTCTTCGCTACTTCTTTCCCGCCATAAGGCTCTTGCTACTCGATGTTTCCATGGCGAATATTTACAAGGGCTCCATTCTTTCTACATTTCAGACATTTACTGGAACATTTTGCGTCAAATACTTCACGTCATATGTTCATCATTATCTTTTATTCGTCATCACATTTTATCAGTAACCTTGTAGCTTGAGTTGCTCTCGAGCCTTGCAATGAGTGAATTTCAGACAAACTACGTTCCTTGGTTCTACAAGTTCTAACCTTCATGCCTAAGAGCCCCTTCGCCTTGCCTATTTTAGCGAACAACCCACGTTGCAATTTGTATTTATTTCTGAGATGAGTAATTTTTAATAATCTTGGAATTATTTCGAACTTTTGTTCTCATCTTGGTTGATAATAATAGACACAACGTTTCGACCAAGTATCCTCTGGTCATCATCAGATTATTGAAAATTACTCATTTCAGTTGTCAAAATCCGTCTGACACTGAATATAAAAAGCTCCAATAATACACCACTAATGTCCTTCGGTAGCGTAGTGAATATAGTAGTTGGTTATACCCGTGTTAGTATCATCTAGTGGTCACGAGTTCGATCCTTGGATTTGGTAGTGAGAGTACCAAAATCCAACATGAAAGAACAATAATTGATTTCACAGGATATTTCGCAATAATCAACGAGATATTCCACATCAGCCAATCTATGGACACCTGATGATGACTAGAGGGTACTTGGTCGAAACGTTGCGTCTATTATAACACCTATATCAACCAAGATGAGAACAAAAATTCGAAATAATTCCAACCCACGTTGCCCTCGTATTCCGTCTGTGAGATGTAAGTTTTACTTGAGAAACTTCTGGTGGGATGCTTCCCTAGAATTTTGACTTAGGATCAATCTTGACCGAGGATCAATCTCCCCGTATATCTTCATAAACTGTACCTCTTAATCTGTAACCTCCTACCTGGAGTGGCTCTTGTACTTGGGGAACGTCATTGTAAAAAATATCCTTCGTGGCTTTAATCGTAACGATTTCTTTTTTGTCATAAGTATTTCTTTTGTTGTTTTATCGCGATAATATCCAGGTATGTTTCTCGGAGTAGCGTTTTTCTTCTTCTTTGACAAGCATAACCCATTTATAGGCGGGTATTTACCTGCCGTTTCTTTTCTTACGAAGCCCGTTTTGGAAATAGAAACAAGTTAAGCAAATATGCTTCAATTCAACAAATAATCCGTTAAGAGGGTAGCAACAGGTGCGAGCGACACGGCTATGTACATCCGGGCAATGAAGGGAATTTGATCGGCAGAGGTCGGGGGTTTGGTCAGGTGGAGATTAATTGGCGGTGCTAGACGTTGGTGGGGAGCAGTTAGGTCAGGTGAAGGTTTGTGGGTAGGTGCCACTGCACGTTTTACGGTATTTTTGTCCGACATGAATAAGTTTCTTATCACGTCCACGTGACATGACTTAACGGACAGACACACTCTTTTTATTTCTCGATCTTCCCTATGACTGACATTCTTCAGGAAAACAGATCTTTTTTATTGTTATCTATATTTATTTATTAATGTTTTTTCTCGTTATTTTTCTCAATGTGTGAGCGGATGCGTGTCTGGGAACGGATTTAAAGAGATAGGGACAGAAAAGATGGCGCCATGACAGCTACTGTATATCTCTATTTATATAAGGTTAATTCAGTCTTGGCACAAGGCTAGACTAATCAAGCAACCACTTTTGAAGAGGTGCCCAGTCATTATGTAGACCATCATTATTTTTATATGTACGACCGTGTTACACTTCTATAGTCGAGATCAGAGTGAAATATCTGTTTGATACTCGGCTCTTGTAATGTGCAATTACTTAAGATTTCTGACCGAGAAACTTCCGGTAATATTCACCTGGAACCTCCAGTCTATTGCTGCTATCCCCACGTCTACCGTGACTCAGGGTGATAGTACCTGTTAGGGTTCTAGCTATGGGAAATTAAGGAACAATTCCAAAAAACCTAAAACACCATGAAAGTATAAAAACACATATTTATAGTAGTTACCAATGCCACATTTTATAGCAAAATGACCAACAATACTTTTTAAAGCAAAATAGCCAACAATACATTTTAAAGCAAAATGACCAACAATACATTTTATAGCAAAATGACCAACAATACTTTTTAAAGCAAAATGAACAACAATACATTTTATAGCAAATGACCAACAATACTTTTTCTAGCAAAATGAACAATAATACTTTTTAAAGCAAAATGACCAACAATATTTTTTAAAGCAAAATAATCAACAATACAATTTATACAAAATAACCAACAATACATTTTATCTGTAGTTGAAGGCATACGATTACGTTTACAATAGATTTAGTTGAAGCAATAAAATTATGAACCACAAGCAAAACTCATCAGTACATTTTATACTAAAAGATCCATGATATATTTTTGCAGAAAAATAACAATCAATGCAACACTAATATATAAAAGTACATTTTTATAGTAAAATTACCAACAATACATTTTATGATCTACAAACTATATGTCTAAACGAACACACCTTTACCCTGAAAGTACAAAATTATGTAAAATATCTGTAGTTGAAAGCATAAAATTACATGCAAAATATTTATATTTCGGTGTCAAATAACACATAGAGATTGATATGCCGCTAAATAAATTCAACCAAAACTAATTCAAATTATTACCACTAGTAAAGATAGACATAATAAACTTAAATCCCCAGAATATTTTGTTTATGTATAAAATCCAAAAATCTGCAATATCAGTGATCTTGACGTGACATCTCGGTTTCATTCACTTTCCTACCGGTTTATTGCTTTTTTTTAAGAAATAGTAATTTCTCTGATTAATTTTATTATATATATTGTGGTGAAATCTTCGTCGCCATGTTGTTGTGGCCTTGTTAAGGGCCAGCAAGAAAGACACGGAAACAAGAAGGTAGGTTCAAAAAGTGCATTAAAATAAGAGAACATATATACAAGTAAGAGTGTTAGTAGTGAGCAAATAGAAGTGTAAGTCCGAGCGGTATAGTTACGCTGCGTCTTGACTGTCTCACGACTGCCGCACAGCTGCATCTCCGAAAGTCACACAGGTTAGTATTTATTGACAGGGGAAGAGTCCATTCCTATAGGATAGGGTACCATAACAATATGGCACCTAGACTTTATAAATATCAGCGCTCTTGTAGATTTGTGGAAAGTTCTCATCATTTTGCATTTGAATTGGCCAAATGTAATCGTAAGTTCTATGCAGATGATTTTCTTACTGATGTAATTCTCTTCGGGTCTCTTGCTTCCCAGTCAACTTTAACCTTGAAAAATTTAAATGAAATGTCAGTTGTTATCTTCTGTTTTTTTAATTTCTGTTTCTATTACTGTTCTCGCTCTGTAATAATGTTATATATATATATATATATATATATATATATATATATATATATATATATATATATATATATTAATCGTTTCACTCCAAACAAGGCGGTACCACCACTGATGCACAGGGGGCTACATAAGAGTAAAAGATTAGCTAGGAGGAGAGTAAAGAGAAAAACGAACCAGTTACAGGGGGTTTCCGAGAAAGAGAAGGACGGGAATACAGGTGTGATGACAGTTGCAAAGGTGAAGAGGAAGGAAAGTATATACAGGCTGGTGTAGAAAGAACTAGAGTGGTTAAGAGATGGGTATTGACATTGCATTTAAATTTCTGGACGTTGTGGCCGTCAGGAAAGCAAGTATATGGAAGAGAGTTCCACAGGCGGGAAGTGCGAGAAAAGAAGCTATTGGAGTAGAATTGTCGTCTGCATTTGGTTGATCTAAAAGTGAATGGGTGCGACCTAGTTGCCAGTCTGGTTGCACGAGTAAACTCCTATGGCAGGGGAACCAGTGACTTAAGTTCGTCGGAGCAGAAGCCATGAAAATATCTATAGAACAGACAGAGGGAAGCCACATCCCGTCGGTGCTTTCACACTCAGTAGTCTCCACCAGTGCGTCTTAGTGGCTTTATTACTTTGCATGGGGTGAAATGATTAAAAACAGATAATGCTATTGTGGTGGTGTAATGTTTAACAAACTAGATCAATTACGACTTAGAAGTTCGATCCTTACACGTGGCTTTGTTTCTCATAAAAGCTACCGTTAGTAAATCTCTTTAAACTATTCTGAAAATTATATAATTGGCAAAACGTTAACTTACGTGATAAGATCTGGTATCGTGTCTACTCATTGAAAACCTTGTTCATTTAAAAATAATCTATCACGTACAAAATGGCTTTCGAAAAATACTCTATTCAAAGGGTTGCCTAGGATTTTTAATAACCTTGTGTTGGTTTGTGTTTGTTATGTTTTTCGGCTCGTGGTCATTATAACATCACTGTCAGATTTTAAATTTTTACTGAAAATTAGCTTTTTCCTGCGATTCAGTTGTATATTACTCCCTGAAAAATCTACAAAGTAGCAATACTTGAATACACAGTAGCAATACTACTTATAAAAATTAGGGAAATGTTTCTAGGAAAGTACTTCTTTGTTTATAAGCATTCTTTAAACTTTTTAGGACATTTGTTGTGGTTCGGCCATGATACTTTTCAAAATCGAAAAATATTGCTTTGTTATCGAATTAGAAGGGATCGATACAGCGTCAAATCGAACATTGAATTCTACAGAGTTATCGCCCCTAGTTGTTTTGTGTACATAAGTAGAATTCTTTTTTGGTGGGAGTACAGAAAGATTTCTTTTAAATAGCGAACAAACGGATATGCTATACATTTTAAAACAAACAAGAAAAGAATCTCCATATAGCATATGATAATTCTACTTGTTCCTTCCTTAGTTACTTAGTTCCGCCGTCCGTTACGCCACTGATAAAAGATAACACACTTACTCTCTATAAGAGCTTTACCTTCCCCTCTATCTTTTTACTCTCCTCGGCCGTTCTCTCACCTTTGCCAAACGGAAGGGTAGTAAAGAGTGAGAAAGTAGGAGAAGAAAGTCTACAGCATTACCGTAGCAGCAGCAGCTTAAGCTGTATGTATATGTGTGTATACGAAACAATATAGTAAAAATAAGTAGGTTTGTTGTCGTATCCCGCGACCCAATAACGAAATTTCTTACCTTTTTTACATCCTTGGCCATTACTCAGTTGGTCTTTTCCGTTTACAATGGACACAGGAGCCTTTAAAGTAACTTTTTTCTAACATTTTCGAAATTTTGTCAGAAAGTTTTATTTTGATTTGAGTTAGCGGCTAAAGAAACGTTACGACTGTTTTACAATGGAAACGTAATGATTGTATCACCCACTTTTTTCGGTGACAAACACATTAATTTAGAAATTCTCACAAAAATCAAATAATTGTCGGATTTTAATGAAACTATCAGTACTCATTCACAAATGAATGACATTATTTTTGAAATTATTATTTTTTTTTAAATCTTGATAAAAATCCTTTTTTACCTCTGTTATCCCCACCTCCACGTAAATCCATGAAATCTTAATAAATTTTATATTGATGGCTAACTTTTGTTTTATTTGTTCAACGAAAGACTCATTAGGGAATATAAATCATCTATTTGTTTATTTTAAGTTTGCAATCATTATCAAAAAATCTTCTCCGAAGAGTAAAATAAAAAATGCAATAAAACTCTGATATAATTTAATTTGATAAGCTTTTAATTGCTGGAATAAATAATAAATATTAAGGACATTATACACTGAAGAAAAAAAATTCGATTAATAATAAAAGGATTTTTATTAAACTTTTCAATTTTCAATATAATCATCAATTCTTAACTAAAAAGTCTACTCGCAATCAATTCTTTGAATATTTTTAAAATATTTTTAAAAATTTATATATATTATTAAATTATTTAATAATAATAATAATAATAATAATAATAATAATAATAATAATAATAAGCAAACAGGCCAGACATCATTGTTAAAAACCAAAAGGAGAAAACTTGTCTATTAATTGATATGGCTTGTCCAGCGGAATGTAACATAGCAATCAAGGAATTTGAAAAACTGTCAAAATATAAAAACCTGGAAATTGAAATAGAAAAAATGTGGAAATTGAAAACAAGAGTTGTGCCAGTGATAGTAGGTGCACTTGGAATGATAAAAAATGGAACAAAACAACACATTGAAAGAATCCCTGGAAACCCCAGCTTAAGAGATATACAAAAATTGTCTTATTAAGTACAGCCCACACACTAAGGAAAACTTTATCTATGTAATGCTGGAGATGATAGGGAAGATAGAAAAACATGAAATGGAGCCATAACAACACGCCACTACCTGCCTTAGGTCTCCCCGCAGACTTGGTTGGTAGTGAGACCAAAGCAGAAATCGAAATATGATGAAAAATGACATAATAATAATAATAATAATAATAATAATAATAATAATAATAATAATAATGAAAACAATTCCTTTAAAATTTTATTATTTTATTAATTTATTTTATTTGTTAAGACGTTACTATCATTTGTAGTCTGACAAAGTAAAATTTTTCCAGGATATCATATTTATCCTTTCTTGGAAATTCCATGGGTTCCCCTAGTCACCATAAATACAGATTGTAGTTGATTTACTATAGAAATAATTTAAAATTTATGAAAAATAGAAATTGTTGTTCAGGCTTACTTATAATTTGTACAGTCAGTCAGTCAGTTAAAGTGCCATACGTGATACACGCTTGGGCGATCATGTCTCGAAAGAGACATGACTGACTGGGCAGAAGATTAACCCGCAGTAGGTTGCCATTGCTTTCTGCGGTAGACTGGTTGCCGACCAAGGCTATAGAACCCAATCTGTCCTGCTATTTAACCCATAACTGGAAGGAAGAGACGGATTAATACCTTTCCCAAGGGTATTTGCGCGTAAGTGAATACAATGGATTCAACTGGAATTCTAACTCGGCTCCCCGGATTCTCGTTGTACAGTATGCGACAGAAATAGCTCCCATATAATGGCAACACATTAACTAGATGCAAACACCATTGCCACTAATTTCTTATCGTTATACGAGAGATATTTCTGCTTCACCCTGTACAATATGCATGCATGCGATGGTGTGTGTGTGTGTGTGTGTGTGTGTGTGTGTGTGTGTGTGTGTGTGTGTGTGTGTGCAACCGTGTGGGTACAGATTCATATACCTGAAAACCATCTCTGGTTTATCTTAGTCTGGGACAAGGCCATGTTAAAAGAGTATATACTAAAGATCGAACAGTGTACTGGGTAACTGGACTACGGATGAACCTCTAACCAATGCGCTACGTGTGCGCATGCGCGTTTGTGTAAACACGGGCAGCAGTAATGGCGTCCTGTGGTGGAGTGACTCTAATTGCTCATGTTCCAGTTTCACAATGTGACAGACGTGAAGGCCAAACATGTTAGCCATGACAATGCTGCTGTTATACGAAGAAAAAACCGGATATAAGCTAGTCTAGTAGGGTTAGTTACCGTTGCCAGTGTTCGAAATAAATATAAAATAGCCACCAGGGTTACTTGGCGTTACCCAGGTTCAAAATAAATACAAAATAGCCACTAGGATCACTTAGCGTTACCCAGATTCAAAATAAATATAAAATAGCCACTAGGGTTACTTGGCGTTACCCAGGCTCAAAAAATATAAACTGTGTATATTTCTGAGATGAAGTACTGTAACTATTTACACTATATTGTTCGGATTGCTGTCCTCATCTTTGTTGTCATATTCAAGTGATATACGATGGAATTTTGAACCGAACCCTTTCTTCAGTTCACGGGGATATATTGTTCTAGTTCCACTTGCTATGCCTTTTGTAATTGGAATGTTGGGTTATTTCTTTCGATGACAACTATGTGTTCTGTCTTATTGCTGTTGAAGATCAGTTCTTCCTAACCCGGCGTATAGCACGGCTTTTTAACCCAGCATATAACAAAGCTTGGGCACATCAAGGTGGCGTTGGTCCTGGGCATGACGGTAAACTGCATCCGGTAGCAAGGCCTCTGATTGGGAGGTTGTGGGGATCATGGAACCACCTTCATATTGCTGTTGTTCTCAGGTTCACTCTGACCGCAGTGGTAGCACCTGTTAGGATCCCATCTATACTGTCAAAACACTATGATAGTATAAAAATATACCTTTATAGTAATATATACATAGAAATAAACTTTTATAGAAAAATATACATTTTTGAAGAAAAAATATTACCATCACATATTTTCGAAGAAAAAAATATTCTCAGCAAAATATTTTTTAATACAAAACTAGAAGTCATTTTCAGTTTTCTAAAGTAAAAAAGAATAAAAACAAAAAATTCATTAAAATCTGACTAAATCAACCTTCTCACTTTAACCGAACATTAAAAAAATACCTTAAAACCCCACTTTTTTAGCATTAAATAACCCACAGAGGTGTTGATATGCCGTTAAGCAAACTCAAACTCAAAAACTCGAGGTGGTGTAACGGTTAACAAGCTTGTCTCGCTAGAACCATTATAATTGAGTAGCGAGTTCGATCCTCACTGGGTGTCCCATACTTTCGGCCTTGTGCCACATCTAAGCTACGCTTAGAAAATCACCATATAACACAGCTTTTTAAAGAAGAAAACTTTTGTTTTTGAATGACAGTTCTACAATAATGTCATTGTTTTGTTGGTTTTAAAACAAAGACACATGCTCGTGTTTACTGAGCTTATACAATTGCTTTTCGTGTAATAATCAAGGTTTTTCTTTCGAACACTTGACCCGAGTTTTAAATTGCTTGCATTTCACACTGCAATGAATGATGATCATCTTTCAAATTAACCCACTTCGCAACGATTAGGAACATTTTATGAAACTTGTCATTGAAAGACACCATCGAAAATCTACGAAGAAATAACGAACAAGCTTTAATATTACTCCACACGCTCTTCCCTGGATTTATGTAAACACGAAGTGATATGGAATCCCTCCGTTTATAAATCCCCCATTCACCCGTGCATTAAATACTGATGCCATATTTGGTCGGGTTCAACTACTACTCATCTCGAGGTTCTCAACAAAATTCAAAGAAGGATCTGCAATGTAACTAATCCAGACCTATCACTGCGACTTCAGTCACTTCCCCACTGACATGTCGTAGCTTCCCTCTTCCCTCTACAAATATTTTCATGGCAAATGCTCTGACGAATATTTGACTGCCCAGAGAGCTGCAGCATGATCTAAATAAATTTAATCGCTATTATTCCCAGGTTCACCCTAACCCGAGGTAGTAGCAACAGTTTGGGTCCCGGTTATGGGCAAATAATGAACTCTCCCAAACAAAACACTATCAAAGTATATGTATTTTTATACATATTTACAGCAAAAATACCAGCAATACATTTTTGTATAAAAAAAATGACCAATAATACATTTTTCCCTAGTACCCTGACCACGTGAATTTAAGCGTACAACTAGATTGACACCTAGGTCGTACAATTTTACCTTTGAAATAGCTAAATATAACTACCCCTTCTACTCGAACTGTTTCTTTTCTTGCTTTTCCCTCCTGTGGAACTCCCTTCCGTTAACTTGCTTCCTTGATAGAGTAGATGGACGTTATGGTGCAGTGGATATCGACTTGGAACAAGACATCGGGGAGCCGAGTTCGAATTCCAGTTGAATTCCTTGCATTCACTTACGCGCAAATACCCTTGGGAAAGGTAATAATTCGTTTCTTCCCACCAGCTATGGGCTAAATAACAAATAACAGTCAGTCATGTCTCTTTCGAGACATGATCGCCCAAACTGATTGACTGAATATAACAGTCGTAAACATGATTAAAGCTTCTGATGTGAATAAAGTGGGAGATCAGTTTTCTATTGTTATTAAGTAATAAACTGATCCCCCGCTAATTATTACTTAATAATATAATACAGCTCTTTCCTCTCTGGCCATGAGTCAAATAACAGGACAGATTGAGTTCTATAGCCTTGGCTGCCAACCAGTCTACCGCAAAAAGCAATAGCAAACTCGTGCAGAATAACCTTCTGCCCAATCAGTTGTGTCTCTTTCGAGACATGATCGCCCAAGCGTGCATCACGTATGACACTGAACAAAGTGGGGGATCAGTTTTATATTATTATGAAGTAATAAACCTACCCTTCACTAATTACTACTTAATAATATAATACATTTATTCCCCCTCTAGCTATGAGTCAAATAAAAGGACAGATTGGGTTCTATAACCTTGGCTGGCAACCAGTCTATCGCTGAAAGCAATGGCAATCTACTACGGGATAATCTTCTGCCCAGTCAGTCATGTTTTTTTTCGAGACATGATCGCCCAAAGCGTGTAGCACTTATTGCACTTAAAAAACTGACTGACTGATAGAGTACAAACTTCAAAATTTTAAAAACAATCGCCATCTTTTATTTACTTGAATCACGTTCATCTTTTATTTTTTCTTTAACCCTAACCCTGTATTCAGTTTTTTTTTTTCTTACTCTCACCCCCCTATGCACCAATAGCGGCCGCGCCTCGCTTAGGGTGACATTATTAAAAATATCTTAACGGTAATATTAGACGTTTCCTTGTAAGGAAACATTAGGTCTTCATTGACCGAGAAGCAGGTGCTACATGAGCAGGTGCTTCGTAAGATGAGATATCGATTTTCAAATTCTTAGCAAATATCTCCCGGGAAATGACAAGCAGAACGTCTTCACGACGTCAGAAGGTCGGCCGGGGCGTGATTGATCGTTCAGGTTAGAACCAGCCAAACGAAATCTGTCAAACCAGTATTCAACTGCCCAGAGAGCTGCAGTATGATCCAAATAAACTTAATCGCTATTATTCCCAGGTTCACCCAAACCCGAGGTAGTAGCACCAGTTTGGGTCCTGGCTATGGGCAAATCATGAACTTTCCCAAACAAAATACTATCAAAGTATATACATGTTTATAGCAAAAATACCAGCAATAGATTTTTGTATAAAAAATGACCAATAATATATTGTATAGTGGAACGACTGATCGTATATTTATCTATAGTTAAAGGCATACAGCTGCGTTCAAAATATTTAGATTTCGACATAAAAAAAAAAACCCCATAGATGCTGATATGCCACTAAACAAAATTAACGGTCAATTCACATTTTTATTTTGAACTGGCAGTATAGCCCGGTGTTGCTCGGGTGTAATGAAAGCTTTAAAACTTATCCATGGTCCTGGAGATCAGACTCTTTGCACGTTGGCACGAAAGACTAAAAAGCAATAGTTGTTTCCAGTTAAATCGAAACCGCAGACTGAAAGAAAAATGAATGGATGTAAGTCAAATTTTCATTTCTTTGTATTGATATCAAATAAGTTTTTTTCGTCGTAAACTGAATTTTGAAGGCTAAATAAGTCCTCTGAGTAAATGGTATCATGACTGAGACTAAGAACTACAATTATACCCACTTAGAGCCAAACCCTAAGCAAAAACTAAAATAAAAGAGCTGAAAAATATACAGACATACAGGCAGATAAACAGACACACACACACAAACATCTTGCCTTATATATTTAAATATTATCGATTTTCTGCACTATTGTAAGAACTGCAACCTCGAAACTTCTGAATATCGTTTCTTATGTCTTTGTCTATGAGTGTATCAAATTTGATTGAAATCGGACCACTCCTTCTATAACCCGATTTTTTCGATTATCGATTTTCGATATTTATCGGGGGTACCTCGACACAAAGCCTGGCTAAGAACACCCGCAGACGCTTATAGTGCAACTGTGTAAATTTTCAAGAAAATCGGTTCAGCCGTTTCGGAGTCTATAGGTAACGGACACACACACACACACACACACACACACAGTGGCATTTATAAATAAGTTTAGATCATTTTCCCCCAAGCAAGACATCTTACTGCCACTGGTTCGCAAGGGGTTACATAGGATGAAATAGATGAGAAAGAGGGACAGGTTATAGGGGGTGTCAGGAAGTGGGTAAGAGAACGATGAGAATACTGGTGTGAGGAGAGTGGAATGAAGAAAAGAGCGTGAGAGAAAGGATGCAAGTCAGTGAAATAGGGGATGTCTTTTGACCTTACATTTAAATTCTTGGAGATTGTAGCTGTCGGGGAAGCAGGTAAATGGAAGGGAATTCCACAGGCGGGAAGTGCGTGGAAAAAATGCTGGTAGAGTAGAAGCTGCGGTGACATTTTATCGGTTGCACTGTAAAAGTGTGGGACCTTGTTGCTAGTCTAGTAGCTCGAGTAAATTCATATATAGGGGGCACCAGTGAGCTAAGTTCATTGAAGCAGAAGCCGTAAAAGTATTTGTAGAAGAGACACAGGGAAGCCACATTGCGCCGGTGAGAAAGTGACTGTATCCGAAATGCCAAGTCTGGATCGATCAGATTACCGATTCTCCGTTGGATTTTTGTCAAGAACCCCGAGGTCAATAGCAGGTCCACCCGACCAGATGTGGCAACAGTATTCAATACACGGGCGAATGGTAGATTTATATATGTGCAGGATAGATTCAGACGGGAAAAAATTTCCTCGTCCTACACAGTGAACCGACCTTCTTAGCGGCGGATTTTGAGGTGTGCTGAGAGAGTTAGGCCAAGTAGGCACAGTGTTTTGCTTTCAGGGAGGCTATCCTGATCCATGCTAATGGGGGCTAGGAGCGATTTAACATATAACAGCTTCGTTTTGGAAGCACTGAAGTTTATGAGCCATTTCTAACCCAAGTTCACCACAAATAGGAGGTTCTTCTCAAGATTAGCAGCGAGGTTCCCTTTGTCAGCCTCAGTAGATTTTTGATCGAGGCGAGAGTAAACGGTGGTGTCGTCAGCGTATATGCCTACTTGGGATTTTGTTACATCGAGGAGATATTTAATGAAGATCAGGAAAAGCGTAGGACATAGAATAGAGCCTTAGTGACATCCGCACTCGTATGATAGTATTGGGAGGCATGTCCGTTCAATACTACCCTCATTGTGCGATTTGAAAGGAATAAGTGGATTAGGTCAAACAGTTGTCCAGTTACGCCATAGCCCTGCAGCCTGCGTAGAAGGCCAGCATGCCAGACTCTGTCAAACGCTTTGGAAATATCCAGGGAAACAGTTCGAGCTTCGCCGTTCTTGTCGAAGAGCCTTCTGAATGTTTTCTGTCACAGTTCCGACTCTCACTTCTTACCGAAATTCATCAAGCTGCGCCTTTTCACTGTTTTTAAAGTATTAATTTGTGAACAATAATGAACAAAGCCTGAACGATGCAAGGTTTCACTCCCGAAAAAAACAAGGAATCCGCACAAAACAAGCGGTCATTTTATATATTAACCATGACAATTGGGTAAGAAATTCTACTCTTGTCGGATAGAATAACATTTTAAAACCGTTTGCTGTGAGTGACGTCCAACATGCAGATATGTTTTTTTATAAAAATGTGTATTTCTTCTACTTCTTCTTTATGCTAGGTTCCTTCAGGACGTGTGTGGCTATGGCTCTCCACAACTTCCAATCTGTTTTAGCTCTGAGTAACGTTTATCTTTTTTCATCCATTCCAGTCTCTATTTTAATATCGATTTACACAAGCTTGCTAAGTTGATAATGGCTCTCCACATCTTCCAATCTTTTTTAGCTCTTAGTAACGTTTATATTTCCTCCATCCCTCCCATCTCTATTCTACCATCCATTTACACAAGCTTGTTAGGTAATGTGATCATGGCACTCCACAACTTCCTATCTTTTAGTAACGTTTATTTTTCTCCATTCCAGTCTTTATTATAGCATCGATTAACACAATCTTGTTAGGTAGGTTTATCATGGCTCTCCACAACTTCCTATCTTTTGTAGCTCTTAGTAATGTTTATCTTTTCATTATCCCTCCCAGTCTCTATTCTGTCATCCATTTACACAAGCTTGTTAGGTAGATTATTAATGGGTCTCCACAACTTCCTATCGGCTGTAGCTCTTAGTAACGTTTATCTTTTCTCCATCTCCCCAGTCTCTATTGTACCATCCATTTACACAAGCTTGTTAGATAAGTTGATCATGGCTCTCCACAACCTCCTATCTTTTTTAGCTCTTAGTAACGTTTCTTTTCTCCATCCCTTCCTGACTTTATTATACCATCCATTTACACAGACTCGTTAGATAGGTCACTAGCTTTTTTCTTCTTGTCTTCAATATGTCCTGCGAGCGTTAAATTCGCGAAGCCTTCTTCCTCATTCTATCCGACAAGTCCCAATTGTTTCTTTATGATTCTAAGTATAAGTGTTCTTTTCGTTCCGACTCTACATAAAATTTCCTTGTTATTCAGATGTTTTGTCCATAGGATTCTCAGCATCCTTCTGTAGAGAAACACTTTTTTGCTTCTTCTTTATCTTTAAGAAGATTGTCCAGCATTCACTGCCGTATCGTAGGACTGATATTACATAACAGTTTCACACTCTTTTCTTTTTTTTCTAACGAAACTGTTCATTTTCTTAATATATTGTGAATTGTACAACAATATAAGTCCTGGTCATCCTGTAAACATATTATCCTCCTAAAGATATTAAAAAACATGAGAGACATATAAATCAAAGAAGAAATTAACTCATTTTGAACTTATTTTGAGATTGCCCATCAGGATTTTAAAAATTAAACCTTCAAATAAATTTGCTGTTTTCTAAAGATCTAGATGCTCGCTCGTGGGCTACGTCGCTTTCAATAACACGACGATACGAATCTTACACCAAAATTAAAAGCCTAAAAATTCAAGATAAAGAATAAAAGAAAACGAAAAACAGGTGCTTTCAACAAATGGTTAAACACAACTTTATATTGCATTTGGTTCAAAAATTGTGTCACTTCTCAGCAAGAATCCTTGAATTAATCTAAAACAAGCCCAGTGACCTAGTGAATTGAGAAAGAAAAGTAGGTGGATGAATTTACGTCTCGAGGGTAGGTTAAAATAAAAACACCACACCCATGTGTGTCTCTGCGTAACTCTAAGTACGTGTGTTTGGAGATACATTTGTTTCTATATCTTTTTCACGAATGCTAACATCTTACGTCATACTTGAATATATTTAGATGCTTTCACACACACACACACACACACACACACACACACACACACATATATATATGTATAATTATTGCTCTGTTATTTATTTTGAATAAACATATGTAAACGGCTTAAAAGCAGTAGCAACAAAGGTCTTTTTGTCACTTTTATAAATGGAAAGAAAAAAAAAGTTATTTTATTTCATTAGACTTTTATATAACCGACTAAGATTGGATGGGTTACGACATAAAAGGTTTTTATTTTATTTTATTTCTTGTTATTCACTAATTTCCCCTCAAGAAAGGCAACAAAGCCACTAAGACGCAAGGGGATTACTGAGCGTGAAAAAATATAAGAAAAAGAAAAACATTATTAAGGATCGAGAACAATAAAGGAAAAAAAAAGTAAGACGACAGGCGGTAACAATTGACATTGCATTTAAATCTTTCAAGATCAAACTTGACTGAAAAGTAAAAAGCCGGAAAATTTTCTTTCTTTTACATTCCTTTCTTGATATTCTAAAAGCATCTCCGATCTTGTGGGAGACGAATTATTTTCTCATTTATAACCACTTTCCCACAAACGAAAGTTCGCAAGCCTCTCTCACTGCTCTATCGCAATTTCCATAGAAAATGTTCAAACTATACACTGGAAACATTTTAATTATATGGTAGGTGGAAAATTGCCCTTAATACTTTTAATAATATTTAAATTTTCATCAATAAGCTTATTTTCTTTTTTTATTTATATGTAAGTAGGTGTGTGTTCATGTATGCAATCTTGTGATAATGTGTAATTATTTTTCCATAAAAATGGATTTTAGGTGTAAGTTTTTGAAATGATTTGACATAAAACTATAAACATTCTTTTCCTCAATATTTTTACTTAAATCATAAATTTAAAACTTGAAAATGAAATCTCTTCTGGATTGTTTACTGTTACAGCTTGTAATTTTTCCCCAAATGTGATCCTCATCTCTTTTAACAAGATTGCTCTTGTTTTAATAACTTTCTATGAATTAGGTTTTATTGGAGTGTTGATTTCATAATTGTTTACAATTTTTATATAAAGCCTAAAATGGAGTACTGCTGTCATATTTAGACAGGAGCTGTCCAGTCTTCATTTTCTAGTTTCAATAGCCCAAAAGTGTCTCCATGTCTTTGTAGGTGACAAATTATTTTCCATGCTACAACCACTATCTCACAGACAAAACGTTGCATGCCTCTCACTCTCTCTATCGCAATTTCCATAGAAAATGTTCAAACTACATTCTTTAGTTCCACCTGTTCTAACTTTCATTGTTAAGACCCACCATGCTTACTTACAATCTGGTGAACCACCCTCTTTCCCTTCATATTTCATTGGTGAGAAGTAGTTCTACTCGAGCAGCTTCTTCCTGCAAACGTCTGCTTTGTGAAACTGATTCCTATGAGGATGTTTTTTTGATCATTAAACTTATCATGTTTAAGTCAAGGGTTAACTGTTATTTTCCATATATATCTGCATAAACTGTGCCTCTTATTCTGTAACCCTCTACCTTGAGTGGCTCCAGGGCTTTGTAGAGGGTGAACCTGACTGTAAAAAAAAAAAAAAAAAATTATATATTCACATAACAAATTCAGTTGTTAACTAGAGTATAGTTACTTTTTGGTCATAGTCAAAAAGAATTTGATTGCTCTTTGATATTTTATCATTAACTTTTTTTCTCTCTCATTCTTTTCCAGTGGAGAGCAGTGACCAGTGTATGTGATTGGTGCTGCTATATTTTCTCTTCTAGTTTTTAGAGCTAACTATTTTACCTACTAACCTCTTTATTTGTAATACTATTTCCTCTTTCTATGAAATCTATTTTATATACTTGATATCACACTTTACAATAGTGTTTACACTGGAAACATTTTAATTATATGGTAGGTGGAAAATTGCCCTTAATACTTTTAGTAATATTTAAATTTTCATCAATAAGCTTATTTTCTTTTTTTATTTATATGTAAGTAGGTGTGTGTTCATGTATGCAATCTTGTGATAATGTGTAATTATTTTTCTATAAAAATTGTTTACAAGTTTTATTTATATAAAGCCTAAAATGGAGTACTGCTGTCATATTTAAACAGGAGCTGTCCAGTCTTCATTTTCTAGTTTCAATAGCCCAAAAGTGTCTCCCTGTCTTTGTGGGTGACAAATTATTTTCCATGCTACAACCACTTTCTCACAGACAAAACGTTGCATGCCTCTCTCTCTCTCTCTCTCTCTCTCTCTCTCTCACTCTCTCTCACTCTCTCTCTCTCTCTCTCTCTCTCTCTATTTCCATGCCTTTTACTCTGTAACTCTCTACCTTTTTTACTTTACTGAGAGTCTAAAATGTTCATTTGCATTTATCTAAACTGATTATGCAACAGTATATGGGTGCACCTCTATAACTCTAGACAACCAGATATTGGAGCTGATCTCTCTGCTGATCGAGCTTTAACAGCTTTGTGTGTTTGGGGGCTTGTCACATTCAATGCCTCAAAAAAAGTAATTTGTTGCATTCCATCATCACCGATCACACAATGAACTACCACCAATCACAATGAATGGATATACTCCCTCAAGAAAGCCCCTGTACCTATTGGGCCTTAAACTCAACTTGGACCTCAAGTGGATCTTGTACATATGATCCACTGCTAAAGATGCTCGAGGAATGGTTGGTTCCCTGTATTGTTTGAGTAAGTAGTTAACTCCTTGTGCTATCTTCTTCCTTTAAAAGAGCCAGATCTGGCCTAAAAGAAAGTACTGCTACAATATATACTCAGGAGCTACACACTCTTCAAGCATCCCCATGTCCTTGTGGATAACAAATTCTTTGCCACCTTACAGCCCAGATGTCACAAGACTCTCTGTTCTATTGCAATTTTCATGGAAAGTGCTCAGACAAACTATATTCTTTAGTTACACCAGTTCTAACCTTCATAGCTTAGACACACCATCCCATGCACATTGTTTTGAACCACCCTCATTCCTTTCATATTTCATGAAGGAGATGATCTAACTTTCACTTGAGCATCTTCTTCCTGTGAACTAATGCTCTGTGGAACGAACTCCCAAGAGGAGGCTTCCCCAATTGCTACAATCTTAACCTGTTCAAGTTTAGGGTTAACCGTCATCTTCCCCACATATGCACATGAGTTATGCCTCTTACTCTGTAACCTCCTAGCTCGAGTGGCGCCCGGGCCTTGTACAAGATTAACATCCTTGTTTACAAAAAAGATATTAAATTCGGTGATGATTTCCGTTTTCGGGAATCAAATGTAATGGTGAATGTATCACCCTAATAAAATGTTCATTAGATTTTTCATAACAGATGATGAAAATGGTTGACAACAATTTACAGAGCAAATGGCACTGTCTTAATAAACACATTCACTAACGTCCTGAAAAAGCAAAACATACAGAAGAAGCATTCCAAGTCCTGAATTTTTATACTATTATTGTTTCCATTCTTATTCCTGATGAGAACTTCTGTTTTTTGAAAGGTCTATCATAAGTCCTACTTCTTGAAACATTGAGTAAAGAATGATTTTTATTTTTTTTTGTTCAAGATCATTCTTGTGCCAACTATGAATACCTATGTCAACAGCGTCTCCCATTTACCACCAATACAATGGATTCGGGAGGAAAAGCAGGAAGATTCTTTTTGGATGGGGTATGAAATGTTTAAATGATCCGCGCCCTTCTCTTCACATCTGGGCTTGTAGGTGTGCAGATCATAATCTAGGAAGAGACTAAACCATGGCACTTATTTGTTTCAGATAGAATCTGAAATAATTCGGTATTAGGGTCTTCACCAGATCTGTACGACTTTGTAAATCAATAGAGTTCCTCTATCACAGTGGCTCCCAACCTTTTGGGACTCGCGACCCCTTACCTAAAAGTTTGAAACCCATGCGACCCCTACTTAGGGCTTACTATCAGCAGCTTAATTTTATTTTTTATTTTCTGTGAAGGACAGGGAAAGAAACATCTAAAAACATTTTTTTTAATTCTGTAATTATTTATTACCAAATTAAAGCACATTGATCCAACCTGAATTCACAAAAAGAATATATATTTCTTAAAATAATATTATCATAGGTTTATAAAGCTATCCAACCCAGCTCAATTAAATAATTACAAACTTAAACACCATAAAATTCAAAGATATAACTATTTGGAACGCATTCATTTGTGATTTCTATAAGATTGGAGAAATTTTAAGACGTCTTTTAAAGAGATTTGGTCACGGAACGGTTCAGTTCTCTCTTGCCGAAGTTGGATAGTGCTGAAAAGAAGAGGTATATAGAAGAGTAAGACACACAAGACAGATATAAGGATAATATATGCATTAATTTTTTTTTAAGGCTTAAAAATAACAACCTTCAAAACGTTTGTCATAACTATCACTTTGCACCCAAACAAAAAAAAATGTAAGAGCTTGAAAAATGTAATTGATGAAATACAATTGATGTTATCCCAAGCTACTTCTAACAAGGCTACACGCTCCCCTGCCAAGGCGTCGAAACCTCCTGTTAATCAGGAACAAACAAACAATAAGTGAACTCTAAGCAAAGATTTGTAAACTGCATTTAGCAAATATGGTCAAGAGAGAAGACAGTAGAAAATAAGCGCTCAGCAACATGACGCTATAACAGGAGCAACTATGATAGAAAGATTTATTCTCCCATTTGTATTTCATCGTTATGGGCATTATTATATCTATGACATAATAACACTGATATTTCACGGACAGAACGGAATGGCTGAAAGAAAAAAGAATGATAAACATGCTCTGTTCTCAGAGATATTCTATATCATTATGACATACACAAAACTATATATAATATATCCACATGTTCCATGCATGGAATAACATATTACAACAAAGCAGAATGTAAGGAGAAACAAACAAGAAGGGTATATATATTATGGAGATACTCCCGTATGCGGAGAAGCCATATTTAGGACTCCAGATCAAACGGGTCGGATTCATCCATGCCCCAGGCGAGGTTATATTCCATGAACGGGGAACAGCGAGTCTTGGGTTTTTACAAATTGAGTACTGTGAACTGAAGCTTCATTTTATATCTGGAAAAGATATATTATCAAATGGAAACGGTGCAATGGACTTATAAGCTGCAGGAGAGGTAGATTTAGTCTTTAGCCTGGGACCCTTAAACCAGAATTAAAAATACGAAAGCAACCTTTCAATTTTCTGTTGTAAAACAAACTGAATTTGGTTAACGTTTTCGTTACTGTATAAAGCAGCTGTTACTAAGCAGCTGTCACGTGTAAAGGCGATAAGCACTTTTGAGAGGACCTGAAGGAGGCTGCCACCACCTTTAAATTTGTTGTTTTTCATCTTTTTTACTTTGTTTCAGTGCAAATCTTATGGATTACACCCTAAACTCTCCGACTGACAAAAAAATTTGGAAAAATTTCAATATTTAAACAATTTTAGTGAGGGGACTCAGTTTTTCATCCAATGTTATAGTAAATCGATCCTCCATTTTGGAACCACACGCCGGTACGGCATTACCACCACCTGTAAATTTGTTGATTATCATTTTTTTTTTACTTTTTTCAGTGCAATCTTATCGTTTAAACCCTAAACTTTCCGATTGACAAAAAAATTTTAACATTTAAACAATTTTACGGGAGGGGAGCTCAGTTTTTCATACAACCTAAAAGTAAATCGATCCTGTGCAATTAACGTTTTGCTTGCGCGTATTCATCAACTGCTGAATCCTTTGCGAAATTTTTGAATAAAGCCATTCTTGGAATTTCCGAGGAAGATGCCATCGTAAGAACTGAAGAAAACTTGAAAAAGACAAAAACAAGAGCAACAACTCGTCCCCCCCAAAAAACTAAAACAAAGCGACCTCAACATGAGTGACCCCAAAATTGAGGATCGACTTACTATAACTTTGTATGAGAAACTGAGCCCCCTCCTCCTTTAAAATTGTTGAATATTAAAATTTTTCAAAATTGTTTTGATAATCGGAAACTTTATGTAATAATCGATAAGACTGCTCTGAAAAAAGTAAAAAAAAAATGAAAAAAAAGTAAAAAAAAAAATGAAAAACAACAAATTTTTAAAAAAAAATTTTTTTTAAATTTAAAAAAAATTTTAAAAAAATTTTTTAAAAAATTAAAAAAAAAAAGTAAAAAAAAAAATGAAAAAAAGTAAAAAAAAAAAAATGAAAAACAACAAATTTAAAAAAAAAATTTTTTTTAAATTTAAAAAAAAATTTTTTAAAAATTTTTAAAAAAATTAAAAAAAAAAAGTAAAAAAAAAATGAAAAAAAGTAAAAAAAAATGAAAAACAACAAATTTAATGGTGGTGGTTGCCTCCTTCATTTCCGCCCACTTTTGTATTCTTACAATGTCATATACATTGACACATCTGCACATATATACACACACATAGGTAGATGCAGGATGAGTTCTTTTCTACCTTATAACCTCCTTCCTTCAGACGAAAGGTCGCAAGCCTCTTGCTATTCTCACACTTCCTCTGGCAAATGTTCTGAAAAGCCACATTCCTTAGTTCTAACCGTTCTAATCTTTCTAAGACCCGCCCTGCAATGAACACAGAATTTAATCATCCTGATTACCTTCATATAACTTGAGTAAGAAAGAAGAACCGCTTTGCTTCCCCGATCGATACAATCTTAACCTCTTCAGATATAAAGTTAACTGTTACCTATAAATCCTAATAAACCGTACTTCTTACCTCCTCCGCTTCAACAACCAATAACCCTCTACCTTAAGCGGCTCTTGAACTTGTTGAACAGGAGTAGGGGTTTATCTTTTGTTTCCTATTTTAGATTGATTTCCCTGTTTTTTCTAAAATCTACTTCAACTCTATACTTCTAACGCCTCCACCTAAACTCTGAAAATTTATGTATTATTTACTTATTTTCCGCAATAAGAGTAGGTAGGTTTGCTTATCGTCCGATTCACACTCTTTCTCATTTTTTGAAATATGAGTAGAATAGCAGTATAGCCCGGCGTTGCTCCGGTGTAATGACAGCTGTAAAACTAATCCATGGTCCTGGAGCTCAGACTCTTTGAGCGTTGGCACGAAAGACTAAAAAGCAATAGTTGTTTCCAGTTAAAGCGAAACCGTAGACTGAAATAAAAATGAATGGATGTAAGTCAAATTTTGATTTCCTGGTATCGATATCAAATAAGTTTTTTTTCGTCGTAAACTGAATTTTGAAGGCTAAATAAGTCCTCTGAGTAAATGGTATTATGGCTGAGACTAAGAACTACAATTATACCTACTTAGAGCCAAACCCGAAGCAAAAACTAAAATAAAAAGGCTGAAAAAATACAGACAGACATGCAGATAAACAGACACACACACAAACATCTTGCCTTTTATATATATATATATATATTATCGATTTTCTGCACTATTGTAAGTACTGCAACCTTGAAACTTCTGAATATCGTTTCTTATGACTTTGTCTATGAGTATCAAATGTGATTAAACTCGAACCACTCCTTCTATAACCCAATTTTTTCGATTATCGATTTTCGATATTCATCGGGGGTACCTCGACACAAAACGTAGCTAAGAACACTCGCAAACGCTTATAGTACAACCGTGTACATTTTCAAGAAAATCGGTTCAGCCTTTTCGGAGTCTATAGGTAACGGACACATATACACACAGACACACACACACATACACACACACACAAAGTTCCATTTATAAATAAGTTTAGATCTTTATTCCTTCCTGTTTTGAATTGGATTTCCAGTTCCTTTTGAAATATTTTCATTCTCTCTCACCCCCAGTAGCCCCCTTTCATCTTAGTGGTATTATCATCTTACTTGGGGTGGATTGAAAGAAATTAGAAAAAAATGTCTAACATTTTTCAGAGCTGAGCATACTCGTTTCGTCAGTTAAGTGAAGAAAAAATTAAGTAAAAGATAAAGAAAGAAAATGAAAAAAAAATAAAGAACTTTAGAATAAGTGTTGTAGATCAGGACAAATAAAATGGTGACTGAGACAATTTGAAATTTCATGTTATGTTTTTCCTGTGTAGGTGTGGGTGCACGCAGACAAGTGTGTCCCTCGACCGGTTTTCTTTTAATACAAGTACTTATGCCATGCTTACGTCATAAGGTAGTCATGATGTCTGGGAACATGCAACAAGCCGAGTCTGTTAGCCCGGTGTACCGCCTCGAGCCGGGTCTGCTTCATGAACATACTCGATGACGTCACGCTACAGTCGAGCAGGCCAGACATCCAAACATATCTGTCTGTCAGAAATATTCCTGTCAGATAAAGATAGAAGTGATTTATTTATGCATCTGGACAAGTGATGTGTGGATATGCGGGTAGGAAAGGGGAATCGAAGAGCCGTGTTCGATTTCAGGAAATATGAATTTATCCAACAGACCAAATAACTGGATTAAATAAGGATTAAATAACTGAACCTTACTTTAAGGTGGTAACCTATCTAGAAGAAGGAAAACAGTGAATGCAAAACCAGCCTGAGGACAAATGGGCTTTGTAAGTTTATCTAAACCTAGACACACCACTACTGCTATAGGCGCAATATATATGGTGCTCCTACAACTCTAATGAGTTATAAGTAGTGCATATATATATATCTTACCCTGACGAGCCGTAGGGTGAAACCTAGGTAGGTTTGTTGGCTCTTACTTAGATTTATTCTTTCTTTGTTGCTCTACTATTGTATTGAGCACTTTAGTGTTAGGTTTCTCGTTTCGGGGTTTTTTTTTTCTTTCCTACGAGTATTTGACGTATGCTCATGTACTTCATTTGTTTCTTTTTTTACTTCCCCTCCTTTTCCCCCCCGAGTTCGTTCTCGGTGGGTTTTTCGAGACGAACTAAAATATAGTATAACAATTATTAGTATTAGCATTATTATTTTTGTTACTATTACTATTGTCATTATGATTATTATTATGTCATTTTTCATCATATTTCGATTTCTGCTTTGGTCTCACTACCAACCAAGTCTGCGGGGAGACCTAAGGCAGGTCGTGGCGTGTTGTTATGGCTCCATTTCATGTTTTTCTATCTTCCCTATCATCCCTAGCATTACATAGATAAAGTTTTCCTTAGTGTGTGGGCTGTACTTAATAAGACAATTTTTTGTATATCTCTTAAGCTGGGGTTTCCAGGGATTCTTTCACTTTGTTGTTTTGTTCCATTTTTTATCATTCCAAGTGCACCTACTATCACTGGCACAACTCTTGTTTTCAATTTCCACATTTTTTCTATTTCAATTTCCAGGTCTTTATATTTTGACAGTTTTTCAAATTCCTTGATTGCTATGTTACAATCCGCTGGACAAGCCATATCAATTAATAGACAAGTTTTCTCCTTCTGATTTTTAACCATAATGTCTGGCCTGTTTGCTTCAATTTTTCTGTCTGTGTAGATGGTGTAATCCCATAGAATGGTGACATCTTCTATTTCTGTAACCGGTGCTGGGTGATGTTCATACCAGTGTCTGTTTACAGATTTTCCATAATGTTTGCACATTGTCCAATGTAAATATTGCCCAACTCTATCGTGGCGATTTTTATATTCATTTGGAGCAAGCACAGAACAGCCTGAGATTAGGTGGTCTATTGTTTCTTGGTGTTTATCACAAAACCTGCATTTTGGATCCATATTATTATGCATAATATTTGCCTGAAAGTTTCTAGTGAAAAGACTTTGGTCTTGTGCTGCAAGAATAAAGCCTTCAGTTTCAGACTTTAATCCAGATGCACGTAACCATTGATGAGTATTAACTTTGTCAACATTGGATTTATTGGCACGTTCTGGATATTGGCCATGCAGAGGTTTGTCATGCCAGTGTTGTTTCATCTGTTCAAGAGCTTTATCTTTGGCTTTCATTTTCATATTTTTTGCCGCAATAGTTGGTTCTTGGCTTCTGTTTTGCTTTTCTACAGAATCTACTAACTGTAAATCTTGTTTGTATTTACTGCCTTCTTTTATTATTGAATATTTTTTCTTTCTTTCTTCATGTTGCCTTACTAATTGTATCATCCAATCCTTTGTTGTTTCTATGTATGTTAGTAAGCCAATAGTTGTTGTCTTGTATGACAATTCCAGCTGAATAAGACCTCTTCCACCTTCTTTGTCGGGTATGTATAGACGGTCTACATCAGCCTTTGGATGATGCATCTTATGCTTAGAAAGAAGCTTTCTTGTTTTAGCATCCATTCGCCTGATGTCGTTTAGAGTCCAGTTTAAGATGTTAAAGCTATATTGGACAACTGGGATTGCAAGGCTATTAATGGCCATGACTCTGTTCTGAGAATTCAATTGAGTTTTTAATATCATTCGTAGCCTTCTATAGTACTCTTTACGCACTATTTCTTTCATTTTTTTATGGTGAATGTTTTCGCTCTCATTTACACCTAGGTATTTATAAGCTTCTTCTGGTTTCAATTCTTTTATTGTTACAGCAGGGTCTAGGCTAATTGAGGATGTTTCTTGTATTGATCCACGTAAAACTGTAGCTTTAGCACATTTATTCAAATTGAATTTCATTCCAATGTCTTCGCTGAAGCATTTTACAGTTTGCAGAAGACCTTCCAGCTCATTATCATTCTTAGCATATAACTTTAAGTCATCCATGTAAAATAGATGGCTTATTTTCTTTTGGCCTATTTTATAACCACATTCTGTCTTATTATTATTATTATTATTATTATTATTATTATTATTATTATATATCCGAGTGAATAAGGAACGAAGAAAAGTTTTACAACGTCCAAAACATCAGTTTAAAACAGTGCCCGATATATAATATAGAGCTGTGAGTATTTATTATAAATTATAGTTTAAAACATGCACATTTTTTTATCCACTACAAAGTAGACATTTTTTTTCGACATTGAAATTACAATGTCAATTACAATGTCTCATCAGGTGGTAGAATAATTATATATATATATATATATATATATATATATATATATATATATATTGTAATAGTTGTTACAATGGTTTATCAAAGCATAAACCATTGTAACAACTATTACAATATAAAGCTCTACTTTGTATCGAGCACACTTTATAAAAGTAAATGCTTGAACAGTGGGTTTAAAATCTACGTGTTCTATCTTCCTTAAGATATATATATATATATATTATATTTTAAAACATGTACAATTTTTTTTATAAATAGATATCTACTACAAATTGTACATTTTGTTTCGATATTGGACTTACAATGTCTCATCAGGTGGTGCGGAAAGGAATGGAATGCCTCTTTTCTTATATTTGGCAAGTTGTGTGTGGAATGTTGGTGGGGGTTAGCGATAAGGGAAGAAGTCTTGTGAATTGTCCGTTAGAATTTTGAAGAAACTGGGGTGGGTAGGGGATGTAGTTGATTAATGAAAGTGTCGGGAATTTTGTAGACAGATTTAACATTAGAAGATGGAGTATAGTTTTTATGGCCACCTGGTTAGCCTTTATTCTTTGGGTTTATTAGAGGGGGGAGAGTAAGGAGGTGTTAAGGGTGGGAAGGGATGGGATTGAACCTATCTTTAATGTTTATTTGTACAACTATAGAATATTGTTGTATTTAAGCACATTTTTTATAATTAATCTAATTTTGTATATTTAACCTTAATTTTGAATTTAGGAAATCAACTTTTTTCTGTAAAACTTTAAATTCGATTGTAGTTTGTGGTGTGTAATCGGTAAAATTTGATGTAAGAGTATTGCTAGTACTATAAAGGTTTATTGTCTCTAGGGGATCCTAGTTTTGGCTTTTGCAGTATTTTTTAGCATGATTGTAAGGTTAGTTCTTTAATGTGTTTGCAGTTTTCTGTGGTTTCATGCCTCTGGTTTAAAAGTTTGTAGCTATTCATGCATTTAATGTCTTTAATATTTTCTTGAAGACAAAGGAAACATGGTCCTTTTATTGATTTAGCTGTTCTTGCTTGTTTAAGTATTTTCCATTTAACTTTAGGTGTTTTATTTTCGTTTTTTAACTTTAAATATTCACAGCTCTATATTATATATCGATCACTGTTTTGAATTAATGTTTTGGACATTGTAAATTTTTCCTCGTTCCTTATTCACTCGGATATATATAATAAAAAATGTGAGAGGCCGTGAACGTTTTCTTTAAAGTGTATATTTATTGTTGTTGTTATTATCCATGTTATGATACATTAAGTGTCCATAATGGTATTTGTGACGCTACACGTGTTTCGAGTTTAAGATTGACTCTCTTCAGGCGAATAAATTTGTGGCTTTACGGATCGAGTTCCTTTTGTTTCTAATGACCAAGTTGTTGTTTTATAAATAAGTAAATAGAAAAATAAGAAAATAAATAAAATCAGTTAAATAAATAAAATAAGATAAAATAAATCAAATGTTGGCATGTTGAATAGTGTGTGATTTCTCACACCAGCACGTGTATAAAAGAATAAACAGATAAATAAACCGATGAATGAACCAAGTAATTACCCCATTTTGAAATGATTTTGGTCTGAGGTTACCTTTTTTGTACGGTAAAATTATTTGCTAGTCGCCTTTGCTTATCTATAATCCTTTTCATCGGTCAGTTGGTGGTTTTTATTGCTTTGGCGGTGTTTTGAATTGTGTGTGTGTGTGTGTGTGTGTGTGTGTGTGTGTGTGTGTGTGTGTGTGTGTGTGTGTGTGTGAGAGAGAGAGAGCGCGTTTTTTCATTTCGTCTTTATGTTTTAGAATTGTTTTTCATGGGTTATATGATTCTTTTTTATTGTTTGGGGTAATCTTTTCAATTTGGTGTGTGTGTGTCTGTATGTGTGTGTATGTATATGTGTGTGTATGTGTATGTGTATGTTTTTCGGTGTGTGTGTTTTTCATGTCGTTTTGTTGAGCGAAGGCTTGTATTTTTTTATGAATCTTTCTTCCTGCATTATTAATATTTCGTAATCTGTGTTTTGATAAATAGGTATAACTTTGAATTTGCCATCACTACATTCATGCAAATGTTGGGAAACATATAATTTCCTGTTATATGATAATCGTATATTGCTTTTATGAAGGGGTATTCTATTGTTCAAATATTGTGTCACTTCCACTTATATCTTTGCGCATTTGTCGATTTTAGAGCGTAAACTATATTTTTCGAGTTACAGCTCAGATCCGATTTTATTTCGAATATAGTTCCGGTTTCGAACTGGAAGTGTTTTCCTGCTATTATTATGTTGCGTACTCCACATCTTTTTTTGTTGCATTCTGTGACCCCCAGTGTTGTGTGATGTTGTTCGAATTTCGATGAGGTTAGCATGTCTTTTAAATTTTGGGGCTGGCGTTTGTTGGTTGTCTTAAGATTTCTTTTATTTTTTCATTACCATTGAGTAATTCCATGTGTGTTTTGATCTTTGTGAATAATTCTGTATTGTTTTTGTTGTGTATGGAAACGTATGCTAGAATGTTTTCTTTTTTTTTTTTTTCATGTTTTTCTTGTTTTGTTTTTTTTCTTTGTTTTTTTGTTTTTGTTTTTTTTTGGATTCCGGAGGAATTCTAATGGTATTTCTTCTGCTAGTTGGAAACCCTTGTCTATTAGTGAGGTGGGGTATCCTCTTATTTGTAATGTTTTCGTAGTTCTTCTAGGCGTATTTAAATCTACTTAAATACGAGTATCGATCAAAAATAATGTTCAAACAAATCATTTCAAATTGTCGGTTGTTTATAACCAGATTCGTTTAGACTGATCGTCATTCGTGGTCGAGAGATCTAAGACGCGCCAAATCAATTAGTGGCTTCCTCTATGCCGATAGGGGCCGCAGGTTCGAATCCTGCTGAATGACACACATTTTCGTAACAAAAATTTATCGTAAATAATCAAGCCGGTAGAAATAAATATATAATACTGTTTAATTATATACAGAATATCTACTTAAATACGAGTATCGATCAAAAATAATGTTCAAACAAATCATTTCAAATTGTCGGTTGTTTATAACCAGTTTCGTTAATATTCGTTAATTTCCGTAATATATATATATGTGTGTGTGTGTGTGTGTGTGTGTGTGTGTGTGTGTGTGTGTGTGTGTGTGTTTCTGTGAGTTTGTAACCTTGGGTTTCACGCCCTTGTGATCGACAGACAAACTGATTAATTTTTTTTTTAATTGGCTATATGTAGGGCTGCGTATATTCGTCTATTTTTGTGGAAGTGGGAGGAAAATCTCTCGTCATGAGAGACGCAGACATATATACAGATTTGTACACTCATTGACGTGCGCAAAGACACACACACACACGCGCGTCCGCCCACCGGGGCCCACACACACACACACATATATGCGAATCGTGTGGGGCTCGGCATATACGTGTGCCGTTGCGCATATACATACGCATTCGGTTGCTGTATTCGAATAGTGTAGCGATGTCAACGCGCGGACAGTTTTTTTTTTGTTTTTTTGTTTTTTATAAGCCATTCACCCCGAGCAAGGCATGGCACTGCCACTAATGCGCAGGGGGCTACATAGAGTGGAGAAAGGATGATTAAGTATAGGAAATGTCAGAGGGTGGGTGATAGGCGGGTAGGGATACCGAGAATGGTTAAATATAGGAAATGTCAGAGGGTGGCTGATAGGCAAGTAAGGATAACGAGAATGAGGGTTGGGTAGATAAGAGTGTTCTGAGAATAATTGGGAGTTAGAGTGATAGGAGGTGTTTATTGACCCTACATTTAAACACCTGGAGATTGTAGCTGTCGGGAAAGCAGACTTGTGAAAGGGAGTTCCACAGGCGGGAAGCACGAGAAAAGAAGCTGTTGGAGTAGAATTTACAGTTACATCTTATCTGTTTAACAGTAAAAGGGTGGGACCTAGTTGCTAATCTAATATCTCGTGTAAATTCTTGCTTAGGCGGCACCAGTGATCTAAGTTCATCGGAGCAGAAGCCATAAAAGTACTTGTAGAAGAGGCACAGGGAAGCCACATCACGCCGTTGAGAGAGTGGTTGCAGCCGGTCTGCCAAGTCAGTATCAACCACGTTACAGATCCTCCTTTGTAATTTGTCAAGAAGCCCAAGGAGAGCAGCAGAAGCACCCGACCAGATATGGCAGCAATATTCAATACACGGGCGGATGGTAGATTTGTATATGTGCAGAATAGATTCATGTGGGAAAAACTTCCGGGCCCTGCACAGAGAGCCGACTTTCATAGCGGCAGGTTTGGCAATGGATTCGATAGTCATTCCATTTGAGGTCCGCCGAAAGTGTAAGGCCAAGGAGGCGTAGTATTTTACTCTCTGGGAGGCTAGCCTGTCCCATGCTAATGGGAGGTAGATGCGATTGTCTATGGTGGTTAGTTGATAACAGCTTCGTTTTAGAAGCATTGAAATTTACTAGCCATTTCCTACCCCAGGCCTCTACGGATTGGAGGTCCTTTTCAAGCACCGCAGAGAGGTTCGCTTTGTCGACCACACCTGGTTTTTGATCGATGCGAGAGTAGATTGTTGTGTCATCGGCATACATGCCAACTTGGGATCTAATGGCGCCGGGGAGATCATTAATGTACATCAGAAAGAGCGTGGGACCTAGGATAGAACCTTGAGGGACGCCCGCGTTCGTATGGTAGTTTTGGGAGGCATGCCCATTTAATACCACCTTCAATGTGCGGTTAGAGAGGAATGACTGGATGAAATCAAACAGATGTCCAGTTATCCCGTAGCTCCGCAGTTTGCACAAGAGGCCAGCGTGCCAGACCCTGTCGAACGCTTTGGAGATATCCAAGGCAACGTTTCGGGCTTTGCCATTCTTGTCAAGTGCCCGGTATATGTACTCGGTAATGTTCGTTAGTATATCAGCAGTAGACCTGGTGAAGCGAAACCCGTACTGTTTGTCAGAGAGAAGCCTGTGGGCCGTGAAATGCTGATTCACCTCGGCGTTGATAATGGCTTCGAAAACTTTGCCAAAGATCGGAAGGAGACTAATAGGACGGTAATTGGCTGAGTCTGAGTGTTCGCCAGAATTCTTAAATATAGGAACTACACAGGAGGACTTCCAACAGGCAGGAAAACAGGAAGCAGATAGGCAGAGGTTATAGAGTTTAGAGAAGACAGAGGAGAGTTCTGGGGCACATTTCTTCAGTACTATGACTGGGATTCCGTCACCGCCGCTCGCTTTGTGTGGGTCAAGTTGTGCAATTATCTTGGGGACCAGCGAGGGTGTAATGTGGACGTTATTTAGTTGAGCCTTAGTTCTTGGTGGGAAGTCAGGTGTAGGTATTCCTAACGAGTCCAGTGTCGAATTGGTGGAGAATCTACGAGCAAAGCATTCAGCCCTGTCCGCTGGGGAGGTGAGAACTTCAAATTCATTGATTAGTGGGGGTATTGAAGTCTTGCTCTTGTTGTCGATTTCTCGTACGTACATATGTACGTATGATGGGGTCTGTGTGAAACTATGATAGATAAAACTGCTATTATTTTATTTAAGGCTGTATTGCTATTTTTTTTTAAAGTCGGTTATATATATATATCCTAGATTCAATGCTTTTTCTGATCTTCATCAACGATCTCCCTGATGTGATCAGATCCCAAGTAAGCATTTAAGCTGACAACACCACCATTTAATCCCGCCTCAGTAAGAAATCTGCCAAGGCTGACAAAGCTAACCCCGCTGCTGATCTTGAAATGGATCTCCAGTTTGTGATGGACTGGGGTAAGAAATGACTTGTAAATTTTAATGCTTCCAAAACGAAGCTGTTATCCTTTAACCTTCAATGGAGAAACTTGAAGAAATTTGTCATTTGCAATTATTTTTCAAAGTACTTACAGACACTATTAATTGGAGCCACATCTCTGGGTTAAATAACACATGCCTATTCTCCCTTACCTTGAGCGTCAATCAGTTTAATAGAAGAGGCGGGGACAAAAGTGTTATGGGGCGAACTCCTGTCTTTCCCAAGGACGCATGACTTGTCACAGCTAATAAAGAAACATGTTTGTGAAGAATCATGATCTCACACTTCTTGAACGGAGGAGTTATTTAAAAAAATATGCTGGTAGGGCTACGGTTATCAGCGCGAAAATTGGAATCGCCGATCCGTGTTCAAATTCAGATCACGTCTCCTAAGCTCACTTTTACATTTACTCCCTTGGGAAAGTCTTGAATTGATCTATTCTGTCAATAGCTATTGGTTAAATAGCAAGGTAGACCGAGCTCTTTAGCTTTGATTGGCTAATATTCTAAAGTAGGAAAACTGTTATCTAAACCATATAGAAGGTAATGGGAAACCACTTCACTACCTTTCCCAAGAACGCATGAAAATTAACAGATAATAAAGAAAATCTGTGGAGGGCAATGTTTACCGACATCTTGAAGGATTGTGTTAGTAAATGACATATGGGATGGGGGGGGGACAAAGGTCAATGTCGTTTGACGTTTACTGGATTTATTTGCAATTGTTTTATTTAACAGGCCAATAATCTAAACTTATTTATAAATAGAACTCTGTGTGTGTGTGTGTGTGTGTGTGTGTGTGTGAGAGACCGTTACCTATAGACTCCGAAACGGCTGAACCGATTTTCTTGAAAATTTACGTAGTTGTACTATAAGTGTCTGCGAGTGTTTTCAGCTAGGTTTTGTGTCGAGGTACCCCCGATAAATATCGAAAATCGATAATCGAAAAAATCGAGTTATAGAAGGAGTGGTCCGATTTTAATCAAATTTGATACACTCATAGACAAAGACATAAGAAAGGATATTAAAAATTTTCAAGGTTGCAGTTCTTACAATAGTGCAGAAAAATAGATAATACATATATATAAAAGGCAAGATGTCTGTGCGTGTGTCTGTTTATCTGTCTGTATGTCCTTTATACAAATCCACAATTTTTTATCCGATTCTCACCAAACTTCACACAAATATTCTTTAGGCTGAGTCTGAGCTCCAGGACCATGGAGTAGTTTTAAAGCTTTCATTACACCCGAGCAACGCCAGGCTATACTGGTAGTCTCTTAAAAAATTTTGTTTTTTCTTTTTTCTTCTAAACCAGTGGTTCCCAAACTTTTTTTGTCATTTCCCCCTCCACCCAGTTCAACCATCCAGATTTCCCCCTTCATGTGTATGAGAGAAAGAGCAGTTAAAACACACTGAGACTATTTAATAATTTATTTTTCAATTGTACAAATATACTGATAAATTTATAGTTACAGAGTAAAGTGGATAGAGAGCAATTAGTAACAAATAAAAGGACTTTTGTTTGTTCTTCTACTTCAAAATTAAATTAGTGAGAAGGGTGATGCTGATTCTTGTGCACCAGTGTATCAATATCAGGGTTAGTTTTGGCAAGCGCGCAAAGTATGTCACATTCCACCTCCAGTCGGTTTCGTGGGCTTGATTGCGAGTAAAGTAGAAAATCCTGACTCACAAAGGTAGGTTGTGGAAAACAATAAGGATTTTCAATGCGTTGTTGCTCAGTTGTGGGTATGATCCACACATATTAACCCAGAATTCTTCAAGATCTTGAACACGAAACTCAACCTTGGCAGAAGAGTCAAGTTTGGACTCCAAGAACTTATTTTGCATGTCCACCTGACATATAAACGGGTTCCTTGTCAACCTCTCTCTTAGACATGAGAAAACCAATCTGAGATTATTTTAAAGTAAAAAATCCTGACTCACAAAGGTAGGTTGTGAAAAACAGAATGAGGATTTTCAATTATTTTCCGCCCTGGTAGCTTCAATTTTCCCCCCAGGGGAAAATTTACCCCAGTTTGGGAATCACTGTTCTAAACCCTGTTCCGCCATCAAGTTACTCAAGCTCGTTAAGTTATGCATTGTGTTCCTGTGTTCCTATCGTCCTCAGTCAGTCTTGCAAAATAAAATTTCTTTCTTTCAATGAAATAAAATTCAGTCGTTACATTTCGTATAAGAAACGCGATAAAATTCAACATAAATTTCATTTGTTACAAAGAGATGACATATTACAGAAAAGAAATAAAGTTGATCATTATTGTGGATGTGGTGCAGTGGATATCGACTCGGAACAACAAATCAGGGAGCCGAGTTTGAGTTCCAGTTGAAATCCTTGCGTTCACTTACGCACAAATATCCTTGGGCAAGTTATTAATCCGTCTCTTCTCTTCAATTATGGGTTAAATAATAGGACAGATTGCGTTCTGTAGCCTTGGCTGGCAACCAGTCTACCGGCAGAAATCAATGGCAGGATAATTTTCTGCCCAGTCAGCCATGTCTATTTCGAGACATGATCGCCCAAGCGTGTATCACGTATGGCACTTAACCGACTGACTAAATATAATAGTTGAAAACATGATTAAGGCTTCTACTGGACATAAAATAGGTGATCATTTTATATTGTTATGAAGTAATTAACTGACCCCCACTAATTACTACTTAATAATATAATACATATCTTCTCCCTGTAGATATGAGTCAAATAATGGGACAAATTGGTTTCTATAGCCTTGGCTGGCAACAAGTCTACCGAAGAAAGCTATGGCAACCTACAGCAGGATATTCTTCTACCCAGTCAGTCATGTCTCTCTCGAGACATGATCGCCCAAACGTGTATCACGGATGGCACTTAACTGACTGATTATTAATGCTTTTTTATGAATCAAAATTAAATAATTTTTTAAGTGAGTTACAGTACTGAATTACCGTGAACCCAAACCGAAACTGGCAATAGTCGCTCTCAGTTGGGGGCCGTGGATAGAGCCCTCGCAGACCCCGCAATCGCGGGTGGGGCGCAAGTTTCCTATGGGCTGCAAGGCCCGGGAAACTGCAAGGATCCTTGACTCTGTAGATCTATCGTAATGAAAAAAAAAATAACAAAATAATTATTAGGATTAACTGGAAAATTATTATCATATTTGTATGTTGAAATAGACATCTATCAACTAGTCTCTCTCTCTCTTTCTCTCTCTCTCTCTCTCTCTCTCTCTCTATATATATATATATATATATATATATATATATATATATATGTACGTCATTATAATAACCTAACCTGAGGAACCTTTTGGACAACACTTTTCAAAGGTATTCGTTAAAAAGTGTTGGCCGAAATATTCCTCAGGTTAGGTCATTATAATGACGTCCGTTTTGTTCAAAGCAATTAGTTCTTTCTGTGGGTACAAATCTTTGTTTATATATATAATTTTTGATAGAAGCCTTCCGGCACCGAAAATGCCACAAATCATTTGTAATTTTTTAAAAAATGAACTTGCGAGAGAAATAGAGTATAGACATCTGTTTCAACATACATAAAAAGTAGCTAAAATTTGTGAAAATGTTCATAATGTATAGCTTCAAAACGCCAATTCCGCGAATTCTTCCGTTTTTTCATGATCACGGAATTCTGCGGAAGGTCCGCGATGTTGCTCAGCACGGTACTGCTGTGTGAAACGACGATATTTGAAACCGGCCTCTAGACCTTAGTTTCAACATGAGTTGGTCAGAATTCACTCTAAATACATCGAAAACAATCGAAAAATTGATTGTCTGTTGTCAGTAATGCGTTAGAGATGGATAACTAAGATGACAGGTTCATCAAGTTGTTTAAAAAACTTATTCATAATTTCTTCGGTTAGCGTATTTCACACGGCTGCTGTGGTCACCACTCCCCTTTATCTCACAATTGTGGTTCATGATGACATTCAAGGTAAAAGTAGTGCAATGACTTGCGGTTTCTTATGCACCGGGGATGCTGAGATTATCCTGTTCCACCTCTCAAAAGCTAAAGTGGCAAGACCTACAGGGTTGTTTGATTTCAAAGTTTTCATTCTCCTAGATTAGTTGCTAACCAAGGTTACAGTGCCCAGTCTGTTCTGCTGAGAGAAAGAGATGGATTCATACCTGATAGTGGGGTCATACATTTCCTTTAGGTATTCGCACCTAATGAACTCGACTGGAATTCGAACTCGGCTGTCCCATTCTGCAATCTGATTCGCTATACATTAGACGACAGTGGTCATAATAACCCATCAGATTAAAAAAGGTTAGTGAATATCGACAAGGCAAAAATAATTGCGTTATGATGGACGGACTGACTTCGACTAAACGATTCACCGTCTGTGAAATTCTACGAATATTTATGGTTGGATATCAGAAATGAAAGCGACGTTTGTTTACTTGTTTTTTGGAAATTAAATACCAATGCGTCAATGATTTATTTATTTATTTCCTTAAGATTAAACAAGAAGCTGTGTATTTAGACGACGAGCAATTAACTGCTCTCCCTTCCATGGAATGCTCAATGTCACCTCTGATAGATCCTTGTTTTCCTCCCGTCTCCCCGTCTCTCTCTCGCTCTCTCTCTCTCTCTCTCTCTCTCTCTCTCTTATACACACGCACAGACACTCCTTCAATAAATGGATTAAGAAAAATATTTCTCTTGCCCTCTCTCTGTTTCTCTCTTGACATTCTCTATCACAGATTCTCTCTTCTTCAATTCCAGCTTTTAGAACATGAGAGATTCATTCTTTTCGTTAAAACACCAGACAAATAGATTGATCTATTCATTTTAAAAAACAGAAATGTCTACTTAAATATGTATATTCACCAAATATAACGTTCATAGTAATGAGAAATTATGAAATAAACACACATATACGCACACACACAAACACACGCACACACACACCCATATATATATGTGTGTGTGTGTGTGTGTGTGTGTGTGTGTGTGTGTATAACAGCGGAAACATGACATCGTTGAGAATGGCCAAACAAGTCGCTGAAAGCACCTGGGAAAATAATTACGGAAAATTTTTACATTATTATCTCCAGTAAAAAGGAAACATATTAGGATGCAAGGGAAATTAAATAAAAAATCAACAAAATCTTCCTTGTCGGTTGTTATAATTGCTTAAAAGAAATGTTGCTTCCAATATATATATATATATATATATATATATATATATATATATATATTAGTCATCCACATACAAGCCTGTTTCGATGTATCACGGCTCATCAGTGTGGCTAGACACACACACACACACACACACACATATATATATATATATATATATATATATATATATATAATACATATCTGTTCATACATCGAGCACTGTTTCATTAACAACTGAATAATAACACTATACATATGTACACCCTCATATGGGTATTTATTAATTTTAATAAAACTGTGCTCAAATAATGAACAGAGCTGTATTATATATATATACGCTCTCACACGCTGATTGAGCACGCTGTTACCTATAGACTCCGAAACGGCTGAACCGATTTTCTTGAACATTTACACAGTTGTACTATAAGCGTTTGCGAGTGTTCTTAGCTAGGTTTTGTGTCGAGGTATCTCCCGATAAATATCGAAAATCGATAATCGAAAAAATCGGTTTATAGAAAGAGTGGTTCGATTTTAATCAAATTTGATACACTCATAGACAAAGACATAAGAAACGATATTCAGAAGTTTCAAGGTTGAAGTTCTTACAATAGTGCAGAAAATCGATAACACACACACACACACACACACATATATATATATATATATATATATATATATATATATATATATAAGGCAAGATGTTTGTGTGTGTGTCTGTTTATCTGATTGTATGTCTTTTATACAAATTCACAATTTTTATCCGATTCTCACCAAACTTCACACAAATATTCTTTAGGGTGAGTTTGAGCTCCAGGACCATTGATTAGTTTTAAAGCTTTCATTACACCCGAGCAACGCCGGGCTATATATATTCTAAACATATACTGTTAAATATAAGAGACAATGAATGTCTATTATGTTTAATCATGAGCCGTTCTAAACATCGTATCTTGGCTTTAATTTCAATTGAAAATCAAAACAAAAATTCTCCAAAATTTGGATAATTTTTTATTAAGTTGGTTCAAAGCTTTCGGCTCACATGAGCCATCTTCAGAGAGGTTATGAGGACGGTAACACAAAAATCCATCATCAGCGACGATTTTATCTTGTGTTGACATAAAACTCCGCTAAGCAACGGCAATAGTTACCAAAAATAACAAACGCAATTTTAAAAAAATGTATTGCGGCTCTATGACGTCACACCGCGTAATTGCGCGAAATGACAACAGAACCATATATTCAAATGCAAGGTATTGTGTTATGACCAGATTTAAACGTGATTTTATTAAGTGTGGGTTCTTTGGATTTAATGTACATGACCTCCAATATCTGAAGGTTCTTTTTACTGTGTGTATGAGTGAGGATTATTGTATTGTTGACTAAAATCTCTCTGATATTACCTACATGGTTATGCTTTTCTGAGAAATCTTGTTTAATTGTACTCTGATCAGAAAGGTGACAGGTAAGTGTTCGGGAAAGCGTGGTTGTAGTAAAACCAATATATGTAGTGGGTTTAAATACAAATAAATAGACGATGATCATTATAATATGGAGGACATATATGTATATCTTTATATATATATATTCTCCACTACTCTAACTTTCTTTCTACTCTCCTGCTTTCATTCTCTTTATTATCTCTTCTCTCTTTCTGTTTCTCTCTCTCTTTCTGTTTCTCTCTCTCTCTCTCTCTCTCTCTCTCTCACACACACACAATTACCTTTTTCTTGTTCTACATCACTCTGTTTCCCTTATTCACTCTCTCTCTCTCTCTCCGCAAATTCATCCTCTCTCTCTCTCTCTCTCTCTCTCTCTCTCTCTCTCTCTCTCTCTCTTAGATAATTTTTTCTCTCTCCTCTTCTCTCAGTACTTAGATGGGTGACCGCTTGGGAATACCAGGTGCTGTAAGCGTTTAGTGACGGATGTTCGTTGTGGTGCAGTGGATATCGGCTCGGAAAGAGAAATCGGTGAGCCGAGTTCGAATTCCAGTTGAATACCCTACATTCACTTAAGCACTGGTACCCTTGGGAAAGGTATTAATCCGTCCCTTCCGTCCAGTTATGGGTTAAATAACAGAGTAGGGCTTGGGGACCCTGCCCTTAAAAACAAATCCCAATGAATCTTGATACTCGAAAAGAAAAAAGTATTACTAGACACGAAAACTTATATAAAAACAACAATAAATTGTTGAAAAGAAAAGGGTATTACCAGCAATAAATAAATAAAATTTAGTTGGCAATAAATGACCCGCCGAGGTTGATCTATCTATCTAATCTAAACTTATTTATAAATGGAACTTTGTCTGTATGTGTGTGTGTGTTTGTATGTGTGTGTGTGTGTGTGTGTGTGTGTGTCCGTTACCTATAGACTCCGAAACGGCTGAACCGATTTTCTTTTCTTGAAATTTTACACAGTTGTACTATAAGCGTCTGCGAGTGTTCGTAGCTAGGTTTTGTGTCGAGGTACTCCCGATAAATATCGAAAATCGATAATCGAAAAAATCGGTTTATAGAAAGAGTGGTCCGATTTTAATCAAATTTGATACACTCATAGACAAAGACATAAGAAACGATATTCAGAAGTTTCAAGGTTGCAGTTCTTACAATAATGCAAAAAATCGATAATATATACATATAAAAGGCAAGATGTTTGTGTGTGAGTCTGTTTACCTGCCTGTATGTCTGTATTTTTTCAGTCCTTTTATTTTAGTTTTTGCTTCGGGTTTGGCTCTAAGTAGGTATAATTGTAGTTCTTAGTCTCAGCCATGATACCATTTACTCAGAGGACTTATTTAGCCTTCAAAATTCAGTTTACGACGAAAAAAACCTATTTGATATAGATACCAGGAAATGAAAATTTGACTTACATCCATTCATTTTTCTTTCACTTTAACTGGAAGCAACTATTGCTTTTTAGTCTTTCGTACCAACGTCCAAAGAGTCTGATCTCCAGGACCATGGATTAGTTTTAAAGCTTTCATTACATCCGAGCAACAACGCGCTATACTGCTAGTATGCCATAAAACAAAAACAGCCAACCTACAACCTCTTCTCTCATTCCTTTTATTTTCTCTCTCTCTCTCTCTCTCTCGTTCACTTTCTCTTCTCCGCTTCTCTCTCTCTCTCTCTCTCTCTCTTTCTCTCTCTCCCCACCCGAGTGAGGAGAGACATATTTAATCAAGTAACCTTGATGTAACCTTTCTAAATAAATATATTCTAATCATAATCCAGTTCCGCTAATCTATTCCCGCTTGTTGCTAAACATAACAGATTTTAGAAGATATGTAATGTAGTTTTAAAAGGCGAGAAATAATTTCCGTTCTGTTTGAAATATATGCCCCAAATTCTCGTGATTTTTTGCATTTACCATCGGAGATTGACCAACACTCCGGCGCTATCAGTTCTGTAAAAAAAGAAACTTTCATAACAAAGCTGTAGAAATTGAACCAAACACCGTACAGCCCCGTTTCCATCAATCAACCACTGAGCTATATCCACTTGTCCTAAAAACACACCATGAGAACGGGTAGATAAACAAGTGACAATGTAAAATAAAAAAAAAACGGTGACTTGTTTGTCAAGAAGACGGCATTCGTCGGTTCCGCTTGTCGAACAGGTCTTCATTTCTCAAGTCCTTGACCTTGTACAAAAAGGCCTTCTTTGATAAAATGTTTACGATGAAAATGAATTTAAACCAGAAACTACGTCACTCACTAACGAGTAACAAGGAAAGCAGGTATTTAATGTTAGCAGAGAACTAAAAAAGATAAATAAACAACATTTCTATTGTCATTAGGTACATTCCCTGACAAATGTTTTAGGCCAGGGGCGATTTTACGTTGTGCCACAAGGTGTTAAGCCCCCTTCCCGGAATTTCGGCTGCCCCCTCAGTTGCCCTCCCCACCACTTTTATCAGCTTCAAAAATGTATGAAATTTGTTAGTCTCTGATTTTGATAAGATTTAATCTTCAGCACGTCTTTCTTTTTCGGTTTTCTTTTCATTTAGCAATAGCGGCCTTTCGTAAAAGAATCAAAGAAGAGGGGTTATTAGAAAGACAATTTAGAACACTTCTTTCCCTGTTTAAATGAACAATCAATCGAACCACGCGTCTTTTTGTCTCTCTCATATTTGATTCCTTAGGGTGAAACACAATTATATTTTAAATGATTTCTTTGAACATTATTTTTATCGATACTCCTACTTAAGTAGATATTCCGTTTTTAATCAAACAGTATTTATATCTACCGGCCCGGTTATTTACGATAAATTTTTATTACGAAAATGTGTGTCATTCCGCAGGATTCGAACCTGCGACCCCTAAACCACATAGGGGAAGCCACCATGTGTTTTGGTGCGTGTTTGACCTCTCAACCACGAATGACAATCAGTCTAAACGAAGTCAAATTAAGCCTATAACACAATTTTCGAATTTCATCATCTGGCCCGTCTTCGCTAAATCACCATGGGATTTGGTGAACACACGTCAGATCACATGGTGGCTTCCCCTATGTGGATAGGGGTCGCAGGTTCGAATCCTGCCGAATGACACACATTTTCGTAACATAAATTTTTCGTAAATAATCAGACCGGTAGAAATAAATATATAATACTGCTTGATTATAAACAGAATATCTACTTAAATACGAGTATCGATCGAAAATAATGTTCAAACAAATCATTTCAAATTGTCGGTTGTTTATAACCAGTTTCGTTAATCTTCGTTAATATCCGTAATATAAAACAGAATATCTACTTAAATACGAGTATCGATCAAAAATAATGTTCAAACAAATCATTTCAAATTGTCGGGTGTTTATAACCAGTTTCGTTAATCTTCGTTAATTTCCGTAATATAAAACGGAATATCTACTTAAATACGAGTATCGATCAAAAATAATGTTCAAACAAATCATTTCAAATTGTCGGTTGTTTATAACCAGTTTTGTCAATCTTCGTCAATTTCCGTAACATTTATATTTCGAAACATCCTTTTGCAAAACAACACACACACACACACACACACACACACACACACACACACACACACACACACACACACGACACTACAACTATAAACCAACACTGCGTTATGGATAATTTTTTTAATTTTTTATTATAAAAAATGCACTTCAACATCAAAAAGCGACATCAAAAGAGCGGACGTATCTGCAAAAAATGTTGAAGTTAGATGCTGAATATTCTGCCAGTGCTATTGGACATTCATATCTTTGATTCATTTTCATTTAGTGAAGTAACATATTTATACTTAAAGCCATTCCTAAGATGTGTATACGATAGTGGTGTAGTATGAAAATAAAGACGCTGCTTGGGATTACCCCCACCTCCTCCTCAGAAAATCTCGGCCCTTAAGTGTCTCCCCACTTTCAGAGTTCCACAATCGCCACACTTCTATAGTATCAAGTGCATTAAATTTAATATGACTGAAAATTGTGATTCTAAATTTAATCCATAATTTAAATCGATCATCAATAAACTGAGTGAGCCACATGCGGCCTGTTTTGACTTTACACGTTTAACTTAATGAGAAAATAACATTTCTTAAAATTTGGTTTGTTTCATTTCGTTCACACTTGTTCATTCACACACTCTTTCATACATAACCACATACACATAAAATCATTAATTGCAATGTTTCTTAAAATTGTAAACTTTCGTCAAAACTAACATTTTCATCATTTTTTTTTTTAATCGTTTCACCCCAAGCAAGGCATTTCACTGCCACTATTGCGCTTGGGGCTACATGGGGGAAGGTAAATAGAAAGAGTGGTTAGATATAGGAAATGTCAGAATGGGGGTGATAGGTAGTTGGGAGGATGGGAAGAGTGTTTGAAAGAATGGAAGCTAGTTATTGTGTTAGGAGGTGTCTATTGACCTTACATTTAAACTCCTGGAGATTGTAGCCGTCGGGGAAGCAGTCATGTGGAAGGGAATTCCACAGTCGGGAAGTACGAGAAAAGAAACTGTTGGAGTAGAAGTTGCGGTTGCATTTTATCGGTTTCACTGTAAAAGGGTGGGATTTGGTTGCTAATCTAGTATCTCGTGCAAATTCGAACCTAGGGGGCACCAGTGATCTAAGTTAATCGGAGCAGAAGCCATGAAAGTATTTATAGAAGAGACACATGGAAGCCACGTCGCGCCGGTGAGAGAGAGACTGCAGGCGGTCTGCCAAGTCAGTATAAATCACATTACAGACCCTCCGCTGTACCTTGTCGAAAAGCCCAAGGAGAATAGCAGGGACACCCGACCAGATATGGCAACAGTATTCAATGCACGAGCGGATGGTAGATTTATAAATGTGCAGGATAGATTCAGACGGAAAAAACCTCCGAGCCCTGCACAGAGAACCGATTTTCATAACAGCGGATTAACAATGGATTCGATATAGTCATTCCACTTGAGGTTCGCTGAAAGTGTGAGACCAAGGAGGCGCAGTGTTTTACTCTTTGGGAGGCAAGCCTGGTCCATGCTAATCGGGGGTAGGTGCGGTTGTCTATGATGGTTAATTGATAGTAGCTTCGTTTTATAAGCATTAAAATTTACGAGCCATTTCTTACCCCAGTCCACTACGGACTGGAGGTTCTTTCCAAGCTCGGATGCAAGGTTAGCTTTGTCGCCCACACCAGATTTTTGATCGAGGCGAGAGTAAACTGTGGTGTCATCGGCGTACATACATACTTGGGATATTATGGTATCGGGGAGATCATTAATGTAGATCACAAAGAGCGTAGGACCTAGGATAAAGCCTTGAGGGACACCCGCGTTCGTATGGTAGCTCTGGGAGGCATGTCCGTTTAATATCACTTTCAATGTGCGGTTAGATAGGAATGACTGGATTAGTTCAAACAATTGTCCAGCTATACCATAGCTCCGCAGTTTGCATAGAAGGCCAGCATGCCAAACTCTGTCGAACACTTTAGAGATATCCAAGGCGACGGTTCGGGCTTCACAATTCCTGTCGAGTACCTGGTATATATACTCGGTGATGATCGTTAGCATATCGGCAGTAGACCTGGTGAAGCGGAAACTATACTGCTTGTCTAAGAGGAGCCTGTGTTCTGTGAGGTGCTGAACGAGCTCGGCGTTTATAATGGCCTCGAACACTTTGCCAAAGATCGGAAGAAGGCTGATAGGGCGGTAATTTGCGGGGTCCGAGGGTTCTCCAGAGTTTTTGAATATAGGAACTACAGAGGAAGATTTCCAACAGGCAGGAAAGCAGGAAGCAGAGAGGCAGAAGTTGTAGAGCTTAGAAAGGACAGAGGAGAATTCAGGGCACATTTCTTTAAGACTATGATTGGGATTCCGTCCCCTCCGCTCGCTTTGTGGGGGTCAAGTTTTGAGATTATCTTAGAGACAAGCGAGGGTGTAATGTGGACGTCATTCAGTTGAGCCTCAGTTCTAGGTGAGAAGTCGGGTGTAAAAACCCTAGACGAGTCCAGACTCGAATTGTTCGAGAATCTCCGTGCAAATCATTCAGCCTTGTCCGATGAGGAGGTGAGACCTCAAAAATATTGATTAGTGGGGGTATTGTGGACTTGCTCTTGTTAAGTACCCTTTTACAGAATCGCCAGTAGTCGTTGGCGCCGAACTTAGCGGATGCTATGCGTTGTTTCATTCTAGCAGCAAACAACGTCTTAGCTTCGTTAAGTATCTTTTTACACTTATTACGAGCTGAAGTGAAAAGACGCCTGTTTTGGTCCAACGAGTAGCTACGGTAGAGTCGGAAGAAATGATTCCGGTGGGCAATGGCGGCCGAGCAAGCGGGCGAGAACCATGGAGATGAATGAGACTTAAGCAGAAATTTCCTAGCAGGAATGAAGGCATCGATGCCAGCCTTAACCCAGGAGGAGACCTCGGATGCACATTGCGATTTTCAATAAAGAAGATCAGCAGTGTAAATAAATAAGATGTCGCCAGACTAACCTCCGTCGCTATATCGCTACTCCAACAAACTTAGTATAATCGGTGACAAGGTATTTATCATGAAGTTTTTACTTGTAAATAAACATGCGTAAAGTTTATGCATATAAAGTCTTGTGTATGTTAAGTTCCGAACATGGTAAGCACATTGTCACCGTGTTCACAATTGATGTTATTAAGTGTAGGATTTCTCGTTTTTATTAGTAATGCCTGCATTATTTTTTTATCTTCTTTTAGATGTGGATAATGCTATTATGTATGTATTATCAACGAGGATATCACGGATAGGTCCTGGAAGATCTCGATGTGTGTTTAAATGAGATCGGATGGAACTGTTATGGGAAAGGTGCAATGCCAATCTTCACGTCAAATTTGGGGTGTTGTAGCCAATATAATTGTCTTTATTAATTTGAATAGTTAAGGAAAACAATTATTCAAAGGACGTATACATTCGTAAACGACACTGGTTTTCTGCAGTTTAGATTCTCCAGGTGAATTATTATTATTGATAATGTAACACCCCAACGGACCGTCCTAACAATTTCTCCGGCGGCCGTTCTCCACGCTGTGATGTTTGCCGGGAGTTTGTTGAAAATGTCGGAGCCTCCAGCTGGGGGTACAAATATAACTATAAGGAACGAACTTCCACAACTTGGATGAGTTGAAAGGATGCTTTATTTCGTTTAGACTAGAGCTAGCCTTTTCGGTTTGGGCAGGCGAATGTAACACACAGCTCTAACTCTAATTAATGGAGATCAACAAATCCGAACTGACCGAACCAAGATGAACGGAGATTCTTACTTCAAGCACACGACCGGCTGAACTCACTTTTTAACTCACTAACTAACTTCTATTTATTTAAAATGAATCCGGAAATCCGGAAATGCTTTAGACCACCGGTGATAAACATTGGCGACTGTAACTCTGAAATTTCAGTTATCTTTTTTTTTTATCTTAATAAAGCTTCCGCCGGAAAATTCTTAATGTGTGGTCAAGATACAGTAAAGGACAGCCTTTGACCTGGTCATTCGAAAACCAACCTCCTGAACTTTCTCTCCTGAACTTATCTCTTTATCACATTAAATCACTGAGTCAAATATTTACCGGAAGAGTGGTAGGATTTAAAACAATAATCGGATACCCTTGTCTCTTCCACAATTTTCCTCATAAAAGAAAAAGCGTTTATTTTTTTTCTCTTCTTTTTCACTTTTGTTAAATATGTTTTTAAACTATTTTCTATTCTTAACCATTTTCTATTTTAATCTATTATAATAAAATACATATTTTACGAAGCACCTTAATATACGCCTAGTTATCGTGTCACAATAACGAGGTTGGCAGTTTTGAATTTTTTATAACAGAAAATTTAATTTTCTTGTTTGAATTGATCGGTGTTACATAATCTCTGATGATATTGCGAAGTGAAGATTCGTCCTGTCTGTAGTTATTGTACATTTGATTTTGGTAAAAAATATTAATGTTGTTATTTTTGTTCAGGCGTTTGTGGTTGCCATTGGTTATGTTACGAAGAAAAATTTTAATATGGTCAGTCAGTTAAGTGCCATACGTGATACACGCTTTGGCGATCATGTCTCGAAACAGACATGACTGACTGGGCAGAAGATTATCCCGCAGTAGTTTGCCATTGCTTTCTGCGGTAGACTGGTTGCCGACCAAAGCTATAGAACCCAATCTGTCCTGCTATTTAACCCATAACTGGAAGGAAGAGACGGATTAATACCTTTCCCAAGGGTATTTGCGCGTAAGTGAATACAATGGATTCAACTGGAATTCGAACTCGGTTCGCCGGTTTCTCGTTCCGAGCCGATATCCATTGTACCACATGTTAATCAAGTGAATAATTTGGTAATCCGTTGTTACAAACGTTTTCTTCTTTTTTCTTTTTTTCTTTTTTTTTTTTTTTTTACAAATTGTGTATTTCTTTAAAGAAAAGTAGTTGGGAAGATGAAGTCTGGTAGACTCTCGTAAGGAAATTTTTAATAACGCCAATTTTGTATCAAAGAGGACATTGACTAATAAAATTGAGGTGGCGAAATTTTTGCTCGTAGGTTTTTTATATACTGAAGTTGTAAAAATATTGTTACTAGAATCTACAGGAACATCCAGAAATGGGAGATTGTTTTATATATATATATATATATATATATATATATATATTGACTAGGCTCATATGTGAATCTGAGAACAGAATTTTTTTCAAACTTAGTTTTAAGATGATCGATTTCGTTTTTGATGTCAGCTAAAAGGAAAATATCATCAACATATCGAACATATATGTTTGGTTTAGTAATTGTTTTTTTCAAAATTATGTTCTCAAAATGGGGCATATAAAAGTTTGAGAAGCAAGGACCAAGAGGGTTTCCTATACTTACACCACTAGTTTGCCGTGTCTAAATATTGCCAAGATGGTCGTAAAAAAGATATTTTAGTGGTGCAAGCAAGTAATAGTTTTTTTAAGAATATTGGAATTGGTTGGTAGGATTTGGATTGAATTATGTTTATATACAGAGTGTGATTATCATGTCAATAGTTTCAGCAACAGGTACATTAGTAAATAGATTTTCGACATCAAGTGATACAAAGGTACCATTGTTTGGTGTAGCAAACCTAAGAATTTGAAAGAATTCATGGGTTGACTCAATACTATAATTGGTAGAAATGTATGGGGTGATAATATCATTAAGGAATTTTAATAATTGATATACAGGTGTTGGTATCTGAAAAATTATAAGCCGTAAGGGGTATACAGATTTATGTATTTTCACATTATCGCATAAGTATCCAGGTTGATAATCACCAATAATTTTGTTAATTTTCAAGGATCTTACAACGGCTTTGTTAAACGTTCGGAATTTATTAACGTATGTTTTAAAGGCCATTATTGTTAGCCTTTAAAACATACGTTAATAAACTTATAACTTTTCGATTTTCATAGCACTCATAAAAAAAAAAAACAGGTGCAAACGAGTGCGAACTCCACCGAACAATCAGTTTGATGAGCCACACTACAAAACTGATCGTCCGAATCCTGATGAATGAAGCGAGAAGCAGAATCAGGCCAGCGATAGGACAAGAACAGTGCGGGTTCGTCAAAGACACTGGAACAAGAAACGCTATATTTATGATTAGGATGCTATCCGAAAAGGGCAATACAAATGAGAAGAAGCGTGTACCTATGGTTTATCGATTATGCAAAAGCGTTCGACAAAGTAAGTTACAAAGAATTTATAGAAATGCTCAGCAACCTCGACATTTTTGGGAAAGACATTAGAGTAATCAAGAATCTCTACTGGAAGCAATCCGCCGGCATATGGACAGGTAACGAATTCAGCAGATATACAAAGGTAGAAAGGGGCGTAAGACAAGGACATGTCTTTTCACCGGGTCTGTTCAACTTGTACAGCGAGACTCTTCTAAGAACCCTAGATGTTATGCGAGGATTCGTCATCGGAGGCCACAATTTGAACAACATAAGGTACACAGATGATATACAGTGCTGATTGCAGACACGGAAAGGAAACTACAAGACCTTCTACAGAAGGTAGCAGTGGAAAGTGACAAAAAAGGATTACAAATAAACTGCAAGAAAACCAAATGCATGGTCATCAGCAAAAAAAGCAGCCCAAAATGCCAAATACAGGTGGGGGATACTAAAATCAAGCAGGTACAATAATTTAAATACCTGGGAAGTGCCCTAACAGAAGACAGAAAGTTCCACACAGAGATCCGAAGGCGAATTGGCACGGCGAAGGACGCATTCCAGAAGCTGAGTAGAGTATTAACAGACAGGAAAATATCACTAGAAACAAAGAAAGGAGTACTGGGTTGCTTTGTGATGTCAGTTCTTCAATATGACAGTGAATGCTGGATAATATTTTTTTTTTTTTTATAAGCGTTTCACCCCGAGCAAGGCATGTCACTGCCACTACTGTGCAGGGGGCTACGTAGAGTGGAGAAAGGCTGATTAAATATAGGAAATAACAGAGGGTGGGTGATAGGCGGGTGAGGATACCGAGAATGAGGGTTGGGTAGATGAGAGTGTTGTGAGAATAGTTGGGAGTTAGTGTGATAGGAGGTGTCTATTGACCCTACATTTAAACACCTGGAGATTGTATATCGAAGATGAAGGAAAAACTTGAAGTAACTGAAATGTGGTTCTACAGAAGGATACTGCGGATATCATGGATCGAGCATGTAAGCAATGATGAGGTTTTAGAAAGGATGGGAACGAAAAGAAAATTAATACTGAGCATCAGGAAGAGACAACTGAAGTTCCTGGGACATGCAAAGAGGAAGTAGGGCTTGGAGAACCTGATAGTAACAGGCCAGATAGAGGGAAAAAGAGACAGGGGAAAGTAACGGATAACATACTTGACAGGCCTGAACTGGTGGATGGCAGAGCGGAGGATGTGAGGTATAACAGGAGAAAGCGTGCTAAGAGCCACCAGGGATAGAGAGACGTGGAAAGCCATGATCGCCTACGCTCATGAAAGAACAGGGCACGGAGAAGAAGAATATATATGCCAACTGTTTTTAAGAAATTATAATGTGGATATAAAGTGGGGGATCCATTCTATATTATTATCAATACATAAACTGATCCCTCGTTTTGTGGCCATGCTAGTTTCTGTACATCTATATTCTAGATTTATGGGCTTGAGCTAGTGGATGGCAGAACGGGGGTTGCGTGGTTTAACAGAAGAAAGCGTGCTAAGAGCCACCAGGGATAGGTAGACGTGGAAGACCATGATCGCCTACGTCCTGAAGGGACAAGGCACAAAGAAGAATATATATGCCAACTGTTTATAGGAAATTATACTGTGGATATAAAGTGGGGGATCAATTCTATATTATAATCAATATATAAACTGATCCCTCATTTTGTGGCCATGCTAGTTTCTGTACATTTATATTCTAGATTTATGAGCGTGGGCTAGTGGATGGCAGAGCGGGGTTTGGGTGGTTTAACAGGAGAAAGCGTGCTAAGAGCCACCATGGATAGAGAGATGCGGAAAGCCATGATCGCCTACGTCCTGAAAGGACAGGGCACATAGAAGAAGAAGAAGAAGAAGAAGAAGAAGAAGAAGAAGAAGAAGAAGAACGTATGTTTTAAGAGTTTCAGTGGGGGTTTTATTTAATCTTTTGAATTTGGATCGGTCATCGATGAAATGCTGTAATTGTGTGCGGTAATTTGAGTTATCCAAAATTACATAAGTGTTTGATTTATCTGCTCTTCGGATGAAAATGTAATGGTTGTTTTTTTAGTTCTTTAGCGGCATTTGCTAGATTTGTTGGGATGTGATTGTGGATAATGTGTGGGGAATGATCTTTTAGACCTTCAACCCTGAGAAGATGTTTGAGACGTGGGTGGAGTTTTATGAATTTGTCATTTTCCAATTGGCTGTAGAATTTCAATTTCGGTCTCTTTTGCGTAGAAGGTTAAATTTGGATTGAAGATGACAATTTGGTCCTAGATTTAGGAATTCCATCTGGTCATCTGTTAATGTATGACTGGAGAGTTTTATGTATTCGTCAGTGTTATTGGGAAGTAAGATATTTCCATGGTATAGGTTAAAGAGTCTTTTTGTGATTATTTGACGGTGTTTATATCAGTATTATAGATACTTAGGTTGATATCGTATAGTTCTTTGTTACATCCAAGTATAGTCAGGGTAGTTTTATGTATCGTATCATGGTTTTCAATCTCATTATTTAAATATTGAATTGTGACGCCCCCACCTCGGCTGGTCGTTGATGGCGTCGATTCAATAGCTGGTCATCAAATCGACTCTTCCAACGGTGATCTCCCTTGCCCACGTTGTGAACTTTGATCTCAAGGAAGTTCCGTGGAATTTTCGCTAGATGTCTCTCCGCCAAGTCAAACAGTACATCAAGGGATCTTAATTTCGTTAATATTTATATCGAACATACAACTACGAAACTAACTCGAAGACTGACTCTACATCTCCCTGAACGATGCTCAATTCGATCTCATTCAAACACACACGGAGACCTACCAAACCCAATCCGGAACATACTTGTCGACAACACAAATATCATAACATGATTCACATGCAAAAAAAAGAATCAAAATAATGGAGGCCTTATTAATAAAAACAAAAAGCCAAATCTCAGTAACTTCAACTATTAACCGGCTAACAACATGTTTCCTGTGTTCGATACATAACACATACCGTTACTCCACATTATGCATAACACCACATACATGCTGTTAAGCGTAAAATAACATTCATCCTTAAAAATAGCTAAAAACATGGCCGAAAGCGCTAAGATAAACAAAACATTTGGACAATTTTTATATAATTTATGTTCTTAAAAGAAAGAAATCATAAGATCATATAAAAAATTTCATAAAAATACTTAGCCATCACACATTGTCTCGCATTTTTAATGAAAACTACATAGAAGAGAGATTGCTGCCCATATATATATATATATATATATATATATGTGTGTATGTGTGTGTGTGTGTGTGTGTGTATATATATATATATATATATATATATATATATATATATATATATAAACGTGATTTTAGTTATACTCGTCTCGATACCCTTTCTCAAAAACGTTCGAACGAAGCAAAAAAATGGTTTTAGAAAAAGAGCTTAGGACATGAAAGTCTGTCAAAAGTGTTCGGACAGAAATTAGCACGAAGCCCAAAGAAAAAACCCGACACGAGTAATCAACTAACCAAAAACGCTCAATACAAAGATAGAGCGAACTAAATAGCACCTAATGAGCCAGACGAACCTACCTAGGTTTCTCCTAAACGGATCGTCAGGGAAAGCCGGCTTTCCCTGACGATCCGTTTTGGAGAAACTTAGGTAGGTTCGTCTGGCTCATTAGGTGCTATTATATATATATATATATATTTACAAATCTTTTGGGACGATGGGGTGGTGTATATAGGACGTAGTTATGAATACGTTGATGTGTTCAAGGGGACCAGTTAATAACGCACTAATTCAGCAGGAACGAACAATAACTGATATCACAGGGACAAAGTATCACAATAATCAACAGATATATATCAGCCAATCAATGCACATCTGATAATGACTAGAGTGTACTTGTATCTATATTGACATCACTATCTCAAAAATGAAATTCTAAATTGTGAAATCGACAAGAACTCGCCATCATAACCGAGTTTCAAAAACCATCTGATATTGAATTTAAAATGTTCCAAAAACAGACCAATCCTTCGTGGCGATGGTGTAGTGTAAATCGGACTTAGTTATACATACGTTGATGTGTTCAAGAGTATCGGGTAGTGACGCACTAATTCAGCAGGAACGAACAATAACTGATATTACAAGGAACAAATGTCACAATAATCAATAGATATCATATATCATCCAATCAATGGGCATCTGATAATAACTAGAGGGTACTTGGTCGAAACGTTTTGTTTTTTTTTCAATAATCACCCAAGATGAGAATAACAGTTCGAATTAATACATTAAGGATATATTTGCTTTACTCTCTCAAATGGAATAACTACATCGAATCCATAGCTGCATTTTGTTCTAGGAAGTTTGAGCCATTGTGTCAGGCCAGAAAGCTTTTCTCGTCAGAAACCATTTTGCACATTTATAAATCTACCATTCGTTCGTGCATTGAATACTGTTGCCATATCTGGTCGGGTGCTCCTGCTATTCATCTTAATTTATTGTCAAAATCCAAAGGAGTATCTACAATATAATCGATCCTGACTTGGCAGCCCGCCTTCAGTCACTTTCTCACCGACGTGATGTGGCTTCCCTCTGTCTTTTCTACAAGTATTTTTATAGCAATTGCCCTGACGAGCTTTCATCCATGGTTCCCTGGTCACATGTATTTACGCATGCTATGAGACTAGCATCAAGGTCCCTTTCCTTTATCGCCGTAATGGTTAAATATAACAGCCTCTTCTACTCTACAGTTTCTTTTCTCGCACTTCTTTAAAAAAAATACTGCATTTCTCGGGCATGCACAGAAGGCCAGCATGCTGTTAAATGCTACTGAGATATCTAGAGCAACAGTTCGAGCTTCGCCGTTATTATCAAGAGTCATTATTCAGTAATGGTCCTTAGCACATCAGCAGTAGACCTGGCGAAGCTGAATCCATGTTGTTTGTCAGAGAGTAGATCATGAGAGGTGAGGTTCTTAACTACTTCAGCATTGATTAGAGCCACGAATACTTTGCATTTAAATTGTCCACGTCTTTTGGCCACGATTCTCTGTAATGTGGTTATTTTCCAAATTGAAGGATGCCTCAAAAACTAACCTACTATCTCTTTTACTCGCTTGCTCGCTGTTGACCTCATCTTTATTGTCATAATCACGATGTTTCGGCCGTTGTACGTTCCGGCCTTCTTCAAGTGATGTAAACTGGAATTTTGAACCGTACTTTTTAGTTAGTCCATAGAGGTAGATTGTTCTAGTTCCACGTATCATGCCTTTTCTGGATATCTCAGTTTTCAGTTAATTCCCTTTAGTAACTCAACTTGCTATTTTTTTTTTGTTTTTTTTTTTGTTTACCTCTGCTATGGCCAGGTACTAAATTCCTAACTATTTGTTGAAATAATCCAAAAGGGACTTGGCCCAATGAGTTCTGCAAAAGATACAACGACCATAAAATCGGTGTCAGCAAGTGCCGCGGAGTTCATCAGAGCATGGACGGGGCGCATAGAAGTCCCGGTCATCAACTGATTACCTGGATTGATTGATTGATTGATTGAGTTTATGGGTCACTAGCAGTATAGCCCGGCGTTGCTCGGGTGTAATGAAAGCTTTAAAACTAATCCATGGTCCTGGAGCTCAGGCTCTTTGGACGTTGGCACGAAAGACTAAGAAGCAATAGTTGTTTCCAGTTAAAGCCAAACCGTAGACTGAAAGAAAAATGAATGGATGTAAGTCAAATTTTGTTTTCCTGGTATCGATATCAAATAGGTTTTTTCATCATAAACTGAATTTTGAAGGCTAAATAATTCCTCTGAGTAAATGGTATCATGGCTGAGACTAAGAACTACAATTATACCTACTTAGAGGCAAGCCCGAAGCAAAAACTAAAATAATAGGACTGAAAAACAGACATACAGGCAGATAAACAGACACACACACAAACATTTTGCCTTATATATATATATAGGGGTTAGTCTTAGTGTGTATTTATTTGGTTAGTAATGATCTGCCTTTGCCCTGACGAGCCGTTGTGCGAAACCGCGGTCGGTCTTGGCGATCTTGCTATTTTGTTAGTATATATATATATATATATATATATATATATATATATATATATATATATATTATCGATTTTCTGCCCTATTGTAAGAACTGCAACCTTGAAACTTCTGAATATCGTTTCTTATGTCTTTGTCTATGAGTGTATCAAAGTTGATTAAAATCAGACCACTCCTTCTATAACCCGATTTTTTCGATTATCGATTTTCGATATTTATCGGGGGTACCTTAACACAAAACCTAGCTACATTTTCTGCAATTTATCATTTCTTTGCAATAAATTTAAAAACAGAAAATATTTTTAAATTGTGAGAATTTTGAGGGGAGATAATAGCAGTTTAGTGATATAAATCTTACTAATTAACTTATAGCTTGGGAAAATGAGGTGGATCCATACATTTTCCGCATGGTTATTTGGGCGTAAGGGAATATTACGAACGCAACGGGAACTTGAACTCGGATTACGGATGAACAATTCGAGCCATTATCCATTACACCAGCTGCACATACAAGCTTACAGCACACGTCAAGATACTGTTCAGTTTCGACTCCACGGAAACCAGCTTAGTCCGACGCACAATGTTTTCTCATCATATATAAATATGATCTCTCTTTCTCTTCCCCCTCCCTCCCTCCACCCTCTCTCTCTCTCTCTCTCTCTTTCTATCTATCTATCTATGTATATATATATATATATAGAAAGAGACAGAAAGTCAGAGAAAGAGAGAGAGACTGATTGGAAATGCATAATTCTTTTTAATTATTTAAAAATGACCACTCTTATACACGGAAGAATAGGAATATAATTGTAAATTATATATATATATATATATATATATATATATATATATATATATATATATATATATTAATAAATATACATATTATCCTACGTCTATGGCACGACTAGAAGTTTTATGATGCAAGTTTGAAATATGCATCTGATGATTGCATAATGCATGAAACTCCGAGTCGTGCCATAGACGTAGGATAATATGTAAATTTATAACCAATTGAAATGACGTGTTGAGTTTTCATTTATAAATATCATATTGCTCTGGATAACATCCATTGAACTCTCTATATAGATATAATACTTAATATTTGATATTAAGTTAATCTTGGTGGATTATCCTCACCGTTTACGGACTGGATATCTATAACTTCACACCCTGATTGAGCACTCTGGAAGAATGGTAGACTTTGAAAAAACAGTAGCTACTCTGGCATCTACGCATCGTTCATTCAGCAATGAATTAGAACACTCTCAGCTATTGGGCGTGTATAATGATAATATACACGCTAAAAAGTCTGCCTCCTTCTGTTGAGCGCCCTTAGCTCAGAAGTAGAATCGCCAACTGACGCCAATTCAGTCGGGTTTCAATCCTGGGTAAAAAGCAATCGGCTGTCTAACCGTATTGATGAGCTGTGATACAGCGAAACAGATCTGTCTGTGGATGACTATATATATATATTGCGATGGATAAAGTGTCGTCTAATTATACGAAATTTAGATGATAATTTATCCATCGCATCAGTGTGTGTGTGTGTATACAGCATATTACTTCAAACGTTATTATTTCTTCTTGTTTGAAATAGACACATTATTTTTTATTAACATTGTCTGTTATGTCTATCAACCTGCGCATTCCTAAAATCGTATTTATATACGACCGGCCATAATTATTAGGCCAAAAAAGTTTTTAAAAGAA